>CM056994.1:301080909-301458409 GCA_029891345.1 Dryococelus australis | reverse complement strand
TGAGTTTACAACAGGTCACATGACCAGCATACACAGACCAATAGGATCGCAACTTGCATTGCCTTGCATGAGAAAAATAGGACCTGCTCTATATTCTCATTTCGTGCAAGACGTGCCTTGCACAAGAATTTGTGCAAGAAATTCTCGTGCAAGGTCGGCATCTCGCACAAGATTGGTACTCATCTTGCATCGTGTGATCCCTACTTTAGGGACTGGATACCTGTCAACTTTTAAACATGGGTTTACAGTGATTTTAAAATCCCAGAAATTCTTATAGTTTTATGGACTGTGGAGTCGTTTGTTTGAAGTTCTTATGAACACTTGAATAATTGATGTTAAATCCGTCACTGGTTTCACCACTATTATTCATTTCTGAAACTTCACTGACAGATGTTTCAAAAGCTGTAGCCAGTCAATTGCCTTCCGTAAGTTAGTTTCCGGTTCACTCAGCACCGCTTCTGAAGTCCGGCATCCCGTAATCCACAACACTAACTGATCTCTGATATTCTCTTCCAAGTTCGAAAACTTGCAATTCAGTGACAATCGTTTTAAACTAGCTACATATCCAGCAACTGATTCTCTTGGTAGCTGCCTCTGCTCCTTAAACTTGTACCGTTCCATAACTTCCGACATTTTTGGCTTCAAGTGGTCTAGTAAGAGCTGCATAATATCTTTTAAGGTTAAGTCCGGTGGTTGTTTCGTTGTACACAAATCCCTTAGCAATGTATATGCATCGTTGTCCAGCAGTGTCAAAGTTAGTGACACTCTTTTCACTTCAATCACATTGTGGGCTACAAAATACTAATTGAGCCTTTCACACCATATTTCCCAAACATTTTCTTTCGAATTAAACTGCGGAAAAATTCCAGCGGGTAAGGACTTGGTACCCTCTGCCATATTGTGGAATCAACAGTGATTTTTCGTTTCACCTTTCCACTGAACTCCCGCCGTGTACATGTGCATGGATTATTTCACTACTCGTCGCCACACTGTTGTATTTCATATCTTCATTAACTTCTTAGTATACAACTTATACACAAGCGCAATTACTATAGCTTTGCTTATTCGTAATAATGCACCAACACAACTTGCTCACTGTTCACTTCATTGTCGTCTGTCTATCTCTCTCTGCTCATTCGTAGCAACCTCAACCTGCTACATATACCAAAAAAAGTTCAGTACACTGAACAAAAAAGTTTATAGTGTCAGTTAAAATAAAATTTTATGGAAGGTAAGAGCTTGTAACATAAACTTGAATGCTTACATTTATTGTATGAAACAAAGTGTTAGAATACACACACTGTAGTATAGATGTTATTCTGGTGAGAAATTACACAATAAAAGTATACGTTACTTACATAGTATATTCAAGAACACACAATATTTTCATGTGAATAACCAAGCATATACATACTATCAAAGAACACATATTTTCATGAGATTAACATACTACATTAAAGAACACATATTTTTATGTGAATAACCAATGAATTTGCACATACAGTTCTAAATTTTGTTACACAAACACCAATTATAGTTACATAATTAGCAAACAAACATGTGTTTTCAATATTTTTCAGATGAACTTATTTTGTTTAAGATTTTAGGATTCTTAAGCAGATATGAATAAAAGTTTTCACAAGTTGTTTCTTTGAAATTGTAAACTACTGTGATGATGGATTTGACAGTTTCTGGTAGAAGTCTGTTTCTCTCCTTTGTCCACTGACTGCTTATCATAGAAAAAATTCTTTCCACTGATGCATTGTATCCTGGTATAGAGAAAAAAAAATTCACATATTTTCAGAAGTTCTGAGAACTGGCATGAATTTGTGCATTCACTGAAAAGTGTTTTCCGTTTCACATTGAGACAATCATCAAAGAAACTTTGATCTGGTTCCTTGAGAAATGCTGTCAAATAACAGTACTGATCGAAAAGTCTTACATCAACACTAATGCTCTTTCCCTTCATATATGTTATGCATGGTAACAATTTGTCGAATTCTACATTTCACCTGTATTACAAGTCCATTCACTTGAAGCACTGAAATTCCTCAAAATTTGTTGTCCATTTTTCTAAATCACTAATACATGCTTCGTACAGCATCTGGCACTCTCCTAAAAATCTCGGACAATCTTCTTCCGTACACAATCCATCTTGTTTGCAGTTATTCATCAATTCTCTCACTTTCAAAGGAACAAAATTATGACGGTGCCTTTCTTTTAGACAAATTAAGCTTTGACTCCAGATAGTTCACTACCTCCAAAATACAATTTCTTTCCTTTTCAATGGCTTGTATTTTTTAATCAAAGACAGACATAAGAAAGTGCAGAAACCACAAATAAATTTCTGAAAATTCATCTTCAAAAAATTTCTTGATTAAGTGAGGTTGACTAAGAAAGTATGACTTTAAAGCTCAAAATAATTTAAGTATTCGTTCAATAGCTGGGAAAAGACTCAACCAACGAGTTTTGCTATGGAATAACAGTTGTTGATAACTGATATCAACTGAGTCACATAATTTCTTGAGAGATTCTGTACAAACTGTGTACACGGAAAAGTATTTGAAAACTTTCATGACTAATGACTCAATATCATATTTAAACAAGTCGGCTCCATGTTGTAAAGTATTATTCAAAATATGTGCTCTGCAACCAACTCCTACAATGTCTCTACCAAGCCTGTTTTTTTAGAAATGAATACACATTTCGTCCATCTTTTCTGTTCAGACCACCAAAGTTTACGTTTGCATTGTCTCCAGAATACGCGACACATTTGGAGCTAGGCCATAATTTTTAAGGTATTTAAAACAAAAACTGGTTATAGTCTCAGACTGTTCGTTTTATAGGGCTTGTATTTAAATAACCTTGGTAATAATAGCTTCTGCTTTGGTTCTAACACATGAAATATTATATGATACAATAAATATGATAAATCCATCAATTAAAAATAATGGTGATGTTTAATAGTATGAAATGCCAATGCCCCTTCTGCAGCGTGTACTTTACTGCTTACTTTATTTACAAAATAAGAACTTACAGCTGCAGTTGATGAAGAGCTTCAAACAATTTTCCTGTGTTTTTCACTACTCACATGACGTTCCAAGTCAGAAGAACCTTTATTTGCTACAGAAATGTAACAGTCACACAACACACACTTAGCTTCATATCCTGCCTGATCTTCCTTGAGCAAAGTCTGGAAATTTCGTTTTTAAAGTGTCACTAAATTTACACTTTCTTTTAGACATTTTCTCACACTCAACGAACAAATATAGTGTGTTGACAGTTAGTACCACATAAATACGTAAACATTCAGAAACTTTTCTAGCATTTAAACTCAAAGGGAGCAAACACTGTTTGTTTTTACACAGGTTCTAACCAAAACTAGGCTTGGATGTGCAGCATGTATTTAGCTGGCTTTTCATAGCTCATCCTGCCATCTATGTTTATATACGACAACTTGCAACACATCGAGATGCCATGCCCCTATGTATCGTGCTGCTACCTGTTATCAACCCACAGACTTATGTGGTGGCTCGCGCTCTACTCAGGGTTCAGACGCACACGATGGACCCTTATGCCGTACGCAACACAAGCATTGTGTCGAGTCGTTGTGCGTGCGTGACAGCAGCTCCATAAATAGCAAATTCAGCATGCAGTTATGTACAAACAGAAACTGAGAATTTAAATATTTCATGTATCTCATCCAGTTAAAAAGCTGGACATCTTTTTCCAGACGTCTGGTAACCGCTGCAATCACCATAAGAAATAACAATAAAAATCGAAACCACACTTCTACATGGGACCAGCTACAACACAACATAACGGCGTAAGATGGCGACCTGCTCGCGGTAGCGGCGTATAAAGAGGATTGAATATTTGCAATTCTCTTACGTCGAGTTCTACGCCAGCTAATCACGAGACAACATTTCCAGCCACGAGAGTCAGTGCAGTGCAAGATTATAACAAGAACATAGTTATTAAATTAATTTTGCAGTACAGTTCAGATTTCCATTTATTTAAATAGTCAACACAATTATTCACAATTATACAACACTTGAAATATCCTGAAACACGATTCCTGCGAAACTTTTTTCATCACAAGTAGATAAACAAAAATTAATATCTGGTTAGTCAACACACTGTTTGTAAATATCCGCAGTACATTTACAGCCTATCTTTTTTTCGTGCTCGTTTCTCACTAGCCGTGAAAATTTTCTTACTGCAATTGTAGCCAGTACATTTTCATACTTCCATGGTAACGCCACTGTTATTTTGCTACGGGAATGCTATGGTGAGTGTAGCCTAGGAGGGAGGGAGGGGGGGGGGAGGGAGGGAGAGAGAGAGAGAGAGAGAGAGAGAGAGAGAGAGAGAGAGAGAGAGAGAGAGAGAGAGAGAGAGAGAGAGAGAGAGAGAGTGTGTGTGCATGCGTGTGTGTGTGTGTGTGTGTGTGTGTGTGTGTGTGTGTGTGTATAATATATATATATATATATATATATATAATATATATATATATATATATATATATATATATATTTTTTTTTTTTCTGCATCTGTACGAATATGAACAGTGATGCATTAATCAAGTTTTGTTTTTCTAGTGAAGTTAAAATTTTTGGAAGTTACAATAATTTGAATGTTATTTCTTTATACGAGCAAAACTTTCCACTGCTCTGGCAAAACATCAAACCAATGTCGTCTCACGAAAGACGTTAAACTAAAGCCCCCCCACCAAATACTGTTTCCTTTTTTTCCATTGAAATAAAGTAAACAAAACCCAAGCAAACTTAACTAGGCAAAAATAAAACAGGTTGGAATGCCAACCTGTGACATGTTAATCTGCTGTGTATTATGACTTTGAGGTTAATATGTACTCGTGGTGGTTGTTAAATATTTAATATTTGATTCATTTTATTATTACTTGTTAACATATATGACAATAGTAACCATGTTATCCTGTCAAATCGAATGACAGGATCACGGGTTTACCGTCGCCGTATATGTAAATGTCTTGCCATTCGTAAACAAAACCACTCAAAATTATGCACTGAAAATAGAGCATGGAAATTGTGCCGTTCCCCAGCCCAGCAATAAACGCATGTAGTGAGTAACAACTGGCAGCTGTGCAGCTGGTCGCATCAGTGCAGGGAATGGAAAACGGCCAAAAAATAGAGGGGTCTTTTGATGAACGAATCAATCAAGAAAAACAAAAATATTCAAAAAATTATTAACAGTTTGACAAAAGATTTACAAAAAGTGACAGTAATAACAAAATTTGAAAGAAAAAGCTTACAAGAAGTCAGTCACAATAACAGTATCTGTTGAAAAAAACACTTTTAACAAAGTTGGTGTATATTTGAAGAAAAAATATCCATCTTGAGGCCATATGGAGAACTTACAACGCTACTTATTTTGACTCTATGAAAGAACTGTATATTATTTGAAAATCATGTGTGATAACTACACTTCAAAATTAAACTAAACACCTAAATTAAATTTTTTTTTCCCTTTATTCAACATTTTAAACTGATTTAATTAATTTATTCATGGGAACCAAATTTGTGCAACAAAATTTAAACCTCAAATTACAGATGAAAAGTGCTTGCTGTTTGTTAACCTTAGATTAGGCAACATTAAACAGTGTGGAAAAAATTATAATTTTTTAAAAGTCTTTTTACCATAAGGAAAAACTGTATCGTAAAGTGTACAATTTTGTAATACTGTCAAACTTCTTTCAAATCTAGTTTTCAAAATTGTGTAACACACTTTCCCAACAAATTCATGAAAGTATAGAATATGGAATATTTGTCCCATACACTTGAATAAAACCATAAATACACTACTGTCCGAGATATGTGCCTGTGTACAGAGATAAATACGTTTATTCAAAATGGTATTCCTGGGAACAAACAAATAATCAGTATTGTTTTTGTCGCAGGTTGCGACGGGTGGTGGAGATAGGGTTGTGGGACCACGAGAACCGCAGGAGCCGCCCTCAGAGACCCACCTGCTCCTCCAAGGGTGCAGAGGTGCTCAGTGTGGACCTGGTCTCTCTCACCCCTGCATTTGGCCTGGTAGTGGTTGGCTGCACAGTCAGCATGCTTGTCCTGATTGCAGAAATTATAGAAGTTCGCATTGCTGGCCACTAGCAGGCCAGTTTTCACTGCACGATACACCCTTCTAAATGTCACTTATATTCCCTACAACTAACCTTGCCTCAAGCCTGTGCACAATAGCCTTCATTCTCAGAAGCAACCAAAATATTGTCGCTTAAGAAACAATACTGACTACATGACATAATTAACAAAGATATTTCTGCATCTAGACAAATATACTGCCATTACACATCATTGTTATGGATAAGTTCACAGATTACTTAAAAGATAGTGCTTTCATCGCTATTAAAAAAATACAACACAACTACAAACACTATGGTTTACAAGAAAATACTAAAAATACAACCTGTGTTGAAAAGATACCTAAATATCACTTAAGCTGTATTGTTTCTTAAGTTGCAATATGTTCGTTCTTCAACACCTATTTGGCATCTTGAAAGATTGTCCGTCAAATATTTTGTACAAGATATTCCAACCACACATTAGACTCAATATATAAAACATTGAGTCGTAGACCAGAAGTGTAAAGTTCCTGCTACAGCAGGAAATAAAATTCATGCTACTGAGAAGCTTACTCTTTCTGCCATTACACAAACTATGCTCACATAACCATTAAAAAATGGGGGGAAATAATTTTAACATAAGGAACTGCTTTTACACATGAGCAGCCTGCCTTGAAAAATTTCTGCCTGTGAAGGAGACATTAAGCTATGCCTACCTACTCGCCCAACACACAGTGTCACATGGGGAAGTTATTACTCCCCCTCTTCCTTTTTACGCATGTGCAAAATATTAAATATTTTATTTCACAATAAGAGATATTTATACCTACTTTTGTGCATTATTCGTCCATAAAATATCAAATACTATATTTTGTATACATGCTCCAGAATAAAATAATATACATTTTGCCTTTCAACACTAGTAAGTAGCATTTGATACCCTGGAGTGATTGGCACTTGAAAACATGAAAGAAATCTTCACCCATTAGTCAACCATTTCAACCATTGTGGTTATCATAAACAATATTATTCTGTAATGTATTAGATTTGTTTCCAGTGTGTGCTCTAGCGTTTAATTACAGTCGCAGCCCCCATGGAATAGGGATTGGGGCATAAACAGTGCAGTAAATCTCCATCTAACCCAGCACTTCACAAAACAACAAAGCTCAACCCTGATACTGCTTAGTAAACATCTACCACTTGACAGCAAGAACCTCAACCTTCAGAAAAACTTGTGGTCTCGATGGAGAAATCAAATCAAACAGGTGTAGGAAGTAACGAAACAGCTACGGTTCTTTTCTGTTTGCTCAGAAAAGTACTGCAGCTGCTCAGTCATTTTCTACACTTATCTTTCATCAGAAGGTGGTTGGCAATTCACTCCTAAGCTACCCTGCAAAAGGAGACATAGACAACTTAATTTTTATTTTTGTCTACTCCTCAGTCTTCAACATTCTGTGGTGGTTAAAGCCCTGAACAGCTGCAACACTTCAATACTGTCGCAATTACTTACTTTATGAAAACAATAATATGCAAGAAAATGAAGTTTCGTTACACAAGAGTGGCTACAAAAAACATCTGACGAGTATCCCTACAAGAAAAGCAAAGGAAGCAAGCCAGGTTGCAAAGTTCTGCCAATAAGATCAAATGTAATATTAAGAACAGTTGAGGAGGTGCTGAGCACAAAGGAACATGTCCACTTAAAATAATTATCGGCAAAATGCAAAAAAAAACCTGCTGTTGGAATTTTAAGATTATATACCTATATTATTGTTATGTACAGATTCTAACTCCAATGAGAACCAAATATTTACAGGTCATACAAGTTGTTTGTACTTTCTTGTGGTACTTTGATTTTAAATATGTATATGTCTCCTTTTGCATAGAAATTTTGGACATGTACTCTTTTGCTCGAACATACTTGGTACATGTTCCTTTATGAATGAACAAAAATATTGTGTATTTAACATTGTAAAACAATTTATTATGAGTTTGTTGATAATGTTGTAAACATAATATTATAGACACCAAATATTTAAAACATATCAATTTAAACAAAACCTCAGTGACATTTCTGAAAACCTTCAGAAAAATTTTGTAAATCAATTTCATGTTATTACTAGTTCAAGCATTGATAACGTTGTCGAAGTTCCTCATGAAGCATATTCAAACAAGAAGTCCACAGTCATCCTCTAAACAGTCACATGAGTCATTGTCTCAGGTTCTTCACTAGTTACCATCCATCCTGCAGTATTATCTTGTAAAAAGCTAATTGTTCATCTTTTTCCCAGTCATCTCTGTACAGTGTTTTGAGATGTGATTCAATGTCCTTTTTCTTAGCCATGGATATGGGATGTCCTAGAGGAAGCTACTGCAGTGGCTCCTTGTAGATGTTCGAATGAGGTTATCCTTTTTTATACAACTGCAAAGTTTTTTCACTTTCATCATCAAATCTGAAATTCTCTAGAGCCCTAACTTTCACCAGTGTCATTTTATGATTTCTCTTTTCATGGCAGATCAAATCCACATTTTTGAACCTCTGGGATAATGATTTCAATGTCTTTCAGCATCCATTCTTCTCCTAGTTTCCGACCTGGCCAACAGCTTCATATTGGGTGTAATATTCTTCTCTTATTGATACTGTCGGTATAAGCCTCAGCCTTTTTTCTACTCTTCCAAGGACCCAATCTGCTGGCTAAAAACCACCCTCTGATGGGAAAAGTAATCATTTCACATACAGAAAAATCGTTATTTGCAGTACCCAAGTAGTACATGAGGGCATGTACAACAATATTGTTCTTATTTTGTGCCCCACACCCATCATTGAAAATGTGTAAACACTTTGTTGATGCACAATTTTCTGTTTGCTGTAACATCCACAATACATCAGCCATAAAAACCCAATTGGCACAAATAAAATGCTTCTTGGATTGATGTCTTGGGTAGAGGTTGGACCTGTTGGAAGTCTAAACTAGTGATGAGTCGTTCACAAACAATTTATTTCAAAATGGACTATCGTTTGACACGTGACAGGCTCTAGCAAATGGTCCCGTCACTGACCCAAAGTGATTTTGGTTGGACACTAGGCTAGTCACGTTCTGGTGGCATGCGACTTATTCTTTATGTGGGACAGGTGCTTTTCCCGTATACAAATTTGGCCTCTTTAGTTGAAGACTGGGTACGAAATCTGGTTCCGTTAGGACTGCTCTGTAAATGACTGTGATGGCTCGTGCAGGTATACCTGGACAGCTTTTCCCTGAGGCTGAACTGATGCAGACTCGTTGTGAGATGTGCTAAGGGTGGTTACTGTGGTCCAGTGGCTTTCCGCTTAAGTGGTTTCTGATTCATGGGTGTACAAGGTGCTGGACATATTGGGTGCCACTGAGTGATGGGGAGTTCTTTCCGCATGTGCCGTACAGTATGGCATGAATTACTTGGTGGTACCCTTCAGTTATCTTAGTTGGCAGCTTGAAGATAGCTGGTACGATGACGGGTGGAGCTGGAGCGGTGAGACAATGGAGTACTTGCTCTCATGGATCAAGTAGCTTGAACCCGTCAGGAAGGGATTTAAGTCCCCAGGGAGATTTAGAGGCAGCCCTTGCCCTTTTCACCCTCTTTTGAATACCACCACTGTGGGTAAATGGCATTAGGATAAATATCTAGGATCAGACCTAGTTGGAGTGAGGCAGTCAATGTGTAGTGTGTGGACAGTGTAGGTGTTGGGCCCGCTGACCATGCCATAACCAGGATGAGGAGTTATTCGAGGTATGTAACGTCAACAGTGGTCCCAACATGACGAGGTCCCAGTAGGGTGCTACCTCTCTCAGCACCACTAGTGCGCGATGAGAAAGGTAATCAAGCTGACAAGCAGATCCCACCAAGAACATGCCCCTAATGTCATGGCTCAACTGTTCACTTCACTAGGTGCAGAGAACAGGTGGCCATGCAACTTTGGTGCAGTGAGTGTCCCAGAGGTGCTGGTCCCCCCAGACCCAAGGAAGTACCCCTCTTGGCACCACTAGTGCGTGATGTGAAGGGTGAACCCAAGACTGGCAGTCTAACTCCTAAGGAACGGTATCCTAGTGTCAAGGCTCTACCATTCACCACACTAGTATGGTGAAAGGGTGGTTATCCAAGGTTGTTCTATATGTTGTATGAGGTGTCATTACGGGAAGAATAAAACTCCAGTCTCCTGCCATTCCCCAGTTAGAAGACTGATGTGTACGGGGAATGGGTACTAGGATACGGAAGTGATATTCGAAAGTAAGAGAAACCAATATTTACTCCTTTTTACGGAAATAAACAAAGATGGTGATGGTACTACCACCTATCCCCTAGGGTTTGCGGAAGGTAAACACCCTATGAGAAGCAGGTGGAGGCGACTTGGACAAAGCTAGAGGAAAGACATATTAACAAACAGCTCTCTGACTTGGCTTTCCCTAGCTCTACTCTGCTCGTCCAAAAGGGACTGGTACTTGTCTAAGTGTTCAGCTTGACGACGTCGGATCTTCTGTGAACTTGAGAGAGGAGTCTTCGGCCCTACAAGAGGTGCGGGAAAGAGTTTATGAGAGAGGTTTAGACCTTCGGCACCACGAGACTGTGCGATGAAGGCCCAAGGTAAGAGACAGACGTTAATTACTTGAAAACTGGTCGTGAGCCCTGGTGCGGCCCACTATTTATACTCCTCCGGCGGCTTGCCCCTTCTTCACCTGGCAAGGCATTGTCTTGAAGAGGAGAGGCAACAGGTGCAAAGTGTGTCACAGATCCTCGGTGAGAGTGACATCAGTGGCCGGCGCAGGATCCAGGTTCATGTCTTGGCGCTCGTACTAGTAGTGGCATCTGGTGGTGCGCTGCTCCACTCGGTGAGCCTCAATGCATGACTCCAGTGGCTCGGCTGACGAATAATTATATCTGGCATGGAGCATCCGTCTTTTGCCTTGGGTAGATACAATTCCTGATGTCTCATTGGTGTTGGGGCAAATCAAACTTTGTTGCAAGTGCTCCACGTTCATTTGCACTGATGAGTATATGTCAATTGGTAATAATTAACAGATGTCATGCATCAATTCGCCTCTTCCGGCTTAGACTCATCTGGTGCGAAGGAACGACAAAGCTGGAAATACTAGTTAGGGAATGAAGAACTGCCCCTCAAGAACAAATTTCTCTCTCCAATTGGCTTCTGTAATGGCCACTAGTCTGTAACAGAATCGCAGTGTTCCTACTACTTCTACAGTGGGTTGGCAGGCTGCTCTCAGCAGGTGGCGGGTTGTGATTCCTTCCAGATGTAGTGGAGTTGACTAGATGATACTGTCGTTCTCAGTTGCATGGTGGTGCTCATCTTCTCTCTCTCTCGTTCACAGCTGGGCCGGCTGTGTGAGGATGCCTGGTATCTTCATTCCGTGTAATGTGTCGCAAGGGGTTTCCAGTGTCTGTGATAAGCTCGGCCTCCGTGATTAAAGTGTGCCGACCTACATCAACAGCTGTAAGGCTTGGTTACCTACAATATGATTTGAGATTAAACCTGTGGAAAGAAGCAAGACATATTGGCCGGCACACTGAATAAAATGCAACCCTTGGGGAATGATTGCATTAAAAATATAAATAAAATATAATTAAAATTTGCCCAAAGCCCACTCATAAAGGCGTGTGTTTCTAGCTAATAGCTGTGGCCCTCTGGTGAGGGGAAAAAAGGACAAAAAATCGACCACTGCCTCTGGTCCCCCTATCTTACGCACATCAGAACTTCACATAACAAAAGCGATGGGGATTTGTCAGCCGAGACCTTCAGTGATCTTGTCTGAGCACTCAGCTTGGGGAATGCGAGTGTGATGTCAAGTGGGGTATTGAATATTTACAAAGATGTACCTCACCATCATACATCAATATAGAGAAGAGAGACACAGACTACCCTTTGTCACACAACACAGCACATCTGCATATTCAAAGAAAAATAATTTCACAACTCTCTTATAGGCTTATTATATTGTCTTTGAATTGTGAAACTTTAGAAACTTTGTCATATATAGTTACAAGCGAGACACACAGTTTAAACACATTAAGCAAAACATTTTAACAATGCTCTGTAAAATTGCATTAACAGTAAGCTTGACTCGAAGGCTTTAAACCTTATTTACAACAACCTGTTTGCCATGCAATTTACGTGTCCACATAGAATAATAGAAAATTTTTAGTCTTAAATTGCATTGACAGTAGACTTGACTTAGCAATTAAACATTATTTACATCAATGTGTGTTACTTTAACACGTGAATGCATCCATCTTTACAAAGCATTCATATGCTTTCTTAAAGGGGCTGGTGTAGGGCAATTAACGTGTTCAACTCACATACCCTACTAGAAAATAATATTCCCTCTCAAACCAGCAGCGGTTTTATACGATGCCCTCACTATTCTTTGCTATCACTTAATGACTGATTGCTTACATTGATGGTATGTCTACACTCAATAATAGCTTCCTGACTGCTATTAAAAAAAACACTGGTTGTGCGTAGCACACATCACTCGCTCGTTTTATTCACCGTCTTCGGTGGCCTCCCCAGCTTCATCAGGACAGTGTGTAGCAGGTAAGGCCAGGAGAACCTGACGGTTGGCCTCCAGGGGGCTTCTCAGTACCGGCCTGGCACCGAACTGACCTGGCAGGCTTGTGGTGGCTGCAATCTCCGGCCCGGTTGGGGCTGCCTCGTGGGTTCACCCTCGGCCTTGGTCTGAGACAGACAGACAGGCACCCGAGGATGATCGGCGACCCTGGTGTCCGGGACAGTTGCCAGGGGCAGTGGTTCTGATGGTGCTACTGTCCCCCTGGCTGGGTTGAGTTTGGAGGCTCGACAGTCACCCCCCTCCTCTATGGTTGGATGGTGGCCCCATGTGTCAACCTCTGCAGCAGGCAACACTGGGACTTCGGCGACCGTCTGGGGCAGGCTTTGTGGCAGGTTTTATTCTGCTACCCCTCTGGCTGAAAGAGGATGTTCTTCCATCCGGTCATGTAGGTGCATCGCAACTTCCCCCTTGGAGACGGGAGACACTTTTCATGGGCCTCAGTGGCCTCTGTGCAGGAAAGCCTGATGATTGCTACTGTCTAGGTTGATACTTCTGGTTCGGTTCCCCCTCGAGGATGGCGATGTATCTGAGGGGCTCACAATGTGGGTTGGCATTGCTGGTTTCTCCTCGTAGTGGCGCTAGGTGTCCATCCCCCTTGTCGGGCTTCTATTGTCCGCTTGAATTCCATAGGGGTGGACGGCAGTGTTTGGGTTACTGATCTGGTTGTTTACTATGGTTTCACTGTCCACCCAGGCGCACCATATCTTGTTCCTTGAGTGGCGGTGCTTGGCGCCGCTTGTTGCTTGGTCGGAGACAGCCGTGCTTGCGGGGCATTCCTGGTAGGGGTTTCATTTGCGTCATCCGGCACTTCAGAAGTTGTTGAGGCATTGGTGTTCATGTTGGGGTCGGTGGCGGTCGATGGCTTCTTGGAGCAGAAGTTGCACTTGATGTCGTCTGCCTTTTCGGGCCTGGCTTCTGGTCTTCCTCGGTGGGCTTGGTGTTAGTCGGTCACTTACTTCTGGTCTTCCTCGGTGGGCTTGGGGTTAGTCGGTCACTTAAACACTGATTATTTGTTGCTATGGCTTGTTGACAAGCCGATGAACAACTGGCTTTAATGGGCTGTGACCTGCTATTTATACTCTGTGGATCTTTACTCTTCTGTCGTTGGCTGCAGTAGTTCGTTGTTGAGAAGGGGGTGGCAATAGCTTAGCTGCTTGGCAACTGTAATGTCCCCAGCCGGCTTGGAGATGAGGAGGCAGCATCTAGCGGCATGCAGTGTTGGTGCCTTGGAGCATAGTCTCTGTGGGCCTGTGAATAATATAATCTTCAACTGGAACATCCATTCTTGCTGTGGTAGACAATAAAATTCCTGATGTCTCGTTGCGTGTCAACAATAAAACTCCATTGAAATCAGGCACAAAACTTGTCTGCTGATGAGCTGAAGTCGGCTTTATACCATTTTAGCAGACGTCATGTGTCAACTTGGTCTAATGTTAATGATTTCTTGTACATTTTGTGCAATCTGCTTATATTCCAGACACTGTGTCAGTACATACATTTGGAGTTCTGTCTATTATAATGGCATTCATAACCTTTCAGTTTTTAAATAAAATCACATACAGAGGTCTACTTCGTAACAGATTTTCTACTAACTCAAGTTACCTCCCTGCTTCTCTTCAAGACTTTTATGGTTAGAGATCTTATCTGCAATGTTATGTAATATTTTTGGCTTGATATGTGTTACAGACATGAAGAACATTTTGCAAACAGGATTTACCTTATTATCATGATTGATCACTATGTAATTTACATTAAACATATGTACTTTACTTTAAACACTCCCAGACCTCGGCCTATGACTTTTTACATTGCTTAGACTCAACAGTGATGCTATTTTAGTATCTTTGGCAAAAAAGTATCTGGTTTTCCATATAAAGACTTTCTTACCAGTACAGCATCTTTCAGTTTTATTTGGTTGCTTTTAAATTGTCTATTATTGTGCACACATAGAATGAATGAGTTACATCCACTTGGAGCACTAAGCAGTTTAATCTTCTTTTGTTCTCTTGCAGTTGTGGTTTTTTTTTCTCAAGTCCACATTGCCATCTGTAACTATCACAAAACCTTCCTCTTCAATTTGACAACTTGAAACCTTATATCCACTCTTTAACTTAAACACATTTACATTAACCTGAAACACAACCTACCAAAACAACAACACACGACACAGTACTGTGGGAACGTCACATGATGTCTATACAAGTTTGCTATTGGCTGATAGGGCATATCCCTGTCTCCTTGAAATCCAAAGGTGGACATGTTCCTTTTTGTTTTGGACTATGATTTTCCAACTGTTGAAAGAGAGGGATGTTTGGAATGGTGTCTGTAGTTCAATACTTATGAGGATAATCAAAACAATTGAATAGAAATCTCACACTGACAATGTTGTGGACATATTCCTTTCTACACCACACCTCCTCAGTGGTATCTAAAATTTTAGTACAGTACATCTGTAATCAATTATGAGAAATGTATGAAAGATAAATACATTTTATTTAGATTTAGATATCTATATGTATTTAATTTAGATTTTTCAATTTTTTACTCAAAGTGTCACAGACGAGAATTTACCCATGAAGTGCTCAATGCTATTAACAATGTGTATATGTATCTAATATTTTGCTGGATGACTCGTTTAAATTTGAGTTACAGAAGCTGCAGTGACATCTGTATAGTACATATAAACTAACTTAACATTTTTGAATGGAAATATAGAGCCAGCAACTTTTTGTGAGATTTTTAAATTGAAGAAATATAGCTAAGACTACTGCACTTCAGAGACAAGACTTAGGTAAGTTCCTGGATTCGCAGTAGATACTGTCAGAACAAAGTAAGACCAACCAACAAATAAACGTGAAAAAAAGCATTGGATTTATCATGTTTTCAGCCACACAATGTGTTGTATGTCTGCATAAAGTGCTAAACAGTTTGATATTTTCTTTCCACAACTTCTAATACTGTATCTATTACTTGCAGACTTTTAACAGTTATCAATTGCAATTAAATAAAATGAGGTGTACCCTACCGACTTACTCACTAAAAGGTACATACACAATTTTTCTAGTAATATTGGTTCAGACATTGAGTCCATGTTCCAATCTGTTTAAATTTTGATTTTTATAATTTGTAATTCACATTTGTAAGATCTCAGTCAGAACACCATGACATTCTAGCAAGCCATGCTAGTATTATTATGTTGTATCACGATTCAAATATAAAAAATCTGTTAATATTAAGATTAGTAGTTATTCCCAAATGTTGTTAGATGGCAGTTTCATATTTAAAATAACAATTATGATGTGATACTGTTACTACACAAAATTGTGTCACAAGAAAATACCTATTTTAAGAATACTTCAGCAAATTGCTTTGTGAAATAAACACTCATTGTAAGTATGATACACTTTTGTTTATTCCAATAACACCACCTATGTGAGTATTTAAACATTTCAAACATGCAAAATTAATATGGCAATCATTTGGTATTTTGTATTTGGTAATTGTCAGCTTCGAAGTTGACAAAATGCAAATTAGAAAAATACATGATCAGTTTAGTTGACAAAACCGGGTGCTAAAAAGTGCCAATGAGAAGACTGCCTCAGAGAGGAATTAGCACATAAAGTCTTTTAACAGCCACCAAATACATACAGGCCTAAATAATACAATTCTATTGACTGTGAAAGTGCGTTACGAATGAAGACATTTGATATACTAAAAAAGAAAAACATGCAATTATTTCACAATGAGAGATTTTTACAATACGAATATAAGTGTATATTTATTGTAACACACATTATATAAGGGCATGTATTTTGACATATTTTCCACCAGGTAACAAATTACTTGTGACATAACACTTGACAGAGCAGATAAAGGTGCTGATTAGCGCAGCATACAAACTGCAGCCCCAACCACAGGAGTGACCACAGGGTGGTCCGGATATGCAAAGGACAGTCCGTTAGGAAACTGTTACGGTGGTTGGCTGGTGCTTGAACAGCATTGCACCATGAAAAGAAAACATACCCCAGCCAAGAAATGAATGGTACTTTAAACAGATCACACATACTATAAACATTATTTTGCAGCCCTCCAACATTGTTTAAAACAACTTTTTCAGACTGCTGTATCTTAAAACATACTACCCGGACATGAGTGAAACTAAGATAGGAACTTGTACTGAACTGTACTACACACTTTCTACCAATAGAATGATGTGGCCACTGATGAAAGTCCCATAGGTATATGCAGCATGATGGAACTGCACACGAGTTCAGAGCCTTGCACATAGCAGAAATGGCGCACTTCATTTGTATCGCAGTGTCACTTTTACCACGTCGGCACTTCTGGGCTTAAAATGTGAAAATAGCTCCAAGTGGGCAATGCCTTAAAACACACTTTCATCCCTGTTGCTCACTGCACTGTATGAATATTTTCTCTAGTTTTGGCAACAGTAGATGTTAAATTATGGTGTTGGCTTCTGGGTCCTGGGAATGGACCATGCACTACCAGAACACTGGCAAACTCTGGCCACGCATATGTTCCTAACTGTCCCACATGGCTGAGCCACCACCTAGTACCTTGAGAGAGAAGGAAAAGAATTTTTGCAGATACACTGCACTGCCATTTGTGACCAACACCAACCACCTGTTGTTACTCCCACGCAGTAACAAAAGCATCCACCCTCAAATTCACTACACGGCTACCTCTTCTTACTCTCAACCTGAGGGTATGTGAAGATAGTTTACGACCCTGACAGATGGATTAGTGTGTGTAACCACCAAAGTCAATACAAGGCTCTTCATGATACTAGAAACTACTACTTGTTATAATGGAACAATGGTTTTTAACTCTTCCAGATAAACGTTGCTTTTTCTAGTAAACTGGTCTTTCTTTAGCCTTTTATCAATTTTGTGATTTAAGCTGAAGGTTTTCCAGCCCAATGAGCATAGATGATATCTTTTCCTCTCCCTATTTCACACAACCTTCTACCCACAACAACCCAACCTCACCGAAGACCACATTTACTTCTCCATTTAGAATTATATACTTTTTCAGTCTCAGTCAGTAATGTATATGTAGGTGGATGCATCTGGAGCCCACAATTCTCTCTAGTGGCTGGATATTCCCACGATCATTGAATGCTGTCGCCATCCTTTCTATCCATCCTCTATATGTGCTCTTCCCATTCATATGACTGTACGTGAGAAAGCTGAAAAATGGAGCCAGGAATCACAGAAAGACCAATACAGGAAGGTACTAACAAGGCCCATCCACTAGTGACAACAATTAGCAAAAAACCCAGCAGTGTTGCTCTGTGCACTTGCCTGCACTGCAAACACTCCAACATTCCACTACATTTATCTTGCATATCCCCAGCAGTACCCAATATTGTCAGAATATTTCCAACCACAGCCAACAAAACCTGTGACCCCCAACAGAGACTAGATTCTGAATCCTCCATCACTTTTTGTGGGCCCAATGAAACAAGACAGACCAAACCATGTTGTCTAAATTATGCGATGAGGGATGAGGAATACACAGAAACTGTAAATTCCTTGCAGATGGCCTATATAAGGACATACATGCTATTTACTACATTATGGGTTCTTTGCATTCAGCTGGCAACAGGCATTTTGAGCAAGGCCTACAGCTTGGTCACCCAAGGCTGCACAATGTGCTCAAAGCTAACATCAATGCTGATTCTACTGTCTGTACATAATGTATTTGACAAATTTATATTAATCATCAACATATGATGTAGCGATTAATTAACGTAATTAAAATGAAAACTAAGATAAGATTGTGCACAATAAAAATAACCAACCTGCCTTGTTTGCAAATCATTTCCCACTTATACACACTTAAACTGAAGCCAGATTTACATATTGCTACTATTTTAACAATTAAATTAGGCCCAAAGGCTTCAGAAATAAATGACTGAAGTGTATATACATGTATTGAATTTCAGCTGCATTTTTAAAGACATCTTTTCAACACACAGCATTGGCTTCAAAAACAGTTTTGAAGTAAAATACTGGTTCGGATGATTGGTTTGATTTTAGTGCACCGCACTGATTTAATTTGTACCGATTCAAAGCTGTCCCCAGAACACTAATAATTGTTTACATGTTCCAAGCACGGAAACATCTGCAGGTTTCATAAGACAAATATTATAAAAATTTAATTTACTCTGCAATAATGTAAACCTTGAACTACTGCACTTTACAGCAAAAATCTGCAGTGTGTCTGCATTATAAAATTTGACCAAAGTCTAATGAGATGAGTTAAAATTAATTTTGTGGCTCTTGCAGTGATGTATACATGAGAAAAATGGTAAGTGGCTAATCTGGCTGGTGTGTCCTGAATGCCACATACATATCAATTTTGTGTTCACAATGGCTATAACTGGAAGTTACTACTTGACGCATGACACTTTATGAGATATAATTTCTAACAACTTCAGTTCCGTCCCTCAGGTCCCATGCACAAAATTTTAAGCTTAAAATTATTTCATTAAAAAGTGAGATTGTACTGTCTGCCTTACAGCTTTTATTATTCTCCGGTCCACAGTAATCATGCTAGTAGGGTAAGCGAGTTCATTTACTCCCCGCCAGATCACACTAGCAGACTAGTAGTAATATCGCTTGTCTTTTGTTTTGCATCCCCTTCCAGCCGGCCGGTGACATCATAGAGGCAAGTCATGCATTCGCAACGCCCGCTCAGTGACCACCCCTTGCCCTAGTGGCACCAGCCAATTAGCATTGGGCACCAGCCCACGACGAGTATATAAGCTGAGATGGCCCACATCTCTAGACCAGTTTTTGGCTCCAGCACGCGCTGCTCGTATCCAATTAAATTGAACAGTCTTTTCCAGCACTCGTTGCTCGGAACTGATTACCCCGTTCTAAGCTTAGCTTAACAGCCAGCGTGCCCAGCATGCATTGCTCAGGCACACACCCTGTTCACTACATCAAGTATTGTATTGTTGCCATTGTACCAGAATGCGCTGCTTGGAACAAATCCCCCTGTCGACATAACACATCAGTAAAGCTTGTCGTACAGTAGGACTACGTCAGTTAGGAGATATTCTGCTACGTACCCCACAACTCTACACCCCCCTGTAATTATTTGTAATTACAGCGACTCCTATCCCAGTCTTTGTAAAGACTACCATCCTGTCACTTTCATGCTTAGTTTCCCAAGTGAGTGCCAGTGATACAGTTACGTTGTTTTCTTCAACGCGTACACATCAATGCAAGAGATTCTGACATAATAATTCTCAAATGCATTCCCTTGTTGAGTGGGTCGCCTATATCGACCATCTTAACAATAACTTTCGAGGTCTGAAGCCAGCATCGCTGACCCAGAGCTAGAGTGCTCTAAAACGTGAGTGGAACTTTAACTTGAGACCTTCCGTGTAGTTGTAGTACCTTGTAGTTACCCTTGTAACGTATTCGCAGGTATTCCATGGGGGTTTGCTCATCCGAATTTCACGCTGTTGTACACAGATCCTTCACTAGTACTGGCCAGCCTTTTCACCAATCCCTGGGATTGTGGGAACGGGAGAGAGCCTTGCACAGGTACACTGTCTGAGAAGCCGCAACACTATCTAGCTATTACTTTTCCTCGGAGTGGACTCTGCTGAGGACTGGTAATTCCTAAATAGAGGGACGGTTACCAGGCCACACACCCTAGCGGCGACAAACGTAAATTCAATCCAAGCGAATACCTGCAAGTGTGCTGCAGCTTGTTGGAGTAATTTCCACATCCAGATGCCTTTTGTCAAAAGAAAGGGTCTTAAAGAGAAGATCAGACCAACACTTGCTGCATCAGTTCAAGCGTACGAGTATCACACTTGTAAAACAGTTAGCCAGTCCACCACCTAAGGAAAAGACGCAAGCTCTCCATCGTCGTCAAGAGCCAAGAGAGAGACTTGTACCATGTCCCCTGTTTACACCACCGGAACGCTCAGAACCTGCAGCCTACCCCGATTGTATTGTTGAGTACTTGAGACGAGCTGAGTTACCTCCTACTTCAATCATCGCTCATCTGACTCCAGTCATTCTGCTTCCTACATCAGTGTATCATCCACACGAAATTCCCATGGCACCTGCCCCACCTGCTCCTAGAAAACAGTCGCCATATTGAAACATTGCCCAGGAGACCTCCTCACCACTGTACCTGCCAAACGCCAGGTCGTATAGTACAACCTGATTTTGTGCCCTGCCGCATAGTCACACTGTCAATTCTGTATTCGACAATGCTCCTGTACCCCGGCAAAATTGAACCCCTTAAAGAGAGAGACTAGCTATCTCTTTGCCAGAAAAAAACTTGGAGTTACTTTCTATTGACTACACCCAGCCCGTCACGCGTCATACTTTTAGCATCAAACTGTTTACAACATGGTCAGCATCAACTCTGCTCATAAAATCACAAATTTCATACTAATGGATTAAATAACACCTAATTACCATAACTATTCAGTGTATTCTGTATTTGTCAGCAACGTATATACAAACAACATATAATACTATTACATACAAATTAACAATTACGAATACGACTTTTGAAAAATAAATAAAGTAAATTCTGTACAAAAAATATAAAAAAAAGGTAGCATAGAACCTCAAAAAGTTTATGCACCAATGAATAAAACTTTTTAAGAACACTACAAATAATTTTTGTAAATAAGACAATGTTTTTAGTAATAAGTTATGACATGATTGAGGCACTGGACTTTGTATTTTATAGACCAGGTCACTTTTGGAAATAAACTTTTTATGTACTATTTATGTATTGTAAATAACTGGATAAATCACAGCCTGAAATTTTTTGGTATAAAGTGCAACCTGAAATTATTAGCACTACATGTGTTTCGTTTTATATTTCTTACGCTTCTTTTCTACGAACAAGTTCTGGCAAGTGTCGCTTGTCGCAGCCCGAAACTTTCCCACTGTTGTCGCAAGGTTCCTCAGAAGGCCTTTGGCCCGCTTTTTGTTGCCCTCGATGCTCCTCTTCTTACTGCATGTGGCTGTCTTCTGAAGAGTCTTAATTGGGGCAAGGACAATTGGTACGGGCTTGACAGCAGTGCCTCCTGCTGTTCCCTGGTCCTGTTTGGAAACTGCAGAACCCTCCATGCGGGAGCAACCAGCTATGGCCTGCAGAACTAGTTTTTTCTGGACGGTCTTAGCCTTGTGGGCAAGTGGAACTTTGCAGGTGGACCCCAGGAAAGCCTCCTCCTTCCACTGGATCCCGAGTTTGTCAGGTAAGGACAGGATCTCGTCGAGGCAAACAACCAACTCATCACCTTTAGCAGATGCTCCAGGTGAGTTTTCTGGCTTGAGACACGAGATCTTCATACGCTTGGGGCCCTGCTCCCGCCCCTCGTCAGGGCAGCGGGAGACCTTCGCCATGCTGCTCGTTGTCCTCCGTGGCTTCCTAGCAGGTGGACGGCACGGCCCGACTCTGGCTCGTGTGGTGGTACCTGGCACCAGCACCAGATTCTCCTTCCTGTCCGAGTCCCTCAGCTCGGGGCCTCGAATGGGGACGAGATGACGAGGCCTTGGCCTCTCCCGACCTGCGGGCGATTTCACTGTGAGATGGCTGCGCGGGGTCATGGTGCCCACCTGGCAACAACAACTGGGCTCACAGTACAACCGCTACAGCCACCCAACACCACTACAAGGCTCCGTGCCATTTAGCAGCCCATGCATTCATGCTGCTAGCAACTAAAGCACCACATTAGAAATACAATCCAAGTTAGTTGCTACAACAAACAAAAAACTAATCTTGGGTTCAGACAAAGTTATCTTATGACCTTTCATGCACTACAGTGAACTACACCACACAGACTGACATTGTCACACAATACGATGCTCACATAAAAAAAAAACTGTTCTGGTGCAACACTGCACAGCATGGCATGGTCTGTTCATGCCATATTCACCGATGGCCACCTCCACATGCATAGAAGCAAACCGAATAACAAACCTTCCACTGTGAAAAATGTCTACAACTTATTACTCACACAAGCGTGATTCGGTACAAAATCATATATTTTCAGGAGGAATACTGCTCATAAATATATAGACTGTTCATGGTAAAATGAGCACTTTTGAAAGACCTACTTAAGATCTACTTGTATACACGTTATGTATTCCTCTGCCTTATGTAAAATTAACATTGCTATAGCCCTCATCACTTTATTCATGTGTCGGTCAAATCAAACTGTGAAATTATTAAGATGGTGAATACATTACAAATCTGCTCATTTTTACACTTTGATGTATTAAAAAACAGAGAGTGAAAGAATTAATTTTTAAGTTATCAGAAATTGTTACCTAACACTTTTTATTCAACGTTAAGATATAGAACTACTTCCCATCCATCGTTACCAACTTTACTGGGTGAATGTCACTCAGTGCGCCCATTAAAATATATGGAGGTAGGGGTAGTACTTTTTTCTAAGGTTCATTTAAAAAGTGCTCACTTTATCATGGACAGCCTTTACCTGAATGCCAAAACGCCAAATTCAATGCAAATATAAGATGGATAACCATGTGAAAATAGCTTCATCATTTAGACTTGTAGCTGCACACGTGATGGATATGCATATCTACAAAAAATTTGTAAGTACTGTACATGTTATGGCAGAGAGATGTCAATTACTATGTATGCTGGACACATGACAATACTACACCTGAGATAAGCAATCAACTACTGGTGAACATTAGGGAGCTCCACATATACTATTTTGTAATAAGTGTTAATGATGACAATCTTTAAGTTAATATGTATATTGTTTTTACTTGCAGCAACTTAATTTTCGTAGCGGCACATATAAATTACTAGCGGACCCGACAGACGTTGTCCTGTACATATGTCTTAAATCTCTCCTCCTCTCTCTCCCCCTCTCTTTACCGAATTGTGAATCTAAACCATTCTCGAATCCACTTGAACACACACAAAAAATTTCATCAAAATCGGTCCAGCCGTTTAGGAGGAGTTCAGTGACATACACACGCACAGAAGAATTATATATATAAAGATGTATCAACAAAATAAAGTATCTTAGTCCAATACATGTCAATAGGAAACAAATGGTTCAGCAAAAAGACACTGACTATTTGTTTTATGAAGCCCCAGTTGTAAGAGCGAGCCAACACTTACACACCATGGCACCAGCCAAGAAATTAATCCAGCAGGAGCAAAGGCTCATTGCTCAAATATAGACAAAATTATATTGTCTATTTATAAAATATACATATCTGTCTATCAGAAGAAATAACTTGAATGGAATTTTTTCATTAATTTTTTGTGGAACATCAAAGCTGAAATACTATATATACTTTTTTCCTTCATTTTCCTTCCTACAGTGCTAGTTCATTATTTTAAAAACATTTATTACCCTTCCTATCCATCAAGCTGACAAGCCATTTTGAAATATAAAAGTTTCCTTCACTTCACATGGTAAATTCAGGTTATGTATTCCCATCACTCCAGACGGTTTTTCTTAATCTTGCACCCATGGCCAGTCCTCAATGAGCATTTTATTGCAGTTTTGGCACATGCATGTCAGTTCACCAAGATAAGGAAAAACAGCTTTGTAAATGAATCACAAGCAGTAACCAATTGGCATGACAGAAACCAGGTGCATAAATCAATTAAAGTAGGTTATAAAAAAAGGAAGAAAAGAACAGTAATGAAAGAAGTGAATAAACACAAAAAAGAGCATGTTTTGGACAGATCTTGTAGGGCATATTTGAATTCTTAACACATCTGTATACATGTACAAATATACTTATATATTCATTATTAAAACAAGAAAGTAAAATGATTTAGAAACATACCACGAAAATACTATGGTATATTGAAGACAAAGGATAATTCAAAAAGTTGCAGACACTCCATGTTGCTAATTATTCAGCCACAAGTAATCCACAACATAAAAAAAAAGTGTACACAACTATGCACCTTACAAGTAAAAGATAACACTAACACCTTTAAAAATTTGTTTAGAAGTGTCCTGCACTAATGTACCGTACATGTACCGTACTCTGAAAAGTGATGCTGTATTTGATTACTTTACACAGTGTTGTGAAGTGAGCTTTAGTTTATACTGTGTTTGGTTGTGTGTGTTGGCACTCCGCCTACCCAGCTGTGCACCTTGCAATATGAGTGAAGTGGAGAGGTCTTAACAATGAGGTCTTGAGAGCAGATGAAAGTGAAACAAGGTGGATATGAACCAGTGGTAGAATGCAAGTGCAGGGAAACAGGAGATCCAAGAGAAAATATGCCAACCAGTGACATTGTATGGCATGATTCCTGCATGCAAACAAAGATACGGGAGTGAACCCACTGGGAATTAAACCCAATTTACCTTGGTGGGAGACAAGAACTTTAACAGCTACATCAACCATGGCCCTGCAAGAAGAGGAGATACGCTCTCCTCTTCTTGCAGGACCTGTTTAGTTTGCGAACTGTGTTGGTTCATACTGTTATTTTGTATTTATGTATTCTTTCCTTTGTGTTGTGTTAGTTTTCCTTTTGTGTGTTTGTTTTCAACCGTATCATTTTTCTTCAGCCTTATGTATGTTGCTTCTTGATTTATTTTTTCCTTCTGTTTTGTCATTCTTTTAATTTATTTTGAACACTGTCTGTTCTGTATATTTTATTTGATACACTGACAAATGGGTTATTCTTTTCCAATAAAGGGTGTTTTCTGTCTGTCGTTGAGTGTTTTTGTAGTCTTTTTACTGTGTTGTCTATTTGCATAATTATTTTTTCATAGACATTAATATCCAATTTTTGTGTAAATATCACATTTTTATTACCGTACATTTAGTTTGTTTCTTAGTTAATACCATTTTATGTGGAGTTTTTTACTCTTGGTTGTTTTCCTTGTGATCAGCTTGGATAATGGAGTAAGTTGAGCAAATTTTGAATTTAATTAAATTACACCATTTCCACAAAACTGGAAAAAATATTGTTACCTAAACTGATTTTAAAACTAAAATGAAAATACAGTAGAATGGGACCACTCACTAGAATACTACGCTAAATTTACCAACATGAGTTGCAGCCTGAGATATAATGTACACTTTTGTATTCTACTGTACATTATGTATTTTTTTAAGTTGTGTTTATTGTTTTATTATGAAAGATTGAGTTATTCTGTGTACTTTTAGTTATTTACTCAAGCATTATGTTTCATGTTTTACAAAACCCATATTTTTTACACAAAGGAGAACGCACAGCTTTATGTTGTTATAATCGCTCCCATGTCGAGTTTTCACTTTTCGACAGATTGTATGGTAGTAGTACCCAGTAAACAAACAGACTACGTATTCTCCTGCTAACTTGTGGTTTCCACCTGACTATCAAAACACTTAGTCAAGGTGCTCAGACATAGACACAGAGAACACTCTTGATTTTAATGAAGAAATTCCATTAATGCAGCACGTGTTTGCAACACATACATATGTTTCTCTGAATCCACTTACAATTAGGGTAATGAAAGTAAGTTTGCACATAAAATAATGTTACAAAATTGTGGATAGCTGTTTATTATAGACGGAAAATGTGGTTTAATGTCTTTAATATTAAAGTAACCGTGGTTCTTAAGCCTTTCTTTTGAAGGTTCTGTTTTTCGCTTCATACTTTCTTTTACGTTGTAACGAAACAGCTGTTATTAGTGCAACTAACTTAAATTTGTGCTAAAATAGTCATCTGCAGGCGTTTCAAATGAAATGCAACTTAAATGGTACATTTTTTTGCTCATTCTTCCTATTTGCTGGCTAGTGCTCACTTTGCCTTGTACATGCTTAATAGTAATTCAATGAGATATCAATACTGTGCTAATAGTGTGCATATTGGAAATATTCTGTCTTGCCTATCCCTCTTCTTTATTTGGTCAAAGCCATTAATATACCTCTCAGCCATTTTATGTCCCACAACCACCACCTGGATCAGGAAAACTTAGGGGTGAGGAGTGACTTCAAGCTTCATCCAGAATACACTATATTTTCAGAAGCAGTGTGGACAAACAGTCAACGTTAGTGGCTGCTTTTTATTTGCACATCTACCAAACTCTGAACAATTTCTCAGCTTGTATTCAACCAAGATGGCGTCTCTGCTTACCGCCTTCCACAAGAGGAACCAACAAGCCTCCAGAAGCCTTCTAGATCCAGCAACCAGCTACCTCTGAATAAGTCTTCACCCCTCTACACTGCAATCACCGCTATGGTAGTAACACCTCAAGTCCCTTCAGGACAACCTAGTTGACTGTTAGGGTCCAAGTTGTTATCAAGACTACCTAATTAGTTTTCTCTAGTTTTTATTTAATAGGTCTCCTTCATTTGTGATAATTTAACTTCCGCCAGCACCTAGTAATTAGTATAAGAGCAGGAGATAGTATAGGTCAACTGGTTCAATCTCCAGAGAATAAACACATTTAGTCTAACCACAGTATATTTATTCTAAGGTGAAATACTGATCTAAATAATGCCTGATAAGCACCATCCTTCAAGGTAGAGGCAGGTAACAGCAGCTTAACTCTGATTTCCGTTACTAGTGCAGAACTGTGGGCTTCTCTTAACACCGGGCAGCACGTACCTCAAAACATCACGTATTCGCCAGCCACCCATACTGTGGATCAAGTGCATAAATATACTTGGAGCATATGTACGGTAGAGCCTCCTACTACAAACATTTTTCAAGGAAGCTATTGGACCACCGAAGTCAGCTAACCTACTCCATCCACCACATGAAATTCACAAGTTGGAGTGCCAGGCCTGATGAGGAGGGACCCGATCTCCTCTAAGTGACTCATGATGAAGCAGTGTGGCCAACCCAAGTCAGCTAACCCACTCCATCCACAGAGTGAGATTCGCTGGTTGGAGTGATGACAGGACTGACATGAAGTGACCTGATCACCTTGGGGCACACATCCTGTTGTCGTCCGACTGTACCTGGACCTACACGTGGCTTTAGGCATCGCCGGTGCCATCAGCCCCCCGCAGCCACCAGTGAATTCCTCTGGCACCCAGCTGCAACCAGATGAAAACTAAAGATCAGTTTGAGGATGCCGACACTACCAGCCGCCCTAGGACGGGGCTCTAGGCTTCAACACCATTCTCCAGCCAGTAGTCAACCCCGGGTATGGCCGGTCCAGGGTAAGCCAACACTGGTACCTGCCTTAGACACCCAGAGGGCTCTTAGCACCGCCAACGACTACATACCTTGCAGACGGCCTACCCGTCCGACACTGTACACGGGTTTAGCCAGAGCCAAGCGTACAATTAGACAGATTTCACTTCAGTAGAGATTGAAGAACCCTGTGTGTCTGACCTGACACACTTAAAAACCCTTGCTCACCCGTGACGAAGCACCTCTCCAGCTTAGCTATCATGCATCACTGTGTTTACTTGTTTTCCATCCAGTTTCATGGCACGTGCATTTACGCGCAAGTTATAAGTATTACTTCCATTATATGTCAATGTGACTTGCAATGTACATATTTGTTGTCTCTGCTAAATCAGCAAACTGTTTGTATGCAGCAGGACATTATATTCACCTATTATAATATTTGTAATGTATGCAAATCATAAAAGCCATAGACCTGTGCACAGCAAAGCTAGAGAAATTGTAAGAAGTATTTAGTTTTGCGATAAAGAAATGTGACAGTTCTCATTTACTGTGTAACAAAACGTGTTTCAGTTGCAACCAGAAAATCAACAGTTTTTGATGAAGAAATTTGTAAAGTGGGCAGTATAGCACCAAGCAGCAGAACAAACTTGTCAACTTCTGGTAAGAAAAGTAAAATTGAAGACAGCAGAATTCAGTTAAATTCTTTTAATGTTGAAAAGGTGTGAAGAAAAGTACAAAAGAATTTTAGATGATGAAAAAACTAACAATACCTATTGACATGTGACCGGCTAGGTTAATAGCCACGACAGTAGAGGATTCTGTCCGTTAGACCAAAAGTGTGGTGATTGAGTTAGCTAGGCGACGAGAGGCGAAGAGTGTTGGCTGGTACTCACTTACTCCTACTTCTTGGGTGCCGTGTTGATGGTGTACTTGGTCCAGTCGTAACAAGCCTGGCCCATACCATGGCTGCGGTTCCACAGGTGACATTCATTTGTCCAGACGTGTATGTTATCCCAATTGAATCTCACTTCCGTACCGGTCAACAATCCTCTTACCACAAGATGGCATGACGGGTGAATGCATATTCACAGAGAAACGAATAATACCACAACCGGAGCAGTCGATTCTGACTTGTGCCTGAGTTGGGCGGCGCGTTCTGTTCTGCCTGCCTTTCCGGTGTAGGTTGAGGAAATGAATTCAACTGTCTGGCGGCAAGAAGCGCTGCATATCACTCCCTAAGCCTGCGGCCGTGCCTTTGGCTGAAAGCCATTAAGTCTCCACTCACAGGTTACAGGGTACACCTTGACACTGAATACTGACCACAAGTTATAGTCTCAGTCGGTTTTGGCTTGCTGACCAGGCTCTCTAAAGTCTCCACTGATCAACCACGCTATGCGGGCTCATAAGAGATGCTGAGCTGTTTGTCACGAATGCTGCCACTGGATGTGCGTCCACACAGGAATGTAAGGCAGATCTCAAGCCACGGTATATTCTGGCAATGGAAGCAGTGCTGTGGGATAAGACAATAAATCGAGACTGTCGCCCCTCTCTGGGTCAAGGTGTTGCTAGTGGTCGTGGCTCCTCTGTCCCCCCCCCCCCACTGGCACTGGAAGCAATACTGTGGTAGTTTGGGAAGCAACAGATGGCTCTCTGTGTGTGAAAATATGACGGACCCCTGAAGAGCGCCCGTGGCTGCGGTATTCGGTAGATATAAATTCCCCTGTTCTCGTCAAAGGTGTATGTAGCAACCTGTATCTAGCAGATAAACAGACAGATACTCTAATAAAGAAAAGCTGAGAAGTAGGAAACAGTATATTTATTGAAGTCTCAATAAGCATGTGACGCGTGCTACCTCACCAGGCAATTGAGTGCTGAAGGTTACTACGCTGACCAGGTGTAGGCGACCTGGTTCTAATGGAGAATGGGAAAGAAATAGCTTAACGAGAAAATATATAATACTACTAAACTGTTTAAAGAAGATGTCTTGCGCTTAGCTGAATTTAACGTGTTGGTAAGCATGTTCGCTGGTTGTCGGGTTGACTGGTTGTCGACGGTGATGTAGCCACAGGGGCGTACTCAATGCTTCGAAGATCTCAGGCAGTTCCAGCACTGGCATCAGTGCTGTAGGACAACGCAAGAGATGGAACAAGAATGACTGCCCGTGCCTGGCAGCATCCGGACTTATATAGTTGAAGCTTGTAGGCTGCCGGCACGGGGTGCGGGGGAGGCGTGACGTCCTCCTGCCCTGGTTGGCATGGGAATACTCTGGTCAGCAATTCTGCTTCGTGCCTCGTTGGAGACGCTTGGCCTTGCCCAAGGTCTGGGCCGCTTGTAGGCTCTGAGTGAGGGGAGAGGGGGCGGCATGTCTGCCAGGTTGCGTATCCTCCGGGTGAGAAGGAATCGCTCATAGTTCCTGCTGCCTATAGGGTAGGCAGCATGTTGCTCACATCTGTAGTGGTGGAAGAGGTACTCTAGGCGTTGAGTCGTAATCGTATCAAATTAGCATGCGTCAAATCGCCCCCCCCCCCCCCCCCTCGCAATTGCAATGAAGACTCATCGTGGAAAAGGTGGTAGAGAAAGGTGTAAGGCCCCCCTCTGGAGGGTCTAGAAGGTCTGGGTAGACGTTGGTAGATGTGTTGAGGCCGGAAGCACGAGAAAAAAAAATTTTGTAGATAGGTAGGCGTGATCCTTACTGTTGTGGTGCTTGACTGCTGTAGCGGCACATGTTCTGTGCGCTTCTGGGCGGCTGGCGAGAGTGAGTATTCCCCCTGTGTGCAAAGATTATTGGGTTACGAAGCCGCATGTGTCTGGTGTCCCACCAGCGTACATTTCATATGCGTGCCATTGACAAAAACCAGCATAGCGCTGATGGATATTACAAGGGAATCGTATATAAAAACCGGAAAGAAAAATTCTATGAAACAATGGCATGTCAAAACATGGGGTTTAAAGTAAGAATAATTATAATATGTACAAGCCTTACTTGTTTAAGGCGGGGAAATGCCACTACTATCCTGGAGCGTGCTGCAATGAGTTAAGAAAGAAAAAGGAAACTTTTTCCAGGGAACCTTTGTGTCTGTCCGCAAGCTAAATAGTTATGTGTGACAGATTGTGAGGTGGCCAACCACAGGCCCTTCAATACCTGGGTTGACCGGCTAAACGAATACAAAGCGAGTACACTACATGCATGATTAACGCAGAAAATTGTGCACACATTGGTCACTGGATACAATACACAGAAACACTCAAAATGGAAGTTAAAATATCTTGCACCACATTTGGAGTGTTTACTGAGTAGGTGTACAAGATATTGCAAAGAAAAAAACACATACAACTATAAGCATATCCATAAAAATACCCTCCTATAAAACTGCATTCATTCTTGTAGGCGATCTTCACACATACCCTTTCAAAACGTATTGTGACATTTAATTGAGTGCCTACACATCAATTTAGATTTAATGCTGAAAAGCATTTTAAAAAAACTACCCTAACTATCCCTTGTGGGAGTCGATCTTATATCATAGGACTAACAGCTAATATGTACACTGTGTATCTTCGTTGGAATGTTCAGGTAAGTTCCTAAGGAATGTTCACTTTTGTATGTTCACTTTTGTAAGTGCTGAAAATACATTTTTACATGACTGCATTCTTCATGGAAGCGGTCTTCACATAAACACTTTCAAAATGTATTGTGAAATTTATAGGTTTACCTACACATTAAGTCAGATTTATGGATGATTATAAAAATAGAAAAAGCTAAAATGTCATTGTAATGTCAAAGTCTCTGTCTTCAACTTAATCACTGGCACTGTGGTGAGCGTCCATTCGTAACGCTACCTACTTAAGTGGGCTGTCGGCCACTGAAACACATGAACCGTGAGGCGTAAAATGTCTATCAAAAGTTACTGACGTACAGCTTTTTACGGCTGTATAAAAAAATTTAACTAGCACATAGTCGAGTGACTAATTAGTGGTTCATTTACCTCATTGGTTCTTTATATTTTAACTGTACTGGATACTATCGAATTTTAATTTAGCCTAACTGTGATTGTTCTGCTTAAATCACTGTCTTTGACTCGTGGCTAAATTAACTGTGGTGCACGTAACCGGTCTATAATGAGTCCTTTGCCACGTGCACATAGTAGTGGATTATGGCTACTACATTGTTTTTAAACTTCGCGCAATTACTGGCGATCTTTGGTTTCACCTTTAATGGGCCTCCCCTTTGGACGAAGGGCAGCGTGCAGAGGGTATGGCCATATATACCTGATTGTGGGTCTCCATGGCGATTCCCAGTACCGGCCAGGCTTGTGGGCAGCCTTGGCGGTACTTGGGGGCATCAGGCATCGTGGAGCAGCCTGGGGCATCATGGGATCTGCTTCTGCCGCAACAAAGTGGGAGGGCACTCTTTCAAGGGACGTTGAGGCAGTGCGGGGAGTCTCAAGGCTTCCACCCCGACTGCATGGGTTCCTACCCGTAGGACAGGATATTTCTCTAACGGGGCAGTGCGGGGAGAAAGACCTCCACCCCGACTGCGGGCAGCACAGCTCGTCGTGGTACCAGGTCGTGGGCAGCATCAACGGTCTTGGTGGCCAGGTCCTGGAGTGAGGCAGTGGAAGGGAGATTCACATTGACCTACACTGCGGGTGATGTGCCTGTTGAGGGGTAGTGGGTGGCATTGACGTTCTCGATGAAAATGGCTTCTCGCGTAGTAAGATGGCGGGGTGGAACACTTCCAATGTGGCAGCTTGACGTCCGGGTCTGCGGGTATTCCTGCGTCGCAGGACCTGGGGACGGAGCACATCTGTTGCAGCTCGATGCCCCGGGTAGCAGAGTTTCCTGTGTAACAGGAGGCTGGAACAGAGAATTCTTGTCCGAGCTCAACATCCAAGCTGATGGGAGTTCCTGCATGGCAGGGACTTGAGGTGGAGCACTTTCGGGTACATAGTAACAGCACATGCACACAGCATTTTGTTTATTTGTATATTGCCTGTATGCAAGATTGGTTTTCCTGTGTTATTTTTTAAATGTTTTTAATAAAAGTCATGAAATGCAAATACCTTACATAAAAATACTAAATGGGCTGTGTTATGTTAGGGAAACTAGCAGGCAACCTAGAATATAATCAAGCTTTTAAAAAAAATATTAATGGATTTATTTAAATATTTACGCACTACAACTTTTGTTCACTGATTTAGGTCTCCATAGTTAATTTAGTTTACTGGTTAACCTTTGCTTGCATATGTTTTTGCCAGACATTTTCCCCAGCATTATGATTACGCTTTATTAATTTCTTGCATCCTTGTGGCATTTTTAACTTAATCGAGAAGAAGGAGGAAAAAGATGTCGGAGAGGTTACGCGACCCGCGAAACTTGAATCAGGCGCCATCCATCTTTGTTTATGGTGTTTCATTGTAACTTCTGCATTATTGCTACACACAATTTTAAGGGCTTTGTTTTTATGTATGTATTTGAGGGTAATTTTCGTGTTTGAATATTTTACAGCAACATCACATATAACCACGTGGCCGACTGAAGCCAAGTCTTTGTATACGCCATCATTGCGTTTTAAGAGCTTATTTATGTAACATTGTATGTGCAATCATTTATTTCAGGGTTCTATGTCAATTTTATTCAGAGTTCAATGTATTTTTCACTTAAATTGATGCTTTTTGTACTTGACCACGCTGTCACGTTAATGTTTGATTTTACCATCATCAGGCATGTTACAAGCCTGTAACCACTCTAATTGTAAAGAGAATCACTTTCTCAACAAGAATAATATTTTATCTGAATTTAGTTTGCAGTTTCCAAGCAGAAATATTGCAATTTCACCTGCACCACGTGGTCCGCTACGAACTTCATCCAGTGGCATCCGCGCCATCTAAACTTGTTTTCACACATGTGTGTGTGTTTATTATGACTATTCATCTCGTGTCCCATCTTATTTCATGTATCATTCAAGGGTCTATGAAATTTTGTAATTAGTGTATGGTGCAATTATTCCCGTCCTAGCAGGCTCTGTGTATAGGCTGTCACCACACTATCCACGTGCTGGAGGGCGAGCCCCGAAGAGTTTGCGTTAGTGATACCGAGTAATCATACGTGTTAATATGTATTAAGGGTTTTCATTTGTAATTCACCATGTCCTGTCTTCAGGGAAAAAACCATCAGTCCATCCCAGCGGCTGTCGGCCCTCTTCCCTTGTGAAGGCTGTGCTTTCATGGACCTTGGTCAGATCATCCATCTAGGCATGCGCTAGATTAATTACGGGCTGGGTAACACCCAAGCGGAATTGGCTAGTCATGACCGAGATAATCATTTCATTGGCACTTTTATGTGTATGAATAATATCAATAAAAACAAGTCTACAGTGAACTTAATTCATTTATTCAGTAGTGACAGTGTCCTAACCACATACATTTTATTCAGTGTTTATTTTCAAAAGATGTTAAGTAAATAAAGTTTGGTATTGCTTATGTATTTGTAAGTATGCATGGGTGAGATGGACACACAGAACCCACAACATCCCTGAGAACCCTGAGTCTCAATAGTGCGGTGATTGGGAAGCACCGCTGGCGTCCAAATTACCAGTAAGTATTTGTGTCATCATTCATCTCGTGTCTCACCCGACTGAGTCAAGGAGAAATGCAGTGGTATCTGGAATGGTATCGGGGTATCAGTATTGGAAAACATGGTATCGGAACAACTCTAAATAATACTGTGTTTTGTAGCACATCTGAACTATGGTTATACTTTCGTAATGAAGACTGTTAAATGGTTGAGCCAGTTCTCTTTGTTGTATTGTCTCTATGTGAAGCATTCTTTTTAAAGAGTCAACTTTTGTTACATGTGTGCATAGTTGTACAATTTCAAGAGTACAGTTTGCTGTAAGGTTTTGGCTAGACATGCAGTGTATTCACCGAGTATCTGTTCCCACCCCTTTCCTGGGAGTACCTAACTTATCTGGAGTCTCATGGTGACTCGGCATCATTGGGGCTGATGACTCTTCCAGGTACTGCTGCTAATTTTAAGACAGGGCGATTACCACATTTACACTAATTCCTGTTTTGGTTGTATCTAAGCATGCATCGAAGGCCTGGTTTTGCCACAGGTGGATGGTTACCCACATCACTACTGATTCTTAAGGCAGTTTCCTTTAAGGATTGTCCACAATGGTATGAATTGCTTACCACTCAGGCTTGCCCAAGAGATGGAGCCTGATGTGCCCTTGCCTACCACGACTGTGCATGCACAACCTGCTAGAATGCATTGATAAGTACATGAGCATGCCATCACAGTCTGTTAAGGAGGGATGTATAAACCCAGATACACCATCAACTGTAAATTTCAACCTGCCTTTTGATTTGAAACCAGTGGAGCACCCCACAGGTGACCATTGGTGAAGTCTCACGGCTGTGAGAACTTCCACTAGTGATGGAGACTGTCTGGAGCAGGTAGCTAACTAGACAAATTCGCAATTCCACAAGTATGCTGCAGACTTACCCCTAATTTATTCTAACAACTTGTCCCAAGGCCACCTACATTCCATATTATAGGTACGGTACAACTAAACTTGGACTTCAGGATACTGATGCTTGCAAGAGTGCTGCAGCAAATCTGTGCAGCTGGAAAGCCACACAAAGAATGCTATCTCGCCAGATGACTGCCACAGCACAGGTGCTATGAGCAGCCCTGCACACGCACTTAAGTAGCACCTGGTAGGTCCCACAGAGTTATAGGAGGGCACACATGGATGGAAACCGAGGCCAACAAGCAGGGTTTGTAATTCATCATTTGCAGTGCTCTGTGTAATGTCATGCTGTGTACCTCTCTCCATTGCACAAGACAACATATCTCTCTTCTTGCCTGGTGATGACATACATGGCTAGATGGTGGGTCAAACTGTCTACTTTGGTAGGAGCTCGTATTGAATGTGTGTGTCCATTAGGCAGGGAGAACTGATCACCCACTATAGCCTGTCACACAACTTTCTGTTATAAGTGTTAAGTGGTTGATTATAAGTTGTTACAATACAGCCAGTAAATTTTGTTCAGGTCGACGTGGTCAACTCCCATTTCTTACTACATGGGTGTGGGTAGCACCTAATATACCTTCGCAACTATAATTGTAATTAAGTCATTCCAATACTTAATTTTGTTGCTCTAACTCAATACTTTTTATAATGTTCAAAACAATATAAGTACTGCAATTTCACCCCCCCCCCCCTCTTTTTTTATCAGAGGCTCTGCAGCACTTAATATCTGTAACAGACCATATAGAGCAGAACCCCACTGGTATGACTCCTCAAGGTTTCCGAGAATAGGGACATTAGTGAGGAGCGGTCATATTAGATGTTTTGGGAAATTCTGGGCCAATTTCAACCCACCCCCAACCCCTATACAGGAAAATTTGCTATATTTCGCATGAAGTCTATGGTCAATTGTTTCTGGAATAAAAATAAGTTTTTTAAATTAAACATAAATTTCTTTAATACGCAGAGCAGACATCATCTGAGAAAGATGAATTCCCCTTGTCGCCAAAAAGGTTAACAAACATGAAGCAATTCATAAGTTTCACAAAGCGCTAAGTCCATTTTCAGTAGCTTCTTGCAGGAAAATTGCAAGATTTGTTATTAAAAGTACGTATACTGTATTTGCTGTGCAATGATCACATATTACGTAAACTGTATACACATCAATACATACAAAAATGTGTATATTAGAGCTGTGCCGATTCTAATCAACTTTTGCCGAATTTGCTGATGTTGACCAAATCGGAGCTTCTGCCGATGTAGGACCTGCAAATAATTTTCCGCCAATTTGTCAAACATAAAGTGTCGCTGAAGTTCTGAGCTATTCTTCAGTATAAATAATTGATAAGTGTTGCCTTTGTGAACACTGAAAGTTTTTTCTTGTAATAAAGTGTGCTTTCACCACCAGTACACAGCATCTGGAATTGAAAGCCTCAGTGAAGAAAATGCCCTGCTCATCAACAAAAGTTTTTCCACTTTCTTGTGAGCAAGACAACATAATTGTGTCAAAGTTGGGTTGTCTGTTAAACAGCAGGATATGGAAAAATGTTGTGTGGTGTGTGTAAAGCCAGTCCTCCTAGCCCTTGTTTGTGAAGATCAATGGCGCAGCAACCACTGTTCCGAGTGGTGTGGGATGGACAGTGGAAACAAGTACCTGCACATCTGGCATATCATGTCACATAGCTTCCACAAACAGGCATCAGTGGAAACCTAAAGAGGAGGGTGACAGACCACGAGAGGATAACTCAAACATAATGTGGATTTTCTGTCTAAAAAATTCTTGTAACTTTGCCTTAATTTTTTTAACACTGTTATTTATCACCTATAGAATATGCTATTATTTACTGAGGCATTTTGCACCCACTCACACCAGCAAACCAGATGTTGAGGTCTGGATAGAGATCAAGTCTGCACGCATGCGTTTATTTTAATACCTTGAAAAACTAGCCATAGAGATTACTATGTATTTCAGTTTTGACTTACATTTAAATTTATATTGGTCCTTCTTTGTGTGTGTGTGCCTGTCGAGAAGTACTAGACTGCGAGTACTTGAATTCCTGTCTGTAATTTCATTAATAGAGCTTGTTAAAAATAGTTTAAAGATTATATTCAAATGAAAGCAATCTGTAACTGGTATCGCTCAAAAACTTAAATTACTGTTGTAATATTCTTTCAAATAGGCCATCAATGATACTACAAAATAAATAGCGGTCGTTTACCCGGTGATTCAGTTTTCAATATATAAACTATGGCTGCGAATGACATTTCAAATGATTGTACATGCATCAGTTGTACCGTTTGTTATTGAATAATGGGATTAAAACAAAATACATCATTTATTGTGACAATAAAATATATGCATTCTTTTGCTTCTTTAAAATAAAATGTGATTATTTTTGTAGAATAGAATGAAAATACTGACGCATGACGTCTCTTCAACAATGGTATTACAACTTCAACTCATCAGTAAGCTAGCCTTGCCGCCAGATTCCAACAGAGTTTTCAATGTTACCATGCATCACGGGACCCAAGATTGTACTGTTCACACGGCTCAAGAATTGACATTCCAGTCCAAAGATTGCATAATTCACCGGCCGCCGAGGCTATACATCCAAGGCACAGAGTACCCCAGCATGCCACTAGATGGCTCTACCAGTACGTTCTGCCACAGCTCGATTCTCCAAGCCGGCTAGTGACGTTACCCCTTCAGGAAGCTATGTTACAGCAACCCCCTCTCCCTCATCGCCCCTATCCAGCTCACTAAAGGGGAATGACCAGCCAGGGTATAAATAGCGAGCCGTCATCCTTAAACGCCAGTCTGCTTTGAGCCTTCTCTACATTCGTACCGAAGGTCCCAATGGATTCCAAGCGACCCGCTCCTTGACCAGTCTTCAATTCTCCACCGCAGCCCTTGCCGGAGAACTTGACTAACCTGCTTGCTTCACTCCAAACCTACCCTCCTTCATCGCATTCATGCTGAAGGAACCACCTCTCCTTGGTCTCCACCGCAACTCGTTGCCAAAGCCATTCTTTCCAGCCTATTTTCACCACATTTGTGCCGAAGATACAACTTCGTCAACGTCGTCTTCACATCAAGACACTTCGACCCCTTCTGGGCAACACATGCATAGGGAATAGTACCAGTTTAAGTTATTTTCATAGCGCTCGTCTACCCTGCCACTGTTAGTCTAGAACCAAGTCGACTTCACCTGAACCAGTGTAGGTTAAGTTTCCCTAAGCTCTTGCCAACGTTAGGAGATAGCACGACACCACTCTGTTTACTTCCCATTAAAAGGAATAAACAGAAGTTTAACCAATCACAAGGGTATCCTTTCCCATAGTTATAATACCTCTCCCAGTGGATCACACGCTGCATAAGGGATTGCAGGTGACCGGGAAAATTACTCATTCGAGCCAAACACACCAATTGAGTACCCACAGGCACATTGGACAGCCACCCTTTTTGTGCTCCCCAGAGTAGAGAATGGTAGAGTCCCTACACTACGTACTCAGTCTCTTGAGGCCAGATTTCCTGCTCAGTAGCATACTCTCTCCACCGCGTTTCAACGCCGGATTTAGTGTTCTCTGAGTGTGGGGAGACTGGAGACACTCACCCACATGCAGGGACTGTCAACAGCGAGGCATGACTCTCAGTGCTCACCGCATTACGACGTAGAGTGCTAAAATAGGGAGTCCACTTGAGTGGGCAGACGCTAGTTGTACACCAGGTAGGACAACACGTCACATGCAGTCAATTCATGAACGTAAGAGTCTGATTCAGTCCAGATGACCTACTCCCATCAGAGTGGTATACGAGAGAAGGTCAGACAGGTGTTAACTGCCTCTGGGCGCTTGCAGCAGCTTACTCCCCTCCTCACCACTACAATCATGCAGCTTACTCCTAAGGATCAAGCGCAGGCATTGCGCCATCTCCAGATACCAGTCACACCAGAGATTCCTAAGGACCTCTTCAAGGACCCCATCCGTTTGAACGAAGAAACACACCCCTTGTTAGCAGCCTATCAAGTGGACAGGATCAGTCTGTGAAACTAGCCAACTCCTACTTTGGTGGATCAGAGACAGCGGAACCTAATCAGCTGAACGCCACAACCTTTGAGCCATTACCCGTAAACCAGCCTAGTTCACACTCATGCCAGCCGGAGTTGACCCAGGTTAAACAGCCATCACAGGTTACGCATCGCCCAGGTATACCGCTTAAGAGCCAATCTGCTGAAACGAAAGATCACTCACACGGAGCCCGATTTCGTGCCCTGCCATAAAGCTGCCAGGCCAGTCCTCTACACTGGATGTGCACCAGTGCCACGTAGAGACTGAAGTAATCTAGAACCCCTGCCAGTGGGCGCCTGACCTAGCACCCGAACAAAAACTCCCCCGCTTGCCATAGTGGCAGTCCCTACTGCCCTAAGAGCATCATGCGTAAATGAGATATGAAGGAGTTTTTCTGGCACCCATCATTGGGGATAAATGCAATAGTAATGACTAGACAGTTTGATCAGGTCAGCCAGACACTAGCCATCAGACTTGGGGAGTCCACTAAAACACCCAGTGGCGCTCAACAAGCAAGCAACAATGTGAGCAACCGACATGAGCAAGCCCAAGCTGAACTGCACAGTTGCAGCCGCAACCAAACACAGCCGCTGTTCCAAGCCAAATGCCCCGGCACAGGGATACATAGAATCCAGTGTGCCCATTGTAAACAATGGTTCCACTATACCTGCCTAGGCTGGGCAGATGAATCACGCTATACCGATGGCCTCGAATACAGATGCGACAACTGTTAAACCCGTCAGACCACATTCTGCAACTGGATTAGCTGCCACGGGCGTGGTACCCATACAATGCTCTGCATATTGTGTGGGGAAATTTACCACCATGGATGCATAGGATGGCCAAAAGAGCATAATACTCGACCACGAATGATATGTCAAAGTGAAATCTGTCGGCGGGGTGCCGAGTACAGACCACACAACCCAGGGCCGGCCTCCCACTCCAGTACTGCTCAATGCACGGGAAAGCCTTAATTAGCGGAGTTTGTAGGATGTCCTCATGAGGACCCGTCAGTGTTTACGGCCGAATATGAAAGAGAATTTCACATGCATGAAGTCCCTGAAAAACTATGGGTCTAATGAGCACAATCCAAATTTAAGAGCAAAGCCCACAAATGGTGGAAAAATATGGGAAATTTGTTTCTGAGTGGGGCAACTCAGTAACCAACTTGCGCAACAATTCACTGGCGAAGAGGTATTGGCACGCCTTACTACAGAATTTTACAGCCACACACAGACACCAGACAAGGATGTAGAGATTCTTGTCTGCCGCAAGGTACAGATGTACCGCCATATTTTCCTAGATGGAGATGAGGAAGCTGAAGGCAGGTAACTCGCATGTTGTTACCCAAAATGAGATACATTCTACTCATCACTAGGCCACACACCATGGATCAACTTGTCGACTGTGCGTAGGGAGCAGAACGCAACTTTAAAGCGCAAGCTATCCTTCACAGCCCGAAGCCAAACATGCAACCAGAGTAAGACAAGCCGTCTGAATGACAAACATAGACGCCACCACCCGTTTCCCAAAATGTTGGTATTGCCCCGCGTACCGCTTTAACAAGGACAAGGACAAGTGTGAAAGAAGAGATCGCAAAATGTATGGCATGTATCACCCAACCAGATACCACCAACAAAAGCGTCCCGCAGAAGGGAAACGCTTCCCCCGGCGGGCCAAAAGGAGTGACCTCTTCTGATTAAAAGGGCAAACTGTTCAGCTCTTAGACGTAGAGGCTGATTCACCCGAAGCCCCACACATCGAAGTTTGAGTCAATGGGGAAAACATATTGGCACTACTTGACTCAGCTGCATATGGCAACTTCGTCCAAAGAGATATCCTCGCGGAAGAACAAAGGGCATCATTATGTCTGCAAACCAAACAAGTAAAAATGGCTAAACCGGAATGCATGCTCACTGTTGACAATCGTATGACACTCATTGTTGAGCATCACAAGACCAAGACCCAAGCGGAATTCCTCTGGTCACCTGACATCCAGAAAAACTTATACTAGGTAACCCTTGGCTTCAACAGCAACAATACATAATTGACCACGGGCAATGGAAAGTATACCTGGACGACAATCACTGCATAACCGTTAACTGGGAACACTGTCCCGGTACCTTGAAACCTCAAGCTCTCTACGAAGAGGAGATCAACCACAAACTCTCCGAAGCTCAGTTCCGACAACTGAAAAAAGTCCTCGACAAGCACGTCAGTGCTTTTGGATCCAGAGGAACACTTTGTCAGATGAGAACTATCCAGCACAAAATACTGCTGAACAATCCAACACCAATATACAACCAATTGTTCAAGGTTTCTGCCAGATGACACTGCATCATCATGGATAAACTAAAAGACATGAAATGCCAAGAAATCATTGAGCTGTTAGACACTTCATACAACTCCCACATTGTATTAGTTCCGAAGAAGGATGGGCAGCTAAGGTTCTGCATGAACTATAAAGCCCTGGATGACGTCACGCTTCTGATTCCTCCACCAGCCCTCGACCTGGTGCACACTTTGCGTGACATAGGAGAGGCCAAAGTCTTCAGCACCTTGGTCATGCAGTCATGTTGTTGGCAAATCACGGTGCACCCTGACAGCTGGAAATACACAGTGTTCACCTAACCAGTAGAAGAGTCATGCCCTTCAGACTCAAGAATGCTCCTGCCACATTTCAACAGTTAATGTTGGCTGAAGTCTTAACAGGCTACATTGAGCTATTTTGCTTTGCCTACCTAGACGATATGTTTGTCTATTCCAAATCCTGGGATGAACACCTCATTCACTTGCAATAGGTATTGGAACACCTGGAACTCCACGGTATGGTAGCAAAACTTTTGAAGAGTCACTTCGGAAAGTCCTCAATCGAATATCTGAGTCGCATAGTTTTAACCCAAGGAAACTACGTGCAAGCATAGTTAATACAGGCTATATAGGAAGCTGAGAAACCCCACACCAAGAAGCAACTCCGTCACTTCCTTGGACTGTGTAATTGGCTCAGAGACTTTGTGCCCAACATCGCTGACCTCATGGCACCTCTTCACCCGCTGCTACAGACGGAAGCCCGGCATCGATGGAGACCTGAACATCACACTGCCTTTCAAGTTCTCAAGACCAGTTTCCAGAACATCAAGCATCTTTATCGACCACAAGGAGAAGGACCCTTGATCCTACAGACTGACGCTTGTCAGAACGGCCTAGGCACCGTCTTGTATCAAGAGGAATCGGAAGGCAAGCCTCTAGTCATAGCCTACGCCAGTACTAGGTTCATTGCCACGGAACAGAAATAAACGAGCAAGAATGCCTCATGGTCATTTGGGCTATCCGGAAATACTGCTACTACGTGGGGGGAACTCATGTTATTTTGAGACGTGACAGAGTAGCTCTTAAGTGGCTTCTGGATTCAAGGAAAAACAAGGCCAAGCTTTTAAGATGAGACCACTTTCTCTCCAAGCTTGATTTTGAAGTACAACACTGTCCAGGCAAGGACAACGACCTTTTCAATGCCCTGTCACGTCAACCAGACTTGGAAGACGAAGCCAAGCCAGACGAAGATGTGAACCGCATCTTACCGTCTTAACCTCCGGACAGCAGTCCCTAAGAGCAACTCAGGCTTCCTCAGCTCAAAATCAGCTGAAGTCAGATTGATTGCCATCAACAAAAAGACCCTGACGTGAAAGAACTTCTACGAAAGCACCAGCAACGATTCACACTGTGCGACTGTCTGGTCGTGCAACAATCACCCCGGAGCTAAGGGGAGGATCTGGATACCGAAGGATTTGCATGCCGATATCTGCCGGCATTACCACGACTACCCTAATGGGGGCCATCCAGACGCCCGCGAAACCTTAGTTAACATCTACAAACGCTACATCTCGGAAGGCATGTGCAGAGATGTCTGCCAATATATCCACGGCTGCACAACATGCTGCAGAAACAAGGCATATTCTGTGAGACAACCGAAGACCAAACCTCGCAGACTGTACATCCCGTCACACAGACAGCCACAGATTTGATTGGATCTTACATCCGCAGCATCTAGAGAAAAAGGTACCTGTTGGTCGTGGTGGACATATTCTTAAGGTGGGTAGAAGCCTTCCCTCGGCCAAGCCAAGAGACCCACCAGATTATTGGGAAATTCAACAATGAAATTTTCCCGTGCTGGGGCTACCCACAGAGTATACTTACTGAAAACTGGATCCAGTTTACTAGCAAGGGGTGGCTACTAGCTTGCCAAGAATGGGGAGCTGAGACCTGGACAACTCCGCCATATCAAGAGCAAGCCAACCCCACTACATTGAGGAACTGGGAGCTCAAGAAAAGTCTCCGACTAAGTATGGGTAATGTCCAGAAGCATTGGGATTACCATATTCCCAGAATCTTTTCACTCTCAGACGACACACAAATGAGGCAATTAACTCCTCCAGCCTCAGCCAGCTACTCCTGGGCCAGACACTTTGGCGCCCAGGGAATTGGCAATGGGAACATGAGCCGACTGAAATGCCTAGTCCTGAAGATATACATCTAGCTGCTCCAGCCCGGAAAACGCAAGGGACACCCAAGAAGCGTACATCACACAGAAGTATCAACCGCCCTGCACTGGCATACGAGTCTTTGAAATGGGTGAAGTCGTCTTACTCCGCAGCCACCCCCTGCGCAGAGGCAACAATCAGTTCAGCGATTGGAGCTGAGGATAAGTAATATAGCCTGGGAACCATCTACTCCATGCTGACGTGAATGGGATTCCCTAAACCTCCAGCCAAAGATTCTGTACGGGACACTGCCTTCCATTCCATCAGATTTCAAGAGGAAGTTCACCAACCGAGCCGGGAAGTGGACTCCCAACACAAGTGAATTATCTTGGTGAAATTTGCTGGACACAGATCCAAGCCTCAGACAGCATCATCCGAACTCCATCAAGAGAATTCCAGAAAACAGTTCCGTCGATCGGACAGCACTCCAGAAGTCACAGCCGCGACGAACAATGCCAACACCACCAGCTTCAGAGAGCCAACTTAGGAAGAGGACTACAAGCCCATATGGGGCCTTTCCATTCAGCTGGTACAATCAGCGGCAATATCCCCAGATCGCACGGCCAGTTACGACAACATGTCACCTGCAATCACTTAATTGACAAAAGTGTGATTCAGTCCAGATGCCCTACTTCCATCAGAGTGGTATACGAGAGATGGTAAGACAGGTGCTTACTCCCCTCGTCATCACTATCATGCAGCTTACTCCTAAGGATCAAGCCCAGGCCGTCTCCAGATACCAGTCATACCAGAGATTCCTAAAGCCAGCCCTACACGATACCCATTTCTGTAGCAGTTTTCATACCAATTTTATGCTAGCGTTTCTGCTCCTGTGTAGGTTACAATCCAGCCTCCTCTGGAGGGATCTGGCTCCAGATATAACAGTTTTTGTATCCATGGGCATGCCAGAAATGGTAACAGGACATGTTCTACATTTTTGCTATACTCACGGAGCTGCGACAGACAAGATGGCAAACACCAAGTAACAACCTTGAGGCGTATATATACGTTCATGAAAAAATTACAGGTTCTGTAAAACATGTTTATGTTCAAAATGAAACTTAATGTACGCGTAAGTAACGGGAAACTTTTCAATTAACTCCACTGTCATAATAAATCAATAAACACAACTTTACAAATATGTGATAACTAGGACTTTTATTGTGTATATAAATTTTAACAGTGCATTGCTTGGAAGTCGTATCCATAGCTCAGAGGGTTGGTGTGCGAGTTTTCACCGAATAATTTTAAGTTTTGGAGTTCAAATCTCATTGCCTCAAAACTTTTTTAGCAATTTTATGTGATACATTATTGCTGTTTATAATTTAAGTTATTGCCAGTAAACTCTTATTTCTACAATATCTTTCTCTAAAAGGAATAATACAAACAAAAGCTAAATCAATTCTAGAAACAAATGTTTTCCGACAGTAACAAATTATAAACAACAATAATGTATCACATAAAATAACTAAAAATTTTGTTACATGACGGAGATTTGAACTCTAAAACCAAATGCTTTGTGGTACAAACCCACGCACTAACCCACTGTGCTGCAAACACAATTTGAATATAGATTGTGTAAAAGCTTATTTTAGTATATGTAGCAGGAGTGATGATAATCCCCACACATAAAAGCTTTATTATTACTACTGTGATAATTTCCCCTTCTATTAGTCTCCTAACCGTATAAACTTGTTAGAGTGCTGACTGCCCTCCTTGGTTCTGCAGGTGATCTTACTGCGGCGTTTTGGTTGCTACTCGAGCCCGGTGGGTAGTGATAAGTTCTACGGGGGGGCCATTTAAGGGAGGATACCATCTGAGGGGAGGTGAATCAAACCCCAGAGTCGTCAAACTGTGATCGTTTCCCGTCCGGGGTGAACAATCCTCCTCACTACAAGAGCTGCCAAGATGCGGGATGCCAGCTATCCCGGGGTATGAATCAGGAGGTGGATTGATCGATATTGATGATGGGGGTGGATAATCTTACCGGAGGGATGGGTGTTATCTGCAGTGGCTGTGTAGGCCGGCATGCGGGAATATTGTTTACGGGGGAAGGAACTCCGCAAGGCTTTGGGGCAACCTTCGATGGTACTCAAATCTGAATAATCTTCCCGGAAGCTAGGCGTATAGTGCACGTATTCAGTATGTCTATGCTCAGAGCTACTTTGGGTGGAGTTACTGCGACTGCAGGTGACAGAGTCTCTGGCTGGAGGGGGCGTGCAAGTTCTTGTTCCGGTTCTGGCCAACAGGCACCTAAATATGTGTTACGTTCTGACTCGTGGGCACGGGGAATAAACTGTGAGATGGGCCAAGGTCTAACGCCTGAGTCCGCAGATGGGGGCATGTCCTCACACTTAATTTCTGCTTCTCCTTGTGCGTTATTGAAGCTTTGTACTGCCTGTCGCTCATTGTGCCCATTGCGGCTTTGAATAGCGTCCTTCTTACCCCGCACCTAGAACTGCCTTCTGACCTTTATGCAGACGTGCACTCCTGGGAGTGTGTCTTATTCAAACACACCCGAGGAACTGACTGGGAGAGGTGCGGTCAGGTATTAGGACACCATCGAGGTTAAGCGAGGGAGCACTGGAAACCCAGAAGTCGCGGTATGTCCTTTCGGACTCGAAGCCTTCTCCAAGCCCCATCTCCTGTGGAGTTCGGCAGGCCTCACGATTAAGTCTCAGCGCGGTTTTGATGCAACAACTTTCACTGTTAGAATAATATTAACTCACGTGAACCAGGAACTACAGTTAAAAGGAAGGTAGACACCGATTCTAAAATAACGTAATATTTATTATTATGAAATATGAAAGTGGGAAGTCCCAATTGGAAAATACAAGGTAGCTAAAAATTTATTAATTATGCTAATTAATTCAGGCGAAGGTGAACCTGGTAAAAGAATTAAAATTATTTTGATTAAAGGCTCTTTACAGTGTTTCTTCTCAGAGGAATTCGTCCAGAAGGGTAAAGTGTCGCGACGACCTGCTACAGTGGAGTTAAGGGAATGACTAGGGTAAAGGGGGTGCAGGAAGTGGACATTGTGCGTTACCTCTGGAGGGACGACCCATCCTTGCGGTCAGCTGGTGGACGAGTCTTCACAAGCTACAGAAGAGCCTTTGCAAACTGTAGGTTGGCGTAGCCTTCATAAGCTGCTGGAGAGCCTTTGCAAGTTGTGGATTGGTGCAGCCTTCACAAGCTGCCGGAGAGGCTGGGGCCGTCGCAGACTGCAGGGTAAGAGAGAGGTCTTGGTCAGACCCAGGGAGTGCTCATTGACCTATACGGCTGGTGAGCCCGGCGTCTCTCGCGAGAGGTGTGCTCGTGCCTCCTTATATAGTAAAAAATCCCTTGGATCAGCGATCTTCCAGGGGTGTGGGGTAACGTAGCCTTTCATCGCAGGAGTTGGTTTATTAGGGCTGTCGGGGCGCCGTGCATTTCTTATTTCCCTGCTCTGAGGCAATGACAAATTTATCCACCTCGGCCCAAGGCTGGCGCGTTGTGACGCCACAGGGCAGCAAAGGTGCTGCAATCTTCTGGTATCGGTTTAAACTTCCTTCTCAGATAATCTCAGGGTAGTGGTCCGTTGGGTAAAATAATCTTGGCTAGCAGGGGTGGTGCTCACATGCCGGATTCCGCGCGGGCAGTACAATTCATAATTAATTGCGTTAATTATTTTTAAGTGTCTGAAGCTGTACAACGCGTGGAGTCCATTCAGTGGGCATGTGAAAAGTAGTTTGCCACTGTTTGTTACTTGCCCCAAGCTCTTGCCTGCTTGTTGATGGGGCAAAGTCGCCCGAAGTGTGCGCAAACGCGCTACGCAGCAATGTGGCATGCGTCAAACTGATGCATTTTTTCTTCTCTTCTGCTAATGAAACTTTTATGTCTTCTGTTGTACCCATGGGAGAACCACAGAAGGTAGCAGAAACTGGGTATTGTGTAGGGACGGCTTAAGCACCTATTCAAAGACCCCGTCTGTTTGGGCGAGGAAACACACCCCTTGTAAGCTGCCTACACAAGTGGACAGAACCAGTCTTCGGGACTCGCCTGCCAACTCCTACTTCGGGGGATCAGAGCCAGTGGCACCTAATCAGCCGACTGCCACAACCTTTGAGCCACTGCCCATAAACCAGCCTAGCTCACACTCATGTCAGCCGGAGTTGACCCAAGTTAAACAGCTGTCACAGGTTAAGCGTTGGCCATGTATACCGCTTAGAGCAAATTATTTGAAACGAAAGATCACTCTTACAGAGCCCGATTTCATGCCTTGCCGTAAGCTACCAGGCCAGTCCTCTACACTGGATGTGCACCAGTGCCATATAGACACTTAAGTATTCCAAAACCCACCGCCAGCAGGTGCACCTGACATAGCACCCAAACAAAAACTCCCTCTTGCCATAGTGACATTCCCTACTGCCCTAAGGGTGTCACACATCAATACAGAGGCTGGGAATCTATTTAAAAACTATGAATCAAACTTGTATTGCTGGAGAATGACAGGCAATGTAATTATTTGCTTCCAAAAGCACACTATAGTCCATTTACAGTTACTTCCAAATCTGCTGAAGCCCTGCTAAAGTTCAACTTTCAGGATATTCCTCTGTCAAATGCAAAAAAGCTCAATTAAGCCCAGGAAATTACACCAAAAGGACCACACATCACATTCCTGCACACTCACTTTGATGACATTTTACATGAAAATTATTTCATACTAGGCACCATCAACACACCTATTTTTTCACGGATTTTATTTATATTATTATAAATAAAGTATTATAATTTATCCATAAAATATAAATGAGAGTTCAATTTAACAAAAAATAGTGGGCTCTATACCAATAGTTTTTAAAAATGTTAAGTAGTATTGAGTATTGGTAAAGGTATAGAGTATCAAAAAGCTAACTTATGGAATCGATCGAGGTATCGGTATACAGGAAATGTATCAGCCAATCACTACATATTATCTTTATTATAAAATTTATATTTCTGTTATGTAATAAAAGAGCCTGAGCTCAAACTCAGAAAATTTTCAGTAGGCTCATTTACGCTCAGTTCAAGCTAAAAATATCAGGCTTGCAGACCTCTAAGCAAACAGTAGCATATTCATAATTTGTAGCAATTAAAAGAAGAGGTAAGAGTATTAAAAGGGGTTGCAATGGCGAGGTTCCACTCTATGTTTTAAATCAAAATTTCCAGTTTTCAGATGCAAGGAATAAATATTTAAGACCACAAAAATCATTTAGAATCAATTTTTTTTGTGTGTGACAGTACATGTATGTGTGTTTATAAACACTGTATTTTTCAACTATTAATTTGCTGTTAAGTATGGACGTTGAACACAATCGTAAAAGTATAGAGCAAAGACACACACAAAAAGGCACTTGCAGAGTTGGGATACTTTATAACTGTATTTTTTAAAATAAACTTTGGCTCCTCTCAACCCATTTGTCACGTGTCTATACAGAAAAAAGTTTTAAGATGGACACATTGTGCTTGTTTCACTTCTAATGTACTTTATTTTTAACCCCAAGAATGAACAAAATGGGTATTTCCAGAATATTTTCAGCATGGAAATACATGTACAGAACTGAGAAGCTGGCACTGCCTATGTTTTGTCTCATTTTTGCCACACCATTTCATGGTAAAATAATCCTTATAACCACCTGCACAATTTTCGCCTGCCCAGTTAAGAAGCATGTCCTAACTATGCTGAACAACAACACAGCGCAGGAAAGATACTGCAGGGCAGCATTCATCAATTGGGGATACCTTCACAGTAAGTCAGTAGACCCACAATGGTAGCAGCAGCAATGCCACCCAGTTATTATAAAAGCATTTAGTATGCTGAGCATAAAGACTCTTAGTGTGACCTTCAACTGGCAACTACAGTTGTTCCGATACCGATACTAAGTATCGGTATTGGCCAATACTTCACCTTTTCTCGATGTATCTGTATCGGGTATGGTATTGGGCCGATAATTTAGTATCGGTTCTAGACAATGAAGTCAGGTTATTACTTTCTTTAGGCACAAAAATTGCCATATTTCGGTTTGTATACGCCACACATTAAAAAAAGTAACAAACACTGTATTTACTCATGTACAGTGCACCTTTTTTCCCCAAAATAAAGGAAAAAATTGTGGCGTGCTCGCTATACATGAAAAAAAAAAAGAGAAAAAAAAAAAAGGGGGGGGTGGTAACCATAAAGTGTCCTGGGGATGTTGAGGAAGTGGCGGAACTGTCTGTGGTCTCATCTCTCACTCTTACATCACTCCTCTCCCTTCTCTCTCTTTCTCACTCAGCAACTCTTTAGTAGTGTGTAGGTCGCAACCCCCCCCCCCCCCCCCCCAGCTGCTTAAAGACACCCTGTCACGCCACAAACCAGAGCTGCGACGTGTGTTTATGTCCCTCTCCCAGTCTTCACATAACACCAAGATGTTGCTGGTCGATAATTCCACCAAGCCCTCTTTGTTTCCGTGGCAGAGGCTAGAGAACTAGGATCAGGGAGCGGAGATGGGATGAGGAGACACATTTTTAGAGAAGGATAGTGTGACATTCTAGCACTGCAAAAAAAAAAGAGAGCCTGTCACTGCTAAAACGATAAAGGTGAAAAAAGAAAATGAAGCTGGAAGTGTTGAATAGTAGGAGTATGAGGTTTCTGGAATTTTATTATTTTGGCTTTTTGCACACAAGCTATTTAATTAAAGTATTTTCCAAACATATCATTATCACCACACATTAATGCAAAAACAAAGAATTTGTTCCACATTTACTAACAGGGCACAAATTTTTCCCCTGGAATTTGTTGCAAATATCATGGTGCGTGCTATACACAAGTAAATATGGTAAATCGGACCCACCCACAATTTTTTGTAGTGCCAGCAAAATTCCTATTTAAATAATGTTAACATAACCTTTTATCGTTTGTCGCATGTTCTGCTGATCTAAGTATATTTTGGTTCCTGTCACCTACGATTTCCCACAACTATCGTTTTCAAGCTGGTTGTTTATGCAAACAGCTAGTAATTGTATGTAAAATACGTCATGCGCGCCACCATTTATAACTGCTCTGTGGCGCGCTGTCTAATGTCTTGTCTTCTCAACATGTCTGTCGACACTGTGGCCGTGCGGCGTCGTGGTAGGAGACTGGCTTTCTACTTCCCCTCTCTCCAACCCTGCTTTCTGTCTCTCTCAGCCGCACACCTACCTTCCTCCCCTCACATGCCAGCACGCCGCAGAAAAGGGAAGTTGTCGTCGAACAAAAGATAAAACACATTCTCTCTCTCTCTATCTCTCTCTCTGTATGTCTGCCATGCCTGCTTGGCTTGCCTTCCAAACACTGCCGCCGGCAACAGAGCAAATAAAGTGCATCTGGCGAACGTAATTTTATCAATATTATGAGTCACTCAAAATAGTTTCACCTAACATCACTTGTATTTCAAAGTAAATGGTTTTACCTGAAAATGTGCAAAACATTTTAACGAGGAATTATTATTTGAAAAGATGTTTTCTTTTGCATTTAAAGGTCGTTTTATCCAGTAAGGTTGGTGTTTCATTGTATCTAGTGTAAAATTAACATGACTAAAACTTAATATTTATTTAACTCAAATGGCAGTATCTTTGCGAATAAAATTATATGCCCAAAAGACTATACTCTACCACTTGTCAGCAAAAATATTGTTTGAACATCGAGCAACTTGTGTTATAGGTGTTCATTTTCAGTAACTTCTTGCGGGGAAGTTATAGGACTTATATTAATTTATTTCAATAGACACGCATCTTTGAATAAACTGATAATATGTAAGTGCCTATTCGACACTTTTTGCCGTCTAATAATGAGTAGGTAAGCACCGAGCTGAGTGCAGCTAAACTTATGACAGGTAAAATCAGACAAAGTGGTTTTGAATGATTAATTATTAAAGACAGTGAAGAAATCAATTATAATCACTTCATTTCTGTCTAAAAATTACAAGCTTTCTTTGCAGTAAAATATAACTAATTACTTTAACAGACAGACATTTGCCACACGTGCAAGGTGTCGCAGGAAGTAGCGGGGTGGAGAGGAGAGGTAATCCTCCTGCTGCCACACCCCTCCCGCCAAACCCGATTGATAATTTCTCTGTGTGCTCTTAGCTGATAGTGCGCGTGCGACATTAAAAATGTAACTGGCATTTGGTGTCATATTATTTGCAGTTTCACAGGGTTTAAAAATTTTAGGTCAGCTTGCATTTTGTGTTGGATTACAATAAATTATATACAATATTTTAAGACATTATTTACTTTATTTAAACGAGTCTAGGAGAAATGGTTTTATTGTATTATTAACAGTAATAATTTTTCTAAAATTCAGTGCGAACAGCATTGGTATCAGTGTTTGGTATCGGAGTATCGACAGAGGTATCGGGCAATCGGTATCGGTATCGGAAAACATGGTATCAGAACAACTCTACTGGCAACATCAAGTTGACGCGTGATGCCCTGAGGGCTGGTGGAGGTATGTCACCACATCAAAGAGGGTTTTGGTGGGTGCTAGGTCAGGAGCACATGGTGGCTGAAAGGTTCTGGTTTGAATCAGTCTTTATGTGGTACTGGAACAAGTCCACTGTAAAGAACTGGCCTGGTAGCTTTACGGCAGGGCACGTAGTCTGGTTCCATGAGTGTGATCTTACATTTCAGTGGATTGGCTGGGGGCGGTATACCTGGGCGATGCGTAACTTGGGGAGGCTGCTTAACCTGTGTAAACTCCAGCTGGGGTAAGTGTGAGCTAGGTTGGTTGAAGTGTGGTGGATCAAAGGTTGTGTTGATCATTTGAGTTGGTTCCGCTGGCTCAAATCCTCAAAAGTATGAGTTGGCGAGTCCCAAGGACTGGTCGTGTCTGCTCAAATACACTACTACTACGGGATGGATTTCCTCACCCAGGCATATGGGGTCCTCGAAGAGGTCCTTGGAAATCTCAGGTGTGAGACCTGGGCTTGATCCTTCTGTGGGAGAGTTTGACGAGTGTAATCAGGAGGAGGGGAGTAAGCTCCTGCAAGAACCCAGAGGCCGTTAGTATCTGTCTTACCTTCTCTCGGATACCACTCTGACAGGAAGGAGTACGGCATCTGGACTGAATCACACTCTCACGTCCCTGAAGTGGCTGCAGCTGATGTGTTGTCCTACCCTGGTGTAGAGCCACATGTAGTGTCTGCCAATCATAGGTGGGATCCCTATCCCAGCACTCGCGTTGGAACATGGTAAGCACTGAGAGTCAGGTCTCGCTGGTTGACAGTCTCTGCACGTGGGTGAGTGTCTCAGAAGGGAACAGTCTCCCCCAATTCAGAGAACACGAACTCTGGCTCCTGCTGGCATTGTAGAGAGAGTAGCCACTGAGCTGGCAAGCTGGCCTCAAGAGACTGAGTACCTAGTGCCGGGGCTCTACCATTCTGCCCACAGTGGTGCACAGAAAGGGTGGCCGTCCAATGTACATGTGGGTACTCTGATTGGTGTATTTGCATTTGAGTAATTTTCCCGGTCACCTGCAATCCCTTGCACAGCATGAAGTCCACTGGGAGAGGAATTTCAACTATGAGAAAGAATACCCTTGAGTTGGTAAAACGTCTGTTTATTCCTTTTTGTGGGAAGTAAACAGAGTGGTGTCGCACTATCTCCTAACGTTGCTAAGAGCGTAACAGAAGCATAGCCTACGCTGAGCTAGATTAAGGCGGCCTAAGCTAACAATGGCAGTGTAGACGAGTGCTATGAAACTAACTAAAACTGGTACTACTACTAGTGTTGTCCGGAAAGGGAGGCAGTGTCTGGGTGTGTAGACGATGTTGACATAGAATCTTCAGCACAAATGCAGTGAAGACTAAGATTGGATAGAAGGATGGCTCCGGCAACAAATAGCAATGGAGACCAAGGTGCAGGATGTCCCTTTGGCACGAATGTGGTGCAGGAAGGGAAGATAGAGCTAGGAAGCATCCAGGCTGGACAGTTCTCCGGCAGTGTCTGCGGTGGAGAAATGAAGACTTATCAAGAAGCGCGTCGCTTGGATTCCGTTGGAACCTTTGGCACGAATGTGGTGAAGGCCCAGAGCTGACTGGCATTTAAGGCCGGTGGCAAGCTATTTATACTCTGGCTGGTCATGCCTCTTCAGTCAGCTAGATAGGGGTGGCGATGGAGAGGGTGTAGCTGTAGCATAGTTTCTTCAAGGTGTGACGTCACTGGCTGGCTTGGAGAATCGAGATGAGGTGGAACATACTGGTAGAGTCATATGGCGACATGTAATTGTACTGAAGTGCCTTGGATGCGTAGCCTCGATGGCTCAACTGGTGAACAGTACAATCTTCGAGCTGGAATGTCCATTCTTACCAGCGGTAGATAATTCAATCTTCTGTCTAGTGATGCATGGCAACATTGAAAACTCAGTTGGAATCAGACAACAAGACTTGCTTACTGATAAAGCAAAGTCGTAAAATCATTGTTGAAAAGATGTCACGCATCAAAGTCATGTGGTTGGTCAGCTAGTGGAATGATCTACATTCACTGGCACAAATTTCTCTATGTCAGTGATGGTTACAAGAAAAAGTTCAAGATCTTTTCAAATTTGTTCTTGATTGTGCATTTGTGCAAAATTACATAAATGTGTCCTCTGTTAAAATTATGTAATGATTATGTGATGATGTTACACAATAAAAGCTAGGGTTTTAACAATTTCCAAGTGGATTCAGCTCCCTTGCATCATAATAGCAAACACAAAAAATTTGTCGAACACTTAAGGTCAAGTTTGTTGGGCTTGCTGCCTTGTATTTTAAAATATTTTTAAATACTTTAGACATGAAATGATTACATATATTTTGAAGTGAAAAACAAAGTTGTTGAAAACCAAACTTAAAAAACTATATAAATTAATGCTTTGTGAGGCTTTCTAAAATGTGTACACAAATTTTTGTATAATACAATAAATTTTTACTCTCATCATATCTATTGTTTTTTGCTGGTTTCTGTGCATTCTTAAAAAGAGATGTGAAAGACAATAAATATTTTATAGGGATTGTAGTTAATACTGAAAAGTGAACATATTTGTGTTAATAACAGCACCCCAGTATTGAGTACTGTAACTAAGTTAAATGCGTATCTGTGTAGTACATGAGTATTATTAGTACGTATATTTTATATGGCATAGGTATATGTACACATATATACGTATTGTCCCCACACTATTTGTTAGAGCAATATAATTTTTGATATGAAAAAATTAATGACGTAATAATTTTATTTTCTTTTCCTGTTGCAACAGCGTAATTGCTATAGTTCATTCTCGGTTTCTTCTGATGTTTTGAAACGAACCTTTGAAAAATCACCCTAGGCATAACATGTCAACCTTTCTTTTCAATAACTTGTATACCACAAATATATAACACTGTGATTAACTTATCCTTGACCAAATTAAACTTTTATTTAGTATCTTCTATAACTTGTAATATTTATTTAGTATTAAATAAGAATTAAAAACAGTGAGAGCAATGATGTGTTGACAACGGCTAGTAAGACATAGTTCACAGTTAAAATATTGTTTTAACCTAGTTTTTTTGGTACACTATTTGTAAAATAAACGTCGCCTATTCATATACTTGAATTTTTAGGTAGCACAGAAGGAAAACATATTTCATTGTTACAGTTAAAAATATCAATGCAAATTACCATGCGCAAGTCCTAGTGATACAGTGTTTTTTTTCCTTCAGAGGAAGAAAATTCAATAGGTGGAGCAGAGCTTGTTGCTCCCATCTCTCTTTCTCTCTCTCTGGAGTTTAGTAGACCTGTAGTAGCAGGAAAATTAAATATTATTTTCAATTTTCGCATATTTCATACTTATTACAAAAAAAAACAATTATTTTCAAATTTGTAATTTACAACCGAAACAAAATTTTATTGTTTGAATACTTATCATAATATATTTAGATGTGATGGCCAAATGGTTAGAAATCAGAAGCTGGCAGAAGTGGCGACTGGCGACCCTGACTGGCCGACATGACATGGTGTTGACGCGTGGCATCCTATTGACTAAGGAGGCACATCACGGCTCAAGCGTTTTGGTGGGTGTGAGGGCAGACACACCAGGGTGAGTTTGAACACTAGTTACAGCTGGGAACTGGAGCCTGACCAGTGTAGAGGACTGGTCGTGTGGCTTTCCGGCTAGGCACAAAGTCTGGGACGGCAAGAACAATCTTACGCCAAGGTGGAACCACACTCACTTGTATACCTGGGCAACTGGTGGCCTGTGGAGGTTGCTGGAGCTGCTATGGCACAGGAGGTGATGAGCTGGACTGGGCACCGGGACCTGGTGCGCAGGTAGGCAGGCTGACGTCGCACTGCTGGTCGTCCTGCCTGGTTCAGTGAGCTGGTGTCCCCTGATCCAGGGTTTGGCGATGCTATAGGAAACTTCCTCAACTCTGAGGAAGGCCTGCATGATGGGATGGATATCTCTGTCAGTCTTGGTGGGTGGTTCAAATAAAACTGGCAATGGGGTTGGAGGGACCGGCCTATCTCCAGGCGACAGGCAGCCTGAGCTTTCTCCCAGGGACTTAGGCCGTCAAGTATGGTTGGGTTAGGGTTAAACTCCTGTTTGACAGTAGCAGCCTTTTTATTCCTCCTTTGAACATCACTCCGACGGGAGTCGGGCATGAGGCTAAAGATATCTACTACCAGCCCCGCGAAGGTGAAGCAGGCAATGTCAGTCCCTATCTAGGTATACTTCCACATACTGCAATTGACAGACCAAGGCTGCCCCCAGAAGTGTGGTGGACACTGAGTGTCGGGTTTCACAATGGCTAACAATCACAATACATGAGTGTGGTCCCCAAGAGATCAGGCACGTCAGACTCATGCAGATACTCACTCTGGCACCAGAAGTGCGGTGGATGGAGTATAACCTGGATTGATTGTCTAGTCGCAGAGGGGGGGGGGGGGGGGGGGGGGAATTGTTAGTGGTTGTGGCTCTACCTTTCTATACACCATGGTGCATAGCACAGGTGGTCGTTTAATGGGTGTGTTTCTGACATACGAGTTTCCTCGCAGTCCTGCACTAGGTTTGGAAAACTGGTTCTTAAAAAATATTCCGTGTTCGCCTGCTGTCCCTTCACGGACACTGATGTTTCCTAGGAAAGGTGCAAGCAATACTGGGAATAATATTCTAAGGTGGGTAAAATGTGTTTATTTCTGTACGGAAATAAACAAGGAGGTTTGTACTACCTCCTGTCGAACAAGAGTTTAACGGAAGCTGGCTACACAAGATACGTGAAGGTGACCTGTTTATAATCTGGCAAGGTAGGCAAGTTAAATGACTATGAAAACAACTCAATTTAACTAACGCTATGTGTTGTTCTAAAGGGATCTGAATTTCCTGAAGGGAACGGAAGTGTTAGTGTTTGACGACTTAAACGTTGGGATCTTCGGCATCAGGAGTGCGGTGAAGACCGGATGAGAGCAAATGGGTCCTTCGGCACCTTAGAGCGCGGTGAAGGAACAGGACAGACTGACGTTCCATGGACTATGCACCTGTATTTATACTCTCCTAACTTACCTTTGTCCGGGTGGAGGGGGTGGTGGCGTGACATTGTCTGGGCGTGTGATATCACCGGCCGGCCAAGTTTCAGCTGCTGCATAAGTTGGCATCTCATACTAGTGCCATCCCTCGGCGTGCTATACAGCTAGGTGACCTTGAAGCATTACCTCGGTTGCTCGACCGGTGAACACTACAATTTACTGATGTCTGGAAGATTGTACTGTCTATCAAACTCTGTTGCGGTGCGGCACAGTGGTTCGCACTGATGAGTATAAATCAATTTTAATAAGTTGAAAAGACATCACGCGTCAGTGTATTTCTGAACGAAGTGTCAAGTTCGTACTCGTAGTGTTTTTTAAATCTACCTAGGCAAGTTACGATGTTGTGATAAATCAGTTTTATATACCGGCTGGGGTCTTCTGTCTGCATTGTGACCGCTGTATGTGTGAAAGAGTATTGTTGCCATTACATTATGTTGGATCACTGTTTGTGATTGCAAATATCGAACATGTGAAATTTATACGTTTTAATAACCGTGAACTGCTTTTAAGACAAGATTGTTTGAAAGCCTCGTTGGTTTATCACAATGTTGTAACCTTGCTCTGGATGTTTGAAACATAATTGTGTAACATGCTTACCTTTATGTGATTTCAATTTGGCCACAACCCCAACAAAATACTAAGCCCAGCCAGATAAATTAAAATACATAATGGACTAAAGCTAGATGACAGTAAGTACCAATGCATATAAATATGAGTGGAATAAAAGTTACGGCAGGCCTATTTGTGCGGATTTTCACCAGTATCTTTTAAGTTTGTCGTTTGCTACATACAAAAAAAAGTGACGAGTTGCGTGCTTGAATTTACTGTGTCTTTTCGTTCGACTGGTTGTTAATTGGTTTTAATTTTTATTCCAACCGAGGCCATCCTTTTAATGAAATAACCCAACACATATCATAAACAAGAGGTTAAATACATATTACAGTTCTTTCCCTGCTGTCATAACAGGGTTATGCACAGTTACGACAAAATATTAATGTTAATTACGTAATGTGTTATCTTGTGTGCAACAAATATGTTAACAACGTAACATAATAACAGTGATGTGTGCCGCTTTATTGTACTACTACAAACAATTACGACTCATCTTTCAACACGCCAGTATATCTACTACACCTGAGTAAGAGTCGAACCCCACCAACTTGTACACTGACATTTTGGAAGCGCTACAACCCTGAAGCACGCTTCCGAACACATGGATATGAAGGTTGCGCAAGCCAACTGTATGACTCCCCCCCCCCCCCCCCCCAATTCCTCTCGCTGAGAGCCTACAAGCCATCAGCCGCCTCGGGGTACAGCCGAGCGCCACCGAACATACACGAAGCCAAGAGATGACCAGAGGGTTGCTACCCCCACTCTGGCCTTGCGCTAGAAGGACGTCACAATGCCCCCCCCACAGCCCGCCATCGAACTTGTTCTTCGGACTATATAAGTCCGTGCACAGTAGGGCTCGCGAGTTATTTTTTCTTGCAGTTCCTTGAGTTTGCTCCACCCCTTCTAGTGCTGGGGCCTTCGATTACCTCCAAGTCTTCAGCAACCTACCAGAGGCAGCTCCTATTGTTGACAACAGTCTTCAGCAGCCACCAGCAGCTGCCGCCATTGCCATCACCAGAGGATTCAGTGACATCAATAGCTACCAGTTAACAGACGCTGCTTCTGCTACAGTCTTCAACATTAACATTCCCTGCTATTAGAGCAGTGGACCTTTAACTTCTTTGTCTCGTCTAGACATCCTGCAATTAGTTAGCAACGTTAAGTATTCCTTATTTTGCAGTCAACTATTTTATTTTCCCGCTTAGCCTAGAACCAGGTCACGTACACCTGTTCAGAGGTTACTTCCAGCATACTGTCTGCTTGGTAGGAGATAGCACGTGTCACTGTATTTATTATGTACTTAATATATACAGCTTTGTTTTTTAGCCACGAGTATTCTTTATAGAGAGTTATTCATTGTACCTACTAGGAATGGAACACGTTGTGGACTGTTGACTGAGACCGGGTATTTAAATACAAACTAGACAACAACTGGGGATCCCCTTCTGGAATCCACCAGTCCAATACATACATCATTCAATGGCCACCCATTCTAGACCTCTGAGGATAGAATAGCACAGCCACAACCACTAGAAACTCCTCCAACCAGGGAGAGACAGTACACTTGGGTTATATTCCTACTGGAGCACCTAGGTGCTGGCGGGGGTATTTGCTTGAGTGTTATGGCCTGGCCTTGGTTGCGACAGACACCTAGTAGTAGTAGTAGTAGTAGGAAGGTGGTCCATACAGCTCAACACTTTTGGTCTGCCCGCCAGTGGCGGGGGGCTTTCTAGAGCACCTAGCTCATACCGGCAGCTGCTACTGGCCGTACACTATTCTAGGGAATCGTTTTGCATCCGTGGTGCACGACATATACCGTTCAGCAGCGGACCACACTCTATGCTTTTCAAGGTGAGGCACGACTCACGAAGAGAAGAGCAAAGGACAGCTCACCTCGCTGTCAAGCAGTGGACTGTTTTAACTCCACCGACTTTGGACAGAAAGGCGGAACGAGACCGCACTGCCTTAGTCAGGCTTTTGGAGAAACAGAGTTCTCCCATATTTGAATATATTGTCTTTCCTCTGCAAACCTGCACACACTAAGACTACTATCCCATCGTGACTGGTCTGGTGCAAAGGACCAAGGTAACATACGGGATCTCCAACCCCAGGTTCTGGAGTACAGGAGGAGCAGCCTGAAATCTGCGGTACTGTGTTGGCCAAAACGGTATCACTGACATGAAGCCAGCAGCCAGCCACAGTTCTACAGCCAGCCGAAGCAATGTCAAGTAAGCCATGTAAACCCGACACCTCCCGTTAGTTACCTACCTCGACAAGTAAACCCATAGTGGGAAATAGGGTAGCTATCCGTAAGTCACTAGCCAGCCTGGTTATCTATAACTTTGTACCAACCTGCAAACCGACGTGCCTAGTCACAGTAACGGGCCGTAAACGCCAACTGGAGAAGTAAATCCCTAATGCAGCGCGCTTGGTCTAACACATTCAAAGCCATGACCGTGCAGACTAGTCATTAATCCGGGCACGCATCAACCATAAGAACTATTGTCAACACAGACATTGTTAAAAAGTTGTAAAGCTGACCTAAATAAGGTTACAGGCCTAAATTGTGAAGATTCAAACAATTTCGTTTTTGAAATAAATGACATAATTCTTTGAACAGCTGTAAACAGTAAACGACAGTTAAAAAGTAGTCACAAGGCAGTGTTTGTGTTTACATGTAGCGGAAGGATACATATCAGTATCCAAAAGTAGAATTTTAGCAGGGATTCAGAAAAGTGTGAGGTAAAAACAGTGACTGGCCTATATAATATATTCTACACTTGCTCCTAATGCTGGAAACTGAACTTTGTTTCTTAGAATTTGCTTCTGCTCTTTTAAGGATTAGACTGATTCCAAAGGATGATGGATCTGACTGATTGTCTTTGTGATCCTTGGACTGTGGGGACTTTTGCAACTGATGCTCAAGTACTAACAGCCTGGACTCATGGACAAAATCATTGACATCAGTGGTAGCATATAATCAGTTGTATACTTACTCTTATTTATATTATTACACCTTAAAACCACTGAAAATCATACTAAAGTACTGTGCACATAGAATGATTGTATGCTGGTTCAGTGCCTCTAAGGCACTTCCTGTGCATGTCTGTCTTGTCCTCATTGATCATGCAGTTCAAGACTTCAGATATGCAAAAATGTCCAAATAGGATGTGGGTAAGACCATCAGTAACTTTCACGGGAGCAATGCAACCCGCATACGCGGAAAACCGCACTTTCAGCCTCTTTCGAGAGATAGTGGCTTTTGCCATAAGGGAGGAACTCCAGCAAGAAGATACCTAACTGGCCGAAGAGAGTCGAAGGGCCCACAGGAGGCTGTCCATATACACAAGCGCATGACCCAGAAACAACAGTTGATTCTCAGCAGCTTGCTCCACCACCTCATGTGCCGGAGCTCTCTGCTACTACCGCCTACCTCACAAAGGACCACAGCTACCTTCAAGACATCTTCCAGACCTTCAACCCCCCCTTAACACTCACTACCCCTCTGGTAGTGACACCAGAGTCCCTTCTGGACAACAACATTAAAGTTAGTTAGGGTCAGTTAGTATTATAGCTACCTAGCCACATATGCTCTTGTCTAGTTTAGACCTAGGTCGCCTTCAAAGGGTTTACTGTAGTTTACTTCCGTTACAGCTCATTTTAGTTAGGCGTTAGTACGAGCCACAATGTCTATTCCTCACAGGAATAAACACAAGATCTTACCTCACCTCTGAGTATTTATGTGACTGTGACTTTAATCCCAAGTAGTTGTCTGCCCACCAAGGAAAAGCAGGAGACTGCGTTACTTTAAACCGTCTTTGCTGAATTTATAGTAGGACTGCGGGCTCCCTTAACCGGGTGTATGCGAGTCTCAAAACACACACATTAGACAGCCACCCATATTGTGGATCAGGTATGGCAAGGTTCCTGGTGCACATGTATGGTAGAGCCACAAACATCAGAAACTCAATCCTTGAGGCGACTAATCAACGAGAACAGCCAATTCACTCCATCCACCATGTTATTTTCTCCAGAAGGAAAGACTGGTTCTGGATGTCTGACTACTTTCTGACCACACCTACGTCACTGTCACACATCCAGGGTAACCCACTGCTCTAACCACCACGTTGAACCTCTCCGGGTGGTGTACATGGGTCCGACTCTGGTTGGCTTGGCCTCGACTGGCTTTACACCCAGGTAGGGATATTCATTGCCTGCTCTTCCTTAGTGTGGCAGACCTTAGTTCTTACTTCTATGCCATACACCCATAAGAGTGGTGCAAAGTGGAGAACAAATAGGACAGCTACTGCCTCTGAGCCTTGCATGAACTGCAACCCAGTGTCAACTGCCCTCTTCAGTTTAACCCCCCAGGAATGAGCTCAAGCTACCTGCCAACTGGAGAGGCCTCACCTCCCAATTCCCTCCACCTCCCTCTTTCAGCCACCCCACAAGACTGCCGGCGAGTAACATCCTATCAGCTATCATTAAGAGATTTCGTCAAGGACTTCCACTACTGCTGGGATTCGACAATCCTTGGTTCAGGCCCAGTAGGACCAGTAGCCCTCCCAAGCCTCCCAACAGCATCGCCAGCAACAGCAACACCTTCACCCATGGACTGGACAAAAGTTCCAGCCAGTACCAGCAGCAACAGCAACCGAGTCGGGAACTGCCCCAGACCACAACCCATACAGGTAAACAAATGGCTGTATGCAAACCAGTAGTACGACAGACAAGTTAAACCCACACCCGACTTTGTGCCATGCCATCCAGCCAGCGCCCCAGTTTATATACTATCTGGGGTCCGGTTACCAGCCAATGAAGTAAGCCCAGTCATATAGCCTGTGTGTCTGACTGACACACTAAATCCTTGCCTGACCATGACGTCAGTCACCTGATATCACACGTCAATGTAGCTTCTTTCTCCTCCAGCAACCCTAATCCCTGTCAAAACATTTTGTTCCATTCCTTCCTCCCTTCCTTTGTGTAGTGAAGGATTTAAAATCAATACTTGAATAAATGGGAGCATTAAACTCCCTTTCATCCTAAATCCTCAACTACCATCAACACTTGGAGAATAATACATGGTGGTTAACAATGCTTGGAAAAAAAAAAAAATTGCCTGTAAACACTGGATATAACTCTGAGATCGCTGTATAGTTTGTTATATTTAGCATTCTTAAGTCTGGTATAAATAATATGTTCAACCTTGAAGTAGTTCCCGATAAAAACTTTTCTTTCCAGGATATTCTTTCCTGTTGTCTTTTTTGAACAAGTGTATTTAAGAATCAATGACAGTTAAGTAACAAATAAAGTAAAACTCATTTAAGGCGTTCCCCCGAAAGATGTTTTCCCAGCTGAAACGTTTGGTTCGTTTGGTCCTGTCAGTTTCGTCATAAAAGCCATATTTAAATTTCCCATACATAACATATTTACAAGTGCGTGATTTCCCATGTAATACAGTCAACTAAAATTGAAAATATGGGAATTTTCTTATTAATGTGCACACAAAACTTTATTTTTAAAACGATAGAAACTACAAAAGCCAAAACATCATAACTCAACAGGTTATGTTGCATAAAAGTAACCATAGGCCATGTCCGAATTGAAAAATTTTGTTATTTCGTTATTTTGTAAATTCGTGATTTGGTAGGTATCAATTCGGACGTTGTTGACAATCACTTGTTAGCACTCGTGGCAACACATTAAATTAACAGTGAAAAATATTTTTATCTAAATTTAATGCTGAAAACAGACGTAATATTACAGCAATTATCACTGGAATACTAGTAATATGTTAATAAATTACAAAATAATAAATTAATAAAGGACTTCTAAAATCAATTTTTTGCGGTATACATATATTTACGAAGCACAATAGTTACTTGCTTTTTAAAACATGCATAGTGTATTTTATGTACAGTTATTTGTTTAAAAAGTAATTTTATTTATGCATTCGTGCATGTGCTTTTTAGAGTAAAAACTAACATGGCGCTGATTTTGTGATTCTGTATGTTTGTTAACATCTGCTAGATACAAAATACGAAATACCAAATTACCAAATATGTCATCATTTTTGTATACAAAATCGGGTCACGTGATAATTTTGTCAACTAGGGCCGCGGTTACACAAGTGCTGTTAAACACATTCAGCTAAATACATTAGGTAGCAATGTCTGAACAAGTTTAAAAACAGAACTTGTTTTCGCGGTTACACACCCAAAGCAGAATTAAATCAATGGAAATTCTAACCTCAACAAACATGGAACTTAATATTGTTATGCGCTGCTGCCCGGCGCTGTGGTTGTGAATCCACCTCATCCCTCCCCTCCCACAGGGTTGCTTCCTGATTCCCCTTTCTGGGAAACCAGTGAATAATGGACAGCGGAGGTCGGGCTGTCATGCTGCTTGGCTCCTTGCATGCATCATGGCCCCTCTCCCCTGCTGGAGGTTTCGTGGGTCGGGTGACGATGCAAGAATGTTCTGGTGAGACTGACTGATGCCCTCTGCAACGCATCACAGATAGTGGGGAAGATTCTAGGTGGCAGTACAAGAGACTATATATACTGCAGCAACCCAGCAGCTGGCAGTCGTTTGGCCGGAGGCTACCTCGCCGAGTGTGGTCGAGCGAAGTGAATTGTGGACGACAGAATGACGGCGGGCGAAGTATTCGTGGTGTGAATGGACGAGAGGGTGTGAAACCGACAAGTGAATGGAAGAGTACTGTGCATGAGGGCGCCTGGAGGACTCTAGAACATTGCGACTGGCGGGACATGGACTGAACTGAGGTGGGACTGAATGGAAGTGTAATACAGATTTTACTGCAAATATTCTAACTGTCAATTTGGACACATATTTTATAGAATATTTGAATAGGTTGATACACTGTCTATTGGGACTGATCTGTAATTATTTTATTTCATTGATTCATGTCAACTGTGAACAGTTAGTGATATCCATTTATTGTGAGATTTTGAGTTCAGAGAATTTTGCTATAGTTATTGTAAATTAAATAAGGACATTATAATTAATTCTTTTATTTAATTAAGGCCTTCATCCCTTAACACACTTGGTATAGCCCACTTAATTTCTAAAGAGAGAAATTGTAATAATATGTATGATATTTAATTATAATAGCCTCCAACACTTATCACTATTGATCTTTTTAATTCTTATGAAACCTACACTTTTACTGTAATGGCATAATGGGTGGGTATTAGTACATTCAACTTTAAACATAAGTTAGATCAACAAGTGCAGGAATTCCTGCCAAATTCAGCATATTTATTACACTGCTTGTTTACTTCGAGCAGCCAATAGAAGCGCAGCACAGGAGACGTCATTTCAAACGACTCATGAAAACTGTTCACTTTGAATGAGCAACAACTATGATCGGAACTCGTTCGAAGATAATGTATGGTTTGTTCGGGCGACCTGAGCTTTCTACTACTTCAGCTCTTTTCTTGCTCCTTTTCATTTTGAACGTTTGTTTGACCAGAAATGTTTTTTGGATGGCTGTTCGGGCGTCAGGAGCACTGCTCCTTTTCTCACAAAGGAATTGAACTTTTTGCTCATGCTGTTGAGGAAGAACAGAGGAGCAGTGAGATTGAGAGCAAGAAAAAAAGGCACCAAATTTTTGTGTTTATAGTCTGGACTACAAGATAGTGCTAGTTTTGCTTCAAAATCTTTTCTGTCATGTTTATTTATTTACGAATATGTTTGGTCATTCTCTGAGAACTGCTGTAAGGCACATAAATGAAATTGTAGATAATGACGAAAATATTACGTTCATCCTTGAAAGGAAGCATTAAAATGAGTCGCAGTGATTATTAAATATTTGTCATAACCAATAACAGGCCACTTAATGTGCCAAGCAATGAAACTGATACTGAATTGCCCCTAATAACCAATAACATTAGCAATAACTTAGTTTTTGTATTATCAGACGTCGCAAGGTTAGGGTTATGTTGAAATTTCGATTGTCATTGCATAGCCCATTTTACAGTATTTGATGCTAGTAGCATTACCAGGCATCCTCTTTTAACTGGACATGCCCTTTTTTTGCCACCTCGAAACACTCCGTCGCCCTACAATGCTATTCTCAATCAAGTTTAAAATTACAGATTAACGATGTTGTGCACTGCTCTTTTTTGCTACCAACCAAATGCCCAAAGCCACAGAACTGTGTATTACTAATCAGCTGATCACTTTTTGCTCTTTCCTGCTCTTTTCCTGATCTCAGAAATTCTCAACTTGCTATCGATAGTAAGAAGCTCAAGTCGCCCAAACAAACCTGTAACCTCTTCAATAGCTAAACTTGTTTAACTGAAGTAGTTCTGAATCCTGTGTAAAGACCCGGCTACAATCACCGTAAGAATTAACAATAAAAAATTGAACCCACACTTGTATATGGGACCAGCTACAACAAAACATAATGGCGTAAGATGGCGGCCTGTTCGTGGTAGCGGCGTAAAGAGGATTGAATGATTCTCTTACTTCGAGTTCTACGCCGGCCAATCACGAGACAGCATTTCCAATCACGAGAGTCAGTGCAGTACAAACTTGTAAAAAAAACATAGTTATCAAATGAACTTTGCGGAACAGTTCAGATTTCCGTTTATTTAAATAGTCAACGCAATTATTGACATGTAAATCACATTTCATCACAAGTAGATAAACAAAAATAAATATCACGTTAGCCAACACACTGTTTGTAAATATCCCCGATACATGTACAGCCTATCTTTTTTTTGTGCTCATTTTTCATTAGCCACATAACAGTTTTCTTACTGCGGTTGTAGCCAGTACATTTTCATACTCCTACGGTAACACCACTGTCATTTTAATATGGGAACAACACTACGGTGATTGTAGCCTAGGCTTAACTGCAGCCAAAATCACCCAATTCGGACACAGCCATAAATTATACAACATGATGTTCAATGCAAGTCAGCGAGCAGACACTGTCAGGATGGCAAATGTACGAACTTGAAACTTTACAAAAGAATCTATACGTTAACCACGTTCCATTTCATGCACCATTGCCGATGAGGTGCAAAAATATTTTCTTGGTCAATTAATAGATGCAAGTAACATCTGCTAGCAGCAGAACTAACAATATAATTTTTTCACGTTTATTTAGGGCTCGAACATACTACGTCGTCCGTGATGTTTTGAAACTGATATATTTTTTTGCGATTGGAAGATCAATGCTGTTATTATGTATGGTTATTAATAAGGACTATTCGTGTTTTAATTTGAATGCATTAATGTTTGTGTTTTAACCGACTGGAATATGGCGGAAGTAAAGTTAAAAGCATTAACTGTAAAAGAAAAACTAGCAGTAATTCACAAAGTTGATTCTAGTCCTTCAACTACACGTGTTAGTATAGCCAAAGAACTTGAACTGCCAGCATCGACATTTAATTCTATTGTGTCTAAACGTTAAGTTATTTTACATAAAGCTGCCAACACCTTCTACTTGTAAGAAACGTAAGTTGGGGAAGTATGAAGACATTGAAAAACAACTACTTGAGTGGTTTAAGGGGGTAGTATCCACTCCATCTTCGAATTTTCTTACAAATCTCCATGATGAAAATGTATGACCAGAAATAAAAAATCAAAGCTAGACATGACATGGACAACTACTTCACGAATTTTTTTTATTTGTAGGGTTTCAAATATATCTGTATTTTCCCATGTGGGACTGAAATTATTAAATAATTAGATAATGTTTGTTTACGGTTACAGATGTGACACTAATCATATGAGAAAAATAAGTGGGATTTAGAAATATCTATTAAAATGTTCTCTATGCCATGACTAGCTTGGTTTTTAAATATTGACTCCGAAAATTAAGTTAATGAGAAAATATGTAAATCCAAGATAGTAAGGATACTTCCTCCTTAAGCAGCAGCGAGCCCAGAACATACCATTGAATGACTCAATTGTAAAGGAAAAAGCAGAACAAATTGCAGTTTGTCTCTGTATCGATTTTCAAGCATCAAATGGCTGGACTGAACACTTTAAAAACAAGTACGGGTTTGTGTACAAATGTGTGAGTGGTGAATCTGCAAGGCTGGATAAACAATCCACTAATGCATGGATTTCTTTATTGCCTACACTGATTTCAGAGTACAGCCCCAAAGACATTTTTAACATTGATGAGTTTGGATTATTGTTTAACATGCTACCAGACAGAACACTGACATTGAAAGGTGAAAATTGTCATGGAGGAAAGCTAAGCAAAGAGAGACTGAATGTTTTGGCTGGAGCCAATATGGATTGGTCAGAGAAGCTGCTGTTGCTTGTCAGTGGCAAACCAAAGAGACCAAGGTGTTTCAAAAATGTTAAAACCTTGACGCGTGTCCGATTAGACTGACTGGATATGGTAGTTACAGACTTTACTCGCTGGACAGAAAGTGACATCGGTAGCGGGGATGAGGCGAGGAGTGTTGGCTAGTTCTGATACACTCTCACCTCTAGTCAGATAGTTGAGGTAAGTTTAGTCTTAAGCAGGGTGAACGCCTGCACGAATGTTCCAAAGTCGAGCTTCTTTCATTAAGAAGACCAAGTTGTCCCAACCTACGCGAACTTCCACTCCGGTTAAGAAGCCGTAGACAGGGTGATACTTGAAGCTAGTACGAACACATGGTGGAAACTCAATTAATATTACCGGTGCAAGCATGATTACCTGACGTCTGCGTTTGGTTGCACGGACCTGTTCCGCCTGTCTATCCTGCGTAGGATAGGGTAATACTATCCTCAGCCAGGCAGGAGGGTGGGCCAGGTGTTGCTCTCTACGACTACTACCACTCCTCCTCTCATGAGGCATATGTTAACAGTTCAGTAAATCATGCAGTACACTGAAACGGAAATACTAACAATGTACCCCAATAGTGACTTGTCATTCGGCTCGATAAGTGCCACTGATCCTCCACCAAAGGCGAACTGATCAGGGACGTTGAGCCGGAGTCACGCCAAGCCTCTACTTGTGCATCCACCTAGAATACCCAGCAGCACTGCAAGTCACCATCACCGCGCACTAATAGTGCGTGTGGTGCAAAGCAGGTAGAGTGTGTCATGTCTCCTGGTGTAAAGGTTTATTAGTGGTTTGGGCGTTACTATTTCGTCCCCATGAGCACTAATATTGCTGTGTGTTTGATGGGAAGAAACAGGTAGCCATCTAATGTGTATATCTTAGTTCAGTTTAATAACTTCCCCGGATTCCGTTGGCAGTGCACAGCGTAATGTATCTCGAACTGTGAAAACAGATATATACCCTGGAAATAAAATTAGCAAAGTAGAAAGCAATATGTGTTTATTGAAAGTTCAATAGACACGTGACAGGTGCCACCTCCTACCAAGTCAAGGATAGCTGAAGGTAACTGCATGGTTCCAGGTGTAGGTGACCTGGATCTAAATAAACGGGAAAAGCTGATTCTAGATGAAAATAAGTTACAGTTAAACTACTAATTAAAGGTGTATAGTGGAGACAAATTAAGTTAAAAGAAGAAAGTTTGTGTTTGTATGTCACCGGGTTGACTGGTTGTTGACGTACGTAGTTGGTTGCCGCGAAAGCGTACTTGTAGGCTTTGAACTTCTCTAGAGCTCCCGAGCACTAAGAGTGCTGTGGGCGGTGCAAGAGATGCGAAAGAATAACTCGAGCTCGGCTGCGGCCGAACTTATATAGTGGTAGCTTGTCGGCGCGGGGAGCAGGGGAGGCGTGACGTTCTCTGGCCCTAAGTGGCGTGAGAATTATCTCATCAGCGGTTCTGGATTCGTGCCTCATCGTTTCTCTTCGGCTGTGCCAGATGTCTGGGTAGCTTGTAGGTTTCGAGCAGGCTGAGAGGGGTGCGGCGTGCCTGCCGGGAGATGCGTGCTTTCCATATGAGAAGGAAAAACACAGAAGTTCCCGTTGCCTGTAGAGGTAGGCAATGTGTTACTCACATCTGTAGAGATGGAAATAGTACTCCTAGGCGATGAGTCGGAGACGTATTATAATAGGTGTAGAAGCGGCACATGCCAATCCCCCCCCCTCTCCCGCTTCAATTAAGACTCATTGTGAAAAAGGTTGTTGAGAAAGGCGTAGGCCCCTTCTCTGGAAGGTCTAGATGGTCTCTAGAAGTTCTGGGTAGACGTCGGAAGACATGCTGAGGTAGGCAGCACAAAAAAACATTTTGTACAGCTAGGCGGGACCCTTAATGTAGGGGGTTCGACCGCTGTAGCGGCGTGTGTTCTGTGAGCTAAAGGCGACCAGCCGGCGTGAGGCGAAACGTGGAGACGTGAAGTGGTGTCAGCCAGCTGACAACCTTGAAGCTTACTCTCACTCTTGTGCAGGTGGCGGGCGGGCATCCTTCTCTACCCCTCATCCTGGTTGTTAGATTTTGCTGATACGGCAAGAACATGTATTCCCCCGTGTGCAAATATTACTGGGTTGGGAAGCCGCGTGTGTCTGGTGTCCCCACCGGCCTACTTTTCACAATGCGTGCCATTCACAAGAACCAGCATAGCGCTGGTGGATATTACAAGTAAACTGTACATAAACCCTTAAAGAAAAATTATTAAAAAAAAAGAATAACACGACAAAACGAGGGGAATGAAAGTAAGAACATTTATAATATGTACAAGCCTTACTCGCGGAAGGCGGGGAAACGCCACTACTATCCTGGTGCTTGCTACAGTGATATAAGAAAGAAAAAGGAAAAATCTTTCCAGGGAACCTTTGTGTCTTGCAGTAAGCAAAATAGTTATGTGTGACAATTTACAAAGTGGTTCACAACAGGCCCTTCAACACCCAGTTTAATCGGCTAAATGAATACAAAGAGAGTACACTACAAGCATGAACGCGGCAAGTTATGCGCACATTGGTCACAGGTTACATACATATACACTCACAAACAAAAACATGGAAGTTAAAACACCTTATGCCAAATTAAAAGTGTTTTAACGCTCACGACTGTGAATTTGACAAGATGCACAAGACATTTAAAACAAAAGCACTGCTAAATGTACGCATATGAAGCGTAACATACAAAAACCCTCCAACAAAATCACATTCTTTCTTGCAGGTGATCTTCACATATACATTTTAAAAATCATAAAATCATTTATTAGTATATCTACACATCAAATAATAATATAAAAAAAACTAACTTTCTCCTACACCTGTCAGTAGTCCATCTATCTTACCAGTTCATGATGTAAGTTCATAGAGTGTTTATGAGAAAAGTTATAAGAAAAACATAGATTTAAGAAAACACATAGCCCTATGAAATGGCATTCTTTCTCGCAGTTGACGTGTAAAATGGCATTCTTCTTGCAGTTGTATCTTCACATAAACACTTTAAAAAAAAGTTATGAGGATATTTAAATGTGTACCTACATATCAAATCATTATAAAAAAATCTAAAACTAGCTAAGAGTCCTGTGAACAAAGGCTAATTCCAACATGTAAGCTATGGAAGTCTCTGAATTCACCTATCACACTCACTGTGGTGAGTGTCTATACGTGATAATATCATGCACACTGTGTTGAGTGTCCATACATGATACTAATTATCGTAGCTATTACTGTCACTGTGGAGAGCGTCTGTTCGTAATGCTACTTTTTACGTGGGCTGTCGGCCACTGAAACCCTTGAACCATGAGGTGTAACATGTCTGTTCAAAAGGTACTGCTGTACAACTTTATACGGTTGTATATAACAAGCGAATCATCACGTAACTGAGTGATTAATTACTTGCTCATTTACCTCATTGGTTCTTTATACTGGAACTGCACTGCTTCTTTTAATTTAGCCTAAATGTAATTGTTCTGCTTATGTCACTGTCTTTTGGCTTTCGGCTAAATTAAATGCAGTGAACATAACCGGTCTATAAAGAGTCCTTTTGTCACGTGCATGCAGTAGTGGTTTACGACTACTACACAGTTTTTAAAGTGTGCGCACTATTGGCGATCTTTGTCTTCCTCGTCATTATCACTGACCTTGGGACTAAGGTCAGTATGCTGAAGGGACGGCCACATGTACCTGGTTGTAGGTCTCCATAGCAATTCCCTGTACCAGCCAGGCGTGTGGGCGAAATTGGCGGTGCGTAGGGGCATCAGGCATCGTGGAGCAGCCTGGGGCGTCGTGGCTTCTGCTTCTGCCGCAGCAAAGTGAGAGGGCACTCGTTCAAGGGACGTTGAGGCAGTGCGGGGGAGTGTCAAAACTTCCACCGTGACTGCACGGGTTCCTACCCGTACGGCAGGATGTTTCTCTGATGGGGCAGTGTGGGGGGAGAAAGATCTCCACCCAGACTGCGGGCAGCACAACTCGTCGTGGTTCCAGGTCGTGGGTGGCATCGATGGTCTCGGCAGCCAGGTCCTGGGGCGAGGCAGTGGAGGGGAACTTTACGTCAGCCTCCACTGCGGGTGATGTGCCTGTTGAGGGGTCATTAGTGGCATCGATGGTGCAGCTTCTTGCATAGCAAGATGGCGGTGCAGAGCACTTCCAATGTGGCAGCTCGATGTCCGGGTCTGCTGGTATTCTTGCGTCGCAGGACCTGGGGACGGAGCACATCTGTTGCAGCTCGACACTTCGGGTAGCGAAGTTTCCTGTGTAACAGGTGGCTGGGACGGAGCATTATTGTCCGAGCTCGACTTCCTAGCTGGCGGGAGATCCTGCGTGGCAAGTTCTTTAGGTGGAGAACTTCCAGCATGGCAGCTCGACGTCATGGTAGGCGGGAGATCCTGTGTGGCAGGTGATTGAGGCGGAGCACTCTCGTTGAAGCTCGAGCTCCCTGGTTGCACGAGATCCTGCATGGCAGGTTCTTGAGGTGGAGCACTTCTGGCTTGGCAGCTCGATGTCCCGATAAGCGGGTCTACCTTCGTAGCATGTGGTTGAAGCAGGGCGCTCTCTACTAAGCTTGACGTTTCAGGTTACGGCGGTCTAATGGCGAGATGTACTTTCGTCATCTAAGGACGACCTCTATGAAGTTGGGACAGCCGTGACTTCCGGTTGCATAGTTGTACTAGGTGGGGATGTATGCGCCTTAGTGATTCCTAGCCCCCTCACCAAAGGTACTTCCGATCGCTCACTAATGCTGGTTGATCGACGGGGTGTTTGACAGGGTTCTCTGTCACAAGGATTCCGCCAGGATAATTTAGAGCAGCTGGATCTCACGGCTGCCATTTTATCGGCGTAGCTGCGTGGTGTCGAGGGCATTGCACTTACGGAAAATGCTCCCTGACGTTGTTCAACATCTGGTTTCCTCGGTGCAATGTAACTAGACGCCCGTTCAACCACGATAGATGTTGGTTTGGGTCTTGTTGAAGGTCCTGGCTCGGTATCAGGTTCTTTCCTCTTGAGTGAAGGTTCATCTTCCATCTTCCGATTGGCCATATGTGTCCCCTTCAGTGTCACCGTCCCCAAGTGTTTGCATTTGCTTTGGGTATGGTGGTATCTGACCCCTGGTGGCCTTACAAATTCGCCAGCGTATATCCTCGGCCTAGTAAAAGTTATCACATTTGCCTACTATGCTGTACTGTCCATCCCATTTGTCAGTGAGGCCAGCGCTGAATTGGTTGATGGCTTTGCTAAGTGGGTGACTTGGTAGGACAGCTTCCCCAGGTTGAACTCTCTTACCCTGTCTTTGGTTGGGGATATTTATTCGAAATATAGATATTTTGAGCTCTTTGGGCAGGCGTGGTTTGCGCTATCGCTGCTAGCTTGATGTCCTCTGGCTGAGGCATCTCAGTGGGCTCGCTTTCCCACTGCCAGTCGCCTGGTCAGCGCAAGGGTTGTCCCAGGAGTACCAAGCTCAGGCTGGTGCCGACTGCCTCGTTAGTACGGCGTCGAAGGGCAAACAGTATAGTGGGGATGTGTTTATCCCAGTGTTTGTAGTCATTCCCCACACTGATATGGAGCCATTCTTGACCTCCTAGTACCTCCGTTCAGTGGGGTTGGTTTGTGGATGGTAAGGAGGGGGGGCAGGGTAGAACAGGTTTCTACTCCTCACTCTTGACAGGCGGTTTGGTATTGGCGGGCTAGTAAAATGGGTGCCACTTTCTGTCAATATGGCTTTCGGGTAACCCCATTGGGCAAAAATCTCCGCTTCCATTTTCCACACGATGGAGGTGGTTTCTTGGCTGGGTAGAGGGAATGCCTCTATCCACCGGGAGAATTGGTCGGTTACCATGAGAAGATAGCGGTTTCCCTAGGTACTCTGAAGATATGGGCCCATCAGATTGGTGGCGATGTGGGTCCAGGCCGTCTTGGGTCTTCATGGTTTTGCGGTGGGAGAGGGAACCGGGTATGCTTAACCACTGCAGCATGCGACACAGTTGCTTACGTACTGCCAGACAATGCGACTTAGTTAATCAAATTGTAGCAGGTTTTGATGTCCAACAGGGTCTCCGTCGTACCCGGGTGACCAGCTTGGGGATGGTCGTGATGGTGTCTGCATATATCCGCTCGTAGTTGCGGTGGCACCCAGATCTTCTGCAGCGTATTGGGTTGCCCACTGCTTATCCAAACAAAGTCGTCCCGTATGGCGTAACGTTGGGGCTGTTCCTGTATTAGTCGTTGGATATCTGTATCATCCTGTTGGCTTAGAGTAATTTGATGACGGGTTATCTGTAGTTGAAGGAGTCGGATTTGCTCTTCTGGACTTCTTTCGAACTGAGAAGGTTGGGGGAGGGAGGGAGGGAGGGGACATTTTCTCTTCCTCCTCCTCTTCAACTTTCTCCCCAGCATCGGGTCATAAGACAGGGCGTCTGGCAGGTCGTTTAGTTTACCTGGACAATGTTGGATCTCGAAGTCGAACTCCGTAAAGAACATGTCCCACAGGCCGAGCTTGGCCTTCAAATTCCCGGACTCTTGTAGCCATTGTAGGGCATTTGAATTGGTTCGCAGAATGACGTGCTGACCTTTGAGGTAATATTTACACTTCTTCACTGCCCAGTTAACGGCAAGACACTCCTGCTCATTAATGTGGTAGCGCTGCTCGGTTTCATTTAAGAGGATTGATACATATGCTATCACATGAGATTGTCCTCCCCCGTCTTGCTGGTATAATACTGTGCCCAGGCCATTCTGAAACGCGTCTGTTTGCAGTATTAATGGTTTGTCCCCTTGTTGCAGATAAAGTTGGTGAACATTCTTGAAGCTGTTCTTACACTCAGAAAGCGCGTTGTTGTTCCGGACCCCATCATCAACGGGTGTCTTTCTCGAGAAGAGGGTGTAGGGGTGAATGTATTCTGCAATGTTTCGAACAAAGTCTCGCAACCAATTACACAGACCTAATTACCGCCGGAGTTGCAGCTTATTCTGAGGTTCTTCCATTTCTTCAATCGCGCGGTTTGAATTGCGTTGGGGAAAGTTTCCCTCGGGAGAGATGACGTGTCCCAGATAATCGATTTATGTCTTGCTGAAGAAGCTTTTCGATAGTTTACAAGTCATCCCATGTAATTCGAGCCGTTCCAATACTCGTTGCAGGTGGCCTAAATGCTCCTCCCAGTTATTAGAGTAAATTATTACATCGTCGAGATAAGCGAAGCAAAACTCGCCGACGTTTCCTGTCAGTACTTCCGATGACATTAATCGCTGGAACGTAGCGGGGGCGTTTTTTGAGCCGAAAGGCATGACTTGAAATTGTAAGGTATCTCCCTCAGGTGTCGTAAAAGCAGTATACTTTTGACTGTCTGGGTTGATGGCAATCTGTCAGTATCCTCCAGATTCCATGTCGAGAGTACTAAATATTTTGGCTTTGCCAATGTCTCGAAGGGTATGAGAAAGTCAATAGATAGGGGAGCGATCGGATGAGTGACTTCGTTTAGCGATTTGTAATTCACCGAAAATCGCAATTTGCCGTCTTTTTTGGTACAAGTAGGGCGTGCGAATTGTACGGAGAATTCGACGACTCTACTATCCTCTGGTCCTTCACGACAACCTGCTCCACGATAAGGTCACGTCGGTGGGCTTACACTATATATGGCCTGTTGTAGACTGGTATGTCAGTGGTCGACCATATTTCATTCTCAATTGATTGCGTTTGCCGTAAAAGTCCTCCTTGTCCGAAGGCACGGAGTGTTCGTCTCAGATGGCTTTTAATTGCAAGAACTCTGGTCCTTCGAGATCATGATTAATGTTCATTGGATAGATGGGCATTGGGGGGATGTCACCTGGGTTTTGGTCCCAGTTAACAGCAATGCGGTTGGTTTCTCCAAAGTATGCTCTACGTTGACCATGATCGAGAATACATTGATGGTGTATATAAGCCATGGACATCCTAGAATAACGGATTCAGACATTTTCGGTGAAACAATAAATTCTGTTGGGATGACAATATTTTTAAATTTTTACATCCAAGGTAATCCGACCAGTTACTTCCAGAGTTGCATCGGGTTGCGCAATTCTTACCACTTTGTTCTGTGGATCAAGTTCCGTGAGCTGGTTTGCTGTTAATAGATTCCGTCTAATGAAATTTCCTGTAGCCGCACAGTCGAGTAAGGCGAGTACTCTGTTGTTATTTAATTCTACCTCTATGTGTGGGGCTACGGGATCGGTGCTTTCTCACTTAGTCCTTGGAGTATGGGCCTTTGTAAACTGGTGGTTGCGGCCCGCTTCGTACCCCGGCATCAGCATTTCCCGGCTAGGTTTCCGGAGTTGGCTTGCTAGCTAGTCGCTGTGGCATATTTGCTGGCGTGTTGCCCGCTCGGTTAGGTGGAGCGATGGTTCCCTCTGGTTACTTCGGACAGTCTTTGTTCCAATGATTCTCTGGGCAGAACCAGCACTTGGGTACAAAGGCCATGTGTGGGGTTGTGGTTGTATGCTTTTATGAGGCACCACGGGTGGTGTTTACACGTTGGGGGCCTTGGTGGAGACCGGTTTCTCAAGACTTACCTGAGCAGCGAAATTTTGCTCAGCTTCTCGAGCTCAGTTGACCAAATTGAGCTCAGTTGACCAAATTATCCACGGTCGTAGGGTTCGCTGTCAAAAGTATGTTACAGAGATTGGGTTGTAACGTACCCAATTGAGCGAAGGGCGGTAGCCTCATCGACATCTGGAAATACTTGTCGGAACATTTGCTTTTTTCTTCGTATGAAGATTTCTGCTTCCTTGTAGAGTACCTGGGCCTGGCTATAGAACTGGGTGGTTAACCTAGCCAAAATTTCATCGCCCAAAAATTCCGTTGCTATGCTGTCGCAGAACTGTTTCCAATCGGTTATGAATTCCCCGTAACACTCCCACCAGGTATGGGCAATGCCCTTTAAATGTAGAGCTCGGTCAACCCATTGTTTTGGTGGCGGATTAGTTGCCTTAAATTCCGTCTCGCACTCAAAGTCCCCCTTTTTAATAGTATTGACCCTTAGTTCTCAGGGTATGGTTGGTCTATTCGTGCCTTTCACTGCCAACAGCTATTCGTCTAACGCCCCACGTTGGGTACCAGAAAATCTCTTGACGCGTGTCCTATTAAACTGACTGGACATGGTAGTTACAGATTTTATTCGCTAGACCAAAAACGACTTAGGTAGCGGGGATAAGGTGAGGGGTGTTGGCTAGTTCTGATACACTCTCACCTCTAGTTAAGTAGTTGAGGTAAGTTTAGTCTTAAGCAGGGTGAATGCCTGCACAAATGTTCCAAAGTTGTGCTACTTTCATCCAGAAGGCCAAGTTGTCCCAAGGCGAACTTCCAGACCAGTTAAGAAGCCGTAGACAACAGGGTGATACTTGTAGCTGGTAAGAACACATGGTGGAAACTCAATTAATATTACCGGTGCAAGCACGACTGCTTGACGTCCGAGTTCGGCGGCACAGATCCGATCTGCCTGTCTATCCTGCATACGATAGGGCGATACTATCTTCAGCCAGGCAGCAAGGTGAGCCAGGTGTTGCTCTCGTCTACTACCACTCCTCCTCTCATGAGGCATATATTAACAGTTCTGTAAATCATGCAGTGCACTGAAACAGAAATACTAACAATGTACCCCAATAGCGACTTGTCGGCCGGCTCGATAAGTGCCACTGATCCTCCACCGAAGGCGGACTGATCAGGGACGTTGAGCCGGAGTCACGCCAAGCCTCTACTTGTGCAACCACCTAGAATACCCAGCAGCACTGCAGATCACTCACCGCACACTAATAGTGCGAGTGGTGCGAAGCAACCTGAGTGTGTCGTGTCTCCTGGTGTGAAGGTGTTACTAGTGGTTGGGGCGTTACCGTTTCTTCCGCACGAGCACTAATAGTGCTGTGTGTTTGATGGAAAGAAACAGGTAGCCATCTAATGTGAATGTCTTAGTTCGGTTTAATAACTTCCCCGGATTCCGTTGGCAGTGCACAGCGTAATGTATCTCGAACTGTGAAAACAGATATATACCCTGGAAATAAAATTAGCAAAGTAGAAAGCAATATGTGTTTATTGAAAGTCCAATAGACACGTGACAGGTGCCACCTCCTACCAAGTCAAGGATAGCTGAAGGTAACTGCATGGTTCCAGGTGTAGGTGACCTGGTTCTAAATAAACGGGAAAAGCTAATTCTAGATGAAAATAAGAGTTGCAGTTAAACTACTAATTTAAGGTGTCTAAAAGGAGACAAATGAAGTTAAAATGAAGAAAGTTTGTATTTGTATGTCGCCGGGTTGACTGGTCTTTGACGTACATAGGTAATAAGTAACTTGTGGGCTGCCGGCGCAGGAGTGGGGGAGGTATGATGTCCTCCGGCCTTGGGTGGCATGAGAATTATCATTTAATAGATGGCTTTATTGTAAAATAATAATTTTTGTTTTGAGAAGTTCTTTTTGATTCCCTTAAGAAAAAATAAACAGCATTTTGATTTTAAAAACACTCATTTCATGTCAACTGTTGTTTCTGATGTTGCAAGTAATATTCTAGCCTTGAATGCAACTTTCCCAGTTAAAATGTTGTCCCAGCTAAGAAGTTTGTGGAGTAAAGACCCTTAAAAAAGTCTTAACAGGGTTTTACCTATAGCGAATCAGGTCATACCACTTATGTCTTGATTAGTTCTTTTAAGAATTTTACCTTTTATCCTCCCCACCTCTCTAAAATGCTGAACTTCACAACTTCAGTGACTAACCAAATACTCAGAACTAGACAAATCTGGGATATTTTCATTAGTACCTACATACTATTGCAGGCAAATGTTCATTCCAAAAATATGAGAAGAGTCCAATCTGCAAAGTTCATATAAAATTAAGTAAAATATAATTAAACCACCATTAGTAAATAACCACTATAAATTACAAGATTGACATCTCCATGGTTTTCACCAAATTAATTTTGACACAGTATGTTGTTTAGTCGTAAGTTGGTTAGTGAACTCTCCAACCACCACACACAAGTTAAGTTGTTAAACTGCTTGCTACCAACATTCACCACATACATGACATTTCTCAACGCTCAGGTGAATTTTTTATACTTTTTTTTTTTTTTTTTTTTAATAGAAAGTTGTGTGAAACCATTTCTACTGACTTTTAACCTATACTTCTACTGCTTGCATTAAATTGAAGAAATTTAATGCTACCTTTTTTTTGACAGTATCTTATGCAGATAAACATGAAACAAAGAAAGCAGTGATTTGCTTTTCTCATGTGCGTTCAAGATTCATGTACTGGAGTAATAGTAACTGCCTAATTTATCACTGATTTCAAATGTCACTCTGGTTGCAGCAGCAATAAGCTTCAATAAGAATCTGTATTATGAGACTTAGGTCAATTGTTCTTTTCTAAAAACTGAAGCCAAATTGTATGTTACAGTTGGGGACATGACATTTTTGTGAATGTTGTTTTTACAACATAAAACATGATAATGCGAGATTAAAAACGACACCCACGAAAACCCTATCACATGGGTTAAAACGTGATTTCTTCTGTGACAAAACAGTTCTAAACGTTAAGAGAAGCTGTATTGATGAACACTGCGGCAAGAATTGAGTGTTTCGATATATATTGAACTGCAAATTGAGTTTGAGATTCTGCAAACACATATCAATACTCTGCGCGACTGGATTGTTTACACATTCAGGCTAAGCACAGTGTTCTGCCCAAACAAAATGGATAAGAAGTGAACTTTCTGTCGTTGTTTAACCTGAAAACACGTATTTATGTGCCATGGTCTTAAGTAACTTATACTAAAAATACAGTATCACCTTTTGGTGCTCATGTAAAGATTTGCGTTTGTTCTCACAGGAATTTGAAAATAGTTCTACATCCGAAAAGCTAGGTAAATAATTTCTGTAATTTCATTATTAGTATGATCCGCAGTTATTTAATTTATACAAACCAATTCATGAGCGAGTGTTGATGTGCGTAACTTCAAAATAGTAAATATAAACGCACGACAATCCTTTTATTGGTCAACAAAAATGACCCACAGGTAGGGTCTAATGTTATTTTGTGTTTTGTTTTGCACTTTGAAATAATTTCAGTGTTTTTTTAACAAAATTTTTGCTGCCCGCAATAATTTTATTTCAGTGCAAGTAGGCTACTTGTTGTGCAAACCAAATTGCCAAAAATACTGACAATATTTGAACGCGAATGAGAATTTCGGGAAGATGATTTTTACATCTTGGACAAACGCAAAACAATTATGATGTGCCGATTTTGTAACACAACACTGGAGTGGAATAGGAAGGACACCTGTTACCAACACACAAAAACTGAAAGTCACAAAAGAAAGAAGGCACTTCAAAAAGACTCTAAGGTAGCAACAAAAGGACTTTCCATAACAAATTCAATGCAAATTGCTACCACCGCACAACACAAATAAGAACTCGCACTGGATTTCATTAAAATGTTGCTGACTGCTAACATACCTGTAGAAAAGGCAGATCACCCGAATGTAAGACAGTGGTTAGAAAAATATGTTGTAGGCTCTGGTAACATCCCCGGAGCCAAAGCACTAACATTCAAAAAAATTAGCCAGCAGAATTGAGATGATTGTAGGAAATTATTGCAAGGGCTGATGTTGTCATTATGTGCGATGAAAAGACAGATAACATGGGTCGTTGTATTTTTATTGTTCTACTTCGTGTTCTGAATGGAAACAGTGAGCAACGAGTCTTTGTTGATGATGTGAAGCAGCTGGAGAATGCAAATGGAGCAGTGTGTTCTCGGGCAATAGTCTCAGTTGTACCACAACTTGGAATTGCATATGAAAACATAGTTGGTGTCATCAAAGACTTGACACGTTACATGAAAACATGTGTGGCATCAATAAAAATTATTTTCTCACATGACATGGTCCATGTTTAGTGCTGGACTCACAAGCTGAATATTGTAACAAGTCTGTGGGGCTCTTGCCTTCCTGAGCTGAACACATGTTCAAAATGATGTGCTTCTGAACATTAGGAATCGCAAGCACAGGTACATGACATTTTTGAGGGAAAAATATCCTGAAAATGACTCAAAATTGAAATTGTTTTCACTGCCTGTAATGACGCGATGGAACTCATGGTTTGGATCTGCGAAGTATTTGCATGAATACTTACCAGACATTGTTGAGTACGTGAATGAAATAGAAGATGGTGGCAGTGCTACTGTATATTTCAAAGCCTTAGACATTGCACAAGTAGCCGTTATTCAGTGCTCAACTCATTTTCTGTTGAACCACTGTTCAGCATTAGTTGAGTGCATTGTGGAACTTGAAGGATTGACGTATCCACTGATTTCCAAAAATTAGTTCCAAAGTGTTAGATTTGCAAGACACATTCTCGCTAGTAAGTAGAGGAACTGTTGGTGAGCTCAATAGCTCAAAAATTTCGAATTTTTGGTATGCAGTCAAACAGTGTGCTGTGAAACAAGAATTTCAAAAACTTGGACTGCAGTGCCGCACCAAGTTTGTGAATTTGGTCAAGCAAGACAGTGCAAAAGCAGTTATCAGCTCTGTTGGCAAGCTGTTTGACCCCCAAAACATACTGAACAACATTGTTGATAGCAGCTTGTACCAGATTATAAAGATTGTGTCTCTTCTTGGTCAAGTTCAAGAGAAAAAATTTCTAGAAGGGTATCTGTCATTCCAAAAGAAGGTTGAAGAAATTTTGCAGGAAGAAAGAAAAGTTGATGTTTTACAGGTTTTGAATGGGTTGAAGGAGAGTCACTGTGACTTTGCACAGAGTGCCATTTCTGCTTTGTGGATACCACCATCAAATGTGGACAGTGAATGAGCCTATTCTTCTTTTGGTTACATTTTAACAGTTTTGCGCACAAATTTAAAAGTAGAGAACATTGAAATAATACTGTCATCATATTGCTGAAAGGCAGGGCTGTAAATAAAAGAATTTTCTGTCATAGCTGTGAATATGAGTTGATAACACTTATGTGAAAATGTATATATGAAGTTTCTGGTGAGAGTAATTTAGAAATTAAAATGTTTTCCACTTTCTGTAAATTTGTACACCACTTTTTGGAACAGCCTTGTAAATTTTATGATGATATTTAACACCGCTTTTGTGTAATTTATTTACTGTTTTTTACATGTTCATTTAACACTTTCTGGTGTCCCTAGTTATAGGTGATATGCACAATAGAAGTCTACTATGTATGAATTGAAAGAGACCCAACATCTCATTTTAGTACAAAAACAGCTATCACTTCCTCCACTCTACTCATGCTGAAACTAGGGTGCAAATTAGGTGAGATGTTAAGAGCAAACAACAGCCCCAAGCAAAGCACATGTTATTACAAATATATAATACTTTAATTTTCAAATATAAAATACATTAATCATTCATACAAAGCCAGTTGTAAATAAAAGCATAAATGTAACAACACAATACACAACTACAAAACAAATATGAAAAAGATCTCTTGAAGAAGTCATGCGTTAACAAACACCAACAAAACATAATAAAATCAGCATGGTCGATGATGCGTTGAGCTGAGTTTGGTACACAAAACACAGCCAGTGAAAATAATCATCTTGATTTTGCTAGAGCTATGTATGGTCTATACCATCTACTATTATACAACATGGAAGCAGTGCTCTATGAACATGATCACACATCAAACACAAAACTGTATGCAATAACAGTGCATATCAAACTATATTCTCATCACAAAAAACTATTCAAACTGTATGAACTCAATAAAATTTTTATTTGTAAATAATAATAAAAAAACTATAAAATTGATTTTTTAAATAAATAAAGTCAATATCAAACACGTGCAAGGAGACACATGAATGAAATTTGTAAAAACATCTCAGAAAATCAAAGAATGGAAAAAAAAATTCAATTCATTAGATTTAGCTGAAAAACTGAGAGTACACGGAAGGTAGTGCCTGGCTCTATCAACTGACGATACACTCCCTGACAGAGAACACAGCCGGGTCATCGCAGCCTACCTGGCGTCGTTGAAGGGGTCGAGCTGGGCCACCTTGATGGACGGTGTAATTTGTCCGAAGCCATTCTCGTACTCCATTCATTGTGTGGAACTCTGAGTTAGGCACACGGCTCCAAGGGTTGAGCCCAGTCAGATCTAAGATGGACACCCCTAACGCTCGTCCAACCTGCCACAAATACAATAAATTCTCTGACAGTTACACATATTCATGAAACATCATTTAATTACAGTCACTGGTTGTAGGGTCAAGGTAAACACTGACTATAAATTATGTACCTACTTTCATACACAAGTTCCCACATATCATTAAACTCAAAATACCTACTATCTTACACATACGTAAAAAATTTCTAACTTCCCCATATATGTAAAGTTCCAACATACATACCTTTATTTCCAAAAATCATCTGTCATGTGTCAAAAACCCTGAGTCATGAAATTGATGTTCCTTAGCCCAATAATCAGTGAATATGTGCATGTACTGAATAAAATGGAATGATCTATGGCACACTGGCGGAGAGCCCACATGCAACCACACTACCTCGCAACCCACGGCTTGTAAGGGAAGACAGCTCTACCCACCACCATTACCACACCTGATATGCACATAAACACACACCATTATAGCTTGTGTGCTATCAAAACTGTTCATATTCTTGACGTGTGATGCTCTGCGCAGATTTAATGCACACTCGACTTCGCCCCATCTAAATGCTGTTTCAGTTCACCTGGGCAAGTCATTACACATTACTGAAGAGGCTGGACACATGACTACAGCATACTCCCTTGTAATGACGGATGATATTAAAGACACGCCAATCCAGCTTGTACAGATCACCCTACTCTCCAAGCAGACATTACGCCAAACCCCCGAAGTGAGACTGTATAATCTGCAGAGCCACCGAGCCCGCCACCTAAGCTCACATAGTTCTACGACGCGCCAAAGGAGAGCACCACACATTCTGTGAAGAGATAACAGATGACGCCCACTGCATCAGCAATTTCTCCGTGCAGCAGACGATATCCGCAGACACTCAAGGGGTGGATCTTATCTCCTCCTCTTCACGCCTTGGCCCCTCCGGCCCAGCAACCACCAGTATACAAGGTCCTGCGTGACCAAAAATCTTCAATCTATGTTTCCTCCACCGCTCTCTTCAGGGCTGGAGGAAGCCACCGGTGATTCCCGCTCTCTGATATGCCCGTGGATTACAGTGCTCTCTTCAGGGGGGAATGAAGCCTACCACTGACGTCAACCCCTTAAGAAGACTCTTTTGCACCAGTGGTAGCTCATCCTAGACCTTCTGGAAGACTTACAACCACCAGCTACTGAAGATGAAGACTGCTCACTCCTTACTACCCCTTGGTAACGGTCATCGACAGTCCCATCAGGACTACCTCTTTTGCCTTACCGAATGGTAACAGCAACCCTTAACACTACCCTTCTGGTAGTCACCACCATTGATCCCTTCAGGACAACAATGCTGATAATTAGGATCAGTTAGAGTAAACTACCTAGTAGCATTATCACCTTCTTTCAATCAGGTTAGAAACATGTTGCCTTCTCCTGGTTGTATGTAGCTCTAACTTCCATGTCCATTTCAAGTTAAAGTAGTTGTAGGACATAGTGTCTATTCTCAGAGCTATACACGTGATCTAAACTGACTTCTGAATAATTATTTCTGGATGCCACTGTCTGTTAACTAGAATTGTTCCGATACCAAATTTTCCGATACAGATACCCCGATTACATTGCAGATACCCGATTACATTGCAGATACCCCAATGACATTGCCGACACCCCGATACCAGTGCAGATACCAATGCCTTTCGCACTGAATTTTAGAAAAAGTATTATTATTAATCATAAATTAAAAAACATTTTTCCTACACTAGTTTAAATAAAGAAAATAACATCTTAAAAAAACATATATAATTTATTGTAATCCGACACAAAATGCAAGCTGACCTAAAACTTTCAAACCCTCTGAAAATGCAAGTAATATATGATACCAAATGCAAGTCAAATTTGAAATGTACCACACGCACAATCAGCTAAGAGCGCATGCAGAAGTTATCAATTGGGCAATGTGATGGCTGTTTGTTTGGGGGGAGGGGGGATGGTGGCAGTAGAATAACCTCTCCTCTCCACTCAGCTACTTGTTGTCGACACCTTGTGCGCATGGCAAATGTCTATCTGTTAAAGTAATTTTAATCATATTTTCCTTGTAATTTTGGGACAGAAATACGGCAATTATAATTTATTTATTCACTGTCTTTAATAATTAATGATTCAAAACCACTCCTCTAATTTTCCCTGTTGTGAGTTATACTGCACTGAACTTGGTGCTTACCCACCCATTATTAGATGGCAAAAGGTGTCAAAAAGGCAATTACATATTATGTTTATTCAAAGACGCATGTCTATTCAAATAAATTAATACAAATGCTCCTATTTCCCCGCAAGAAGTTACTGAAAATGAATCAGTATCGTCTCGACAGACGTGTTGGGGAAACAAGACATCAGACAGTGCACCCCAGAGCAGTTATAAATGGTGGCACGTGTAATGTATTTCACATCCAGTATACTAGCTGTTTGCATAAACCACTAGCTTAAAAACAATAGTTGCGGGAAATATTAGGTGACAGGACACGAAATATACTTTGATCAGCGCAAAATGTGATAAATGATAAAAGGTTATGTTAAAATTGGCGTGTGCCGCTTCTCCCACTATTAGATTCGATTACGACTTATCGCTAATCACGTCACATATTTCTACGCCAACCACCGTGAGAGTTGAACCCGCAAACCTGTACACGGAAGTTGCGTGCCGCCTAAATCCTACCAGGCAGCAGAACACGTGGCTTTCAAGGTTGCCTAACCAGCGAGCACGCTGCCTCCCCCCTCCGCCGCGCTGAGTGCCAACAAGCTGTCAGCCACCTCGGGGCACGGCCGAGCGCCGCTGATCATTCCCAAAGCAAAGTGACGACTAGAGGATTCTCTCCTCCCACGCTGTTCTCACAGCAGAGGGACGTCACACCCCCACCCCCCTTCCTCTTGACACACCGCTGCACCCTGCAGTTCTGACTACATAAATCAGTGCGCAGCCGGGTTCACGAGTCTTATTCTTCCAGTCTTCGAGCTTGCTCCATCACTTACAGTGCTGGGGCCTTCTACAACTGTAAACTCTTCGACAGTTACCAGAGACTGCCACCACCAGTGACTTCAAAAGCCTGCAGCAGCCACCAGAGGCTGCCATCATTGATGTCAATCACTACCAGCAGCCACCAGCGGCTGCTACCATTACCATCACCAGAGGCTTCTGCAGTCACAGTTACCATATGCTCTGTTGACGTCAACCACCACTGGTTACCAGAAGCTCTTCTATTAGTAACACAGACATTAAACATAACCTGCTACTAGAGCAGTGGTCTTCGACTTCAGCCACCTCATATAGGCAACCCGTTTACTAGATAGCTCATTTGTTTTTATAATTTACCCGTCTTTTAGGTAAAGTTTCCAACTAGCCTAGGACCAAGTCACCTACACCTGGATTACATTCTTTTACTTCCAGTAACCCGACTAATTGGTAGGAGATAGCATGAGTCAAGTGTGTTTATTGCAACTTCAATAAACATATATTTCTTCTTCCAAGCAGCGAGACTTATTCCAAAGTTATCTTGAGTAAGCCTGCTAGGAAGATACGAGTATTGAAATATAGACATAGATCGGGTATTTTACTACGAATTAGCTATGACTGGAGACCCCCTTCAGGAGGCTCCAGTCTTGTAACACCCATTAGACGGCCGCCTGTTGATTCCTCACCCTAGCGCCTAGGTGCTGGATGGATAAAACAGAGGAGCCACAACCACTAGGAATACTTCCAACCTTGCATAGACGGTACATCTGAGTTGTATCCCTACCGGAGCACCTAGGTACTGGCAGGGGTATTTGCTTGGGTGATACAGCCTGGCCTTCGTTGGGAACTCACACCCAATAGAAGTAGTTGTGGCCCCTATGGCTACAATGCCTCTGGCTCGCCCACTAAGGTGGGGGACATTCTGAGGCACTGGGCTCGTGCTACCAGCCTCGAGGAGAGAAGAGCAATGGATTGCCACCTTGCTACCAAGCAGCGGATTGTAGTAGTTCAATCCACAGCAGAACGGCAGGTGGAACGTGACCGCACCACCTTAATAAGGCAACAGGAGAGACCGTCCTCTCCCGTATGAAACTACTTTCTATTCATGTCACCACCAACCCGTACGCACCCAGAGTACCACCCTGTCTCGAGTGGTTGGGTACACGGAACCGAGCAACACCTAGGAATCGCCAATCCCAGGTTTTGGAGTACAGAGGTGGCCAGCTGGTACCTACAGTAATGAGTTAGCCGACACGTGCCCTCAACTCCACTGCATCTGACTGCACCAGCAGATCCAGCCAGCAGACGACCACTACCCTTCAGTCGGCCGAAGATTCTCTTGGTAAGCCAGGTACCTCCAACACCCCCTGCCAAACTACCGCTGCGATTCAACCTACCGTAACTAAGAAGATGATTGACCTACCCAGACTCGCCAACCCTTCAATCATAAACTTTGTCCAGGCACGCAGGGCAACATGTCCAGTAAAGCTTTCTAGTAGGAAATGACCACTTGAGTAAAGTCACCAACCTAACACGTAAGCTGACCTGCGCAATCTAAAACCACTGTGACTGTGACATTTCCATTAACCCGGGCACACGTCAAGTGATTTTCTGGCACCCAACGTTAGGCGTCAGACTAAGTAACTGTTAGCAGCGAAAGGCCGAACCAAGTCAATCCGACCCAGAGACCTAAGAGTCAACCAGGATAACCCAGCGGACTTCGGGGAGTCCAGTAAAAACCTTGTGGCGCCCAAAAGCCATAGAAATGTCAGCTTCCGAGCTCAACGCCACCTTGGGCGTAGACAGTGTGTCAGAACATGATATACCAGATTTGGAGTGTAGCCATGCCAACTGTTCCGGTATGGGCTCACTCCGGATAAAGTGTAAATACTGTGCAAAGACGTTCCACTACGTATGAATGCACTTCAGGCGAATGTTGTCTCAATCCCACGCTGCCTGGGCAGCCAGATGGGCACTGGAGCCAAGTGCCGTGTGGTTTTTTGTGCCAAGCAGCCCCTCACTAAGCTGGGTCAGGCCTCTGAAAAGGTCACTACCTCCATTGTTCTTCTTTTTGCCCCCCCCCCCCCTTTTTTTTAGTTTACCAGTCTACCCTCCACCCGCTGTCCTCATCCCTCCCCTTAAGCGGCCCTACTCGATACCCATTTCCGTAGCAGTTTTCTTACCCATATTCTGCTAGTGTTTCTGCTCCCGTGTAGGTTACAATGTAGCCCCCTTTGGAGGGGTCTGCCTCCGGGTAGAACAGCTTTTGTACCCACGGGCATGTCCGAAACGGTAATAAAACGTGTTCTAAATTTCTCCTATACCCATGGAGCTGCGAAAGACAAGCTGGCGGACTCTTGAGTCATAACCTCGAGGCGTATGTATCCGTTTACAGAAAACTTACGGGTTCTGTAAAACGTATTTATGTACAAAATAAAACTTAATGTATGTGTAAGTAATGAGAAACGCTTAAATTAACTCCCACGGTCATTATAAAACAATAAACTCAACTTTAAAAATACGTGATAAAATATGGCATAAAAGCAATAATACATACAAAAGTTAAATACAGAGAACCACAGGCAGCCGATTGCACTGTGCAGTTATTTGCATATTATTGCATTTATACAACGAAATTCTAGAAATAAACGTTTACTAACAAAAACATAAATTATAAACAATGGTAATGTACCCAATAAAATAACTACAAAATTTTCTTATACAGATATCTGTACTCTAAAACCAAAACCTACACGGCACAAACCAGCGCATCAAAACACTATACCCCTCCTCCCAAAAAAAAAAAATTTCCTTCATTTGACGTTGTAACATGTGACATTGACGAGGCTCTAGTGAGACTGACCTGCTGACAAATTCCCAGAGCAACAAGCACACTGAAAATTTGCTGCATAGGAGGCACCGGGGTGCGAACCCACGACCCTCCGACTAAAAGTCATCCACCCTACCACTGAGCTATGAGGGCAGGGCTCAACTGAGCTACACACACAACTTACACATTAGCAGTGTAAAAGAATAATTTGAATTATGTAGCATCAGTGATGTTACCCATACACATAAAATATTTATTATTAGTATTGTGATATTTTTGACTTCTTTTAGTCTCCTAACCGTGTAAGCTTGTTTAGTTAAGGGAAGCACAATATTGATTATTACAGCTATTAAAGAAAAATATTTAAATAATTAAATATTGTTTTAATTAGTCACATAAACGTCCGTTGTAGAAATGTGAATACAGTAACTTTTTTTTTTTATAACATACGTAGTGCCGTTTACTAATACATTTTCTATATATGAACAGTCTAGTGTTGTACTCAGGAATTTTAATATATGCAGTCTTCAAGAATAAAAAATCTTCGTACTTTTTGGAAGTACCACAGCGCAACTACATATACTATTTAATTGCATTTGTAGCCCTGCCAACTGCGGGATGTCTGCCATTTGCGAGTTGTTTTTGACTGCCAATTACAATTTTCTGTTAGCACTTTAGGTAACATGTGGGTATGAACTGATGGATTCTTTCTTCTCTTCTGCTACAGAAATTTTTATGCTTTCTGTTGCACCCATGGGTATAACAGAAGGTAGCATAAATTGGGTATCGGGTAGGGACAACTTTAGAGCCATGCCACCCACACCACTTCCCTTCCTTTCTCCTTCCATCCTCCAGCCACGCCCACACCACTACTCTCCTTTTCTCTCTCCATCATCATGCCACACCCACACCGCACCAAGCTTCCTTCCTCCCTCCAACTGTCACAACAGGCAGCCTGAAATTTTCTTTGTCCTACTCTCCCTATCTTCACGCAGTGCATGGCACTGTCGCATCTTTTCATCTCTTCAGTGGGCGGATGAGGCTATGAAAACCAGTCAACAGACGTGAACGATCATATAAAATACTATTCTTCCGTTTGGGGGCAAATCCACACTTTGAATTATACATGATTTCGAATTAACTGACTTAGAATAAATGATGTTTTATTGCATACACACCGAAATACATTATTTTTGTCACTAAAGAAAGTAATAACCTGACTTAATTGTCTACAACTGATACTAATGTATCTGCTCGATACCATGCCCGATACAGATACATCGGGGAAAAGACGAAGTATCGGCCGATACCAATACTTAGTATCGGTATCAGAACAACTCTAGTGTTAATCTCACGAAAGCACCAGCACGTCAGAGTGAAGCAGGCATACTACACTCACCAAAGCCAAATACACACCCCTTAGATGACCACCCATGTTATGCCACTGAGTATAGTAAGGTAGAGCCCCGACCACTGGTAACTCCTCCAATAGGTGTTCAGCCAACCAAGCTAACTCATACTTGCCACTATTCTATGGGGCCAGAGAGGAGTAAGAGTTAGTTTTAATGAACAGACCCCCTGTGGATACCACACCTAAGTGTCATAAGTGTACAGCCTGAGGAAATCCACTACTCTGTCCACCGCTCTCTATGGGGTCATACGAAAGGAGTACAGGGGATAACTCTTGCCTGTGCGGCTGCGGTCCTTGGCCCAACACACTAGGGAATTGAGTTGTTAGCTTCACTTTTGTGAGATGGTAATTTGCACCTATTCCTATGCCATATATCAGTAAAGGAGGTGCACAGAGGAAGTCTAGAAAGGCAGCTTACGCCTCCAAAGCTAGCTTGAATTGTGAACCAATCCCTCCATTTCAACTTAGCAGGACATCACCACCTGTCTACCTGAGAGACTTAACCCCTCAAGTTACCACCACCACTATTCCCTCCATTAATCAAGACTGAAGGAACACCCCATCCAATGGTACAGGCTATTCTCTGAGGAGAAAAACCACCGCTGGGGATAGACTACCTGTGGTTCAGAGACCATCAGTCCAGCAACCACAAGCATAATCTGGGCTCCGACAGGATCAGCGGCACTCCATGTTCTAGTGAGACCTCCAGCAGCCACCAACCCACACCTCCTCGAGACAGCACCTTCAACGGATCCTCGTCCAGCAAGGTAAACCAGTTGTAAAGAGCCAGCCGGTTTGCCGGGCCATGACAGCAACTCCTGATTTTGTGCCACTTCCACAGGCCACCCGACCTGTATTGTATACTGGCAGAGCACAAGTTAAACATTGAATCCCCCTTGCGTTTCTCGTGATTCTTACGCCATGAATAAAACCACTGACAACTTCTTACCACTCAAATCATGCAACAAGGATATAAGTGATATTTAACCTAAGGCGTCGTGTATCAAACACTGACGTGACTAGCCCAACAAATTAGTGCCTCCCAGGGTGACACGTGTTACAGCAGCTTTCATGATGCCCAACGTGGGGCTAACACTGTAATAGTTGAGACTAGACAGCAGAAAAAGCCAGCCACGCGTTTAGTGACCTAGCCAAACAGCAAGGTCCACTTAAGACACCATGCACGATTTTCGTGGTGCCCCTGTTGTGACTAAGCAACATATCTTAAACCAGCTGACCCTGTTAGCTAGTGACCTAGCCAGGAGTTGAAGACCTAACATCACAAGGGACTGAAACATCCCGTAGTGCTCAACAGCACTAACCACATATAATGTTGGTTTCCGAGCCAAGCCTCACCGACAATCAAGAAGCCGCAATGGCTGACCATTTGCTCAAGACGCTTAAAAGATGCCATATACTGTATACACATGCCCTGACACGGGCGTACGTGTGAATATATGCGTTCACTGCCATAACCGTTTCCACTATCAATGCTTGGTGTGCGTAGATGAGCCTCATTACACAGATAGTCTGGAGTCTGGAATACCACTGTAATGAGTGCAAAATGCACCAAACTGCATACTGCAGTTGTCTTACCTGTAACGGACAAGGGATCCACACCGTGCGACGCATAGTTTGCACACAGCAGTTTCACTACCGTTGCATAGGCTGGTCAGATGAGCACATCACCAGGCCTGGTCTAGTGTACAAATGTGAAGTATGCAGATGTGCCGAAGACTATTGCGTACCTAATCCTGACCCTCGCCAGAGCCCTGTCACGGCCCGGGTAATAACAGAAGTCCAGCTCTCTGAGTTCAGAGGATGCCCTTATGAAAACCCAACGGTCTTCATTACTGAATGTGAAAGGAATTCCATAAACATGAAGTACCTACTAGATAATGGGTCACAAGAACCCAGAAACAACTCAAAGGCAAAGCCCTCGAATGGTGGGCAAGGTATGGGGAGTTTGTAACAGAGTAGGGACAGCTGTGTCCTGTCTTCACTGACAGTTTACAGGTGAGAAGGTCATAATTCGTTTGACTTCCAAATTCCACAGCTGAACCAAAACCAGCAAAGAGTAGGCCAAAATTTTCATATGCAGAAAAGTACAAATGTTCAAGCGAATATATCCCACAGAAAGTGAAGAGAGCTGTGTGAGACACATAACATGCATGCTCCTTCCTAAACTCAGGAATCTTATTGCAGTTTCCTAAACCACTTACTGTGGATGAGCTCAAGGAAAGAACGAGAGAAATCGAGAGAAACTACAAGGCCCAGGCCTTGTTAGACAAGCCACGTGCCAGTAAACAATCCAAACAAGTTAAGCCACCCACTACAAGGTCATTCACAGCCCACCCCCACCCCTTGACACAGCGCTCCCATAGTGCTGGTTCTGTTCAGGCCGGCACCTCAAAAAAGATTACCAATGCAGTTAAGGATGTGTAAGGAAAGGGAGAAACACGCGGGCGCCAGACGCATCACCATGCAAGACTCAGACTAAGAGGCCTGCCCAGACGGGTAACACTGAAGCCGGAGTGCGCGCAGAACAGCCACTCCAGGTAAACTAGGACCCATTCACCTCACGAAATTGAACGATATCTACAAGGAGAGTGAACAACAAGAGGTTCTCCACATACAAGTTGAAATTAATGGTAGCCTCTACCTAGCCTTACTTGACTCCGCTGCCACGGGAAACTTCAGCAGAAGTGACTTGTTTACAGGCGATCAAAGGGCATTTCTACGTCCACAGACTCACCTTGTTAGAACGGCACAACCCAGTTAGACCCTGAAAGTCGATGGGAGAATGACCCTTACCATGGAAATCCATCACCTTACGCACATAGTGGAATTTGTGGTATCCTCAAATGCTGCATAAGACGTAATTCTGGGACAACCCTGGCTCACCAATCAAAAATGCGTAATGGACCATGGGAAAAAGTGAGTGTGTGTACATCGAGCAGAAAACCTGCATAACAATCCATTGGGAGCGCAGCCCATAAGCGATAATCACACCTCCCATCAACCCAGATGATACACAGCACCATTTGGGCTCACGTAAATTTTCCAAACTCCGGAAAATACTTGACCAACACGCAAGTGTTTTTAACCACAAAGGATCACTATGCCAGATGCATAGCATCCAGCATGAGATTTGGCCAACCACAGACATACTTGTCCAAAATCGTCCTTACAAAGTGTTTGCCAGGGGGCAACACAAAATATTACAGTAAATAGAGAAGATGAAGGAGCAGGGGATTGTTAAGCCATCCAACTCACGAGTTGTATTAGTACAAAGAAGGAAGGAGAATTATGCTTTTGCGTTAACTACAAGGACCTCAATGACATCACTCATCCGATCGCACCTCCTACCATCTACCGCAACAATACTCTGCATGATAAGGGGAGGCCCCTATCTTCAGTACTCTAGACATGCAGTCAGGGTACTGGCAGACTGCGGTTTACTCCGAGAGCCAGAAGTATACAGCCTTCACCACACTGGAAAGGGAGACACTTAAATTTAAGGTAATGCCCTTTGGCTTGAAAATGCCCCAGCCACCTTCCAGAGGCTTATGTCAGCCGAAGTGCTGACTGGTTTTGTGGGGAAGTTTTGTATCGTGTATTTGGATGATATAATCATATACTCCAAAATGTGGGAGGAACACTGTGGACACCTCCAATGTCGGTGGTCATTCCCCACACTGAGACGGAGGCATTCCTTGATTTCTTGATTCCTCCATTCAGTGAGATTGGCCTGGGGGGGGGGGGGGGTGGAGTTGTCCACGTCTCGACTCCCCATCCCTGGCATGCTGACTGCCATTGGCGACTCGTGAACTGAGTGCCATTGTCAGTTAGTATCCCCAACGTGCGACTATTTCTGCCACCATCTTTCGCACTATGGGGGCTGTTTCCTGGCTGGGTAGTGGGAAGGCCTCCACCCACGTGGAAAATTGATCAGTCATGACTAGGAGATAGCTGTTTCCCTTGGTGCTCCTTGGGTAGGGTCCCATTAGATCGGCAGATATATGCATCCATGCCGTCTTGGGTCTCCTTGGTCACGCAGTAGGAGGGGGGACCGGGTAGGCCTTGATGCGGCAGATCGTGACGCAGTTGCTGACGTACTGTCGGACGTCGCAACTCATTCCATCCCAGCTATAGCTGTAGCTCTTGGAAAGCTTGTAAGTCATCCCATGGAGTTCTAGGCATTCTAGGACCTGCTGCAGATGTTTGAGGTGTTCCTCCCAGCCATTCGAGTACATGATAACATCGTCGAGATAGGCGTAGCAAACCTCTCCGACGTACCCGGTTAATACCTCTACGGACATTAGGCGTTGGAATGTAGTGGGGACATTCTTCAGTCCAAATGGCATTACCCTTAATTGTAGGGTTTCGCCCTCTAATGTGGTAAAGGCCGTACATTTGCGGCTATCGGGGTGTACCGCAATTTGCCAGTATCTGGATTCCATATCTAAGGTACTGAAAATCGTGGCCTTGCCAATGTCCTGCAAGGAATGAGTGAGGTCAATAGCTAGGAGAGCGACAGGGTGCGTTATCTCATTTAGGCCCTTGTAATTAATGCAGAACCACAGCCTTCTGTCCTTCTTGAGTACGAGGATCACGTGGGAGTTGTACGGTGAGTTAGAGGGTTCTACAATCCCTTGGTCCTTCATGTTGTTTATCTGGTCCATTATTAGGTCGCGTTGGCGGGCAGATATCCTATACGGCCGATTGTAAATAGAGATGTTGGTTGTCGTCCAGATCTCGTGTTGGATGGATTGAGTCTGGCGCAATAACCCCCCTTGTCCAAATACACTACTGTGTTCGCCCAGTATCTGCTACAATTGATTAAACTCATATTCGTTGAGTTCATGACAGCTCCGCATAGGATCTATGGTGGCGGGTATGATGTCATCTGGGTTATGGTCCCAGTTTACTGTTATTCTCTTGTGCTCGCCCATGTAAGCTCAGCGTTATCCATGATCAATAATGCACTGATGTTGTCTAAGCCACGGGCAGCCGAGTATAACTGCTTCTGATAGCGTCGGTGATACTATAAACTCGGAGGGAGCTGAGAGTCTGTGTATGTTCACTTTTACCGTAGCACGGCCATCTACCCGTAGGGTCATGTGTGGCTGAGCCATTCTGACAGTTTTGGTTTGCGGGTGCATGTTGGTTAGTTGCTCTGAATTAAGTATGTTGTGTCTAATGAAGTTTGCTGTGGCCCTTGAATTAAGTAACGCCAATACACTGTCTCCATTTATCTCCACTTCGATATGTGGGGCTATAAGGAGTGCCAGACCCTCATTTAAGCCCTGGAATCTGGGCCCTTGTGGTCCGGTAGTGGCGGCCCGCTTTGCACACTGGCGGCGGCATTTCCCGATTTAATAGTGGGGGTTGGTCTTTCAGTAGCTCTAGTGGCTGGTGGCGCTGTAGTTCGCTGATTTGAACGGTGGGACTACTGGCCCATCAGGCTTGCGAGGGCAGTCCTTGTTCCAATGACTACCAGGGCAGAACCAACATTTCGGCACGAAGGGTGTGCATGATGGGGGTGCAGGCACATTCTTGGGTGACTCACCCGGCGGACCTTGTGGTTCCAGGGTTTTTACTGGTAGCGGTTTTTCTAAGCTGGCTTGTGCTGCGAAATTCTGTTTGGCTTCTCATGCCCTCTCAACTAGTTTATCGATAGTTGTTGGTTTGGCCGTGAGGAGGACGTTCCTCAGGCTGGGTAAAAGCATCTTGCCTATCGAATGGATGGTCGTTGCTTCTGGGACTTCCGGGAATACGCGCAGAAACATTTGCTCTTTAGGACGTATGAAAATTTCAGCCTCAACTTCGGGAGTCTGTATTTGACTGTAGAACTGGGTTGTTAACCATACTAGCACCTCCTCGCCGGTGAACTCAGATGCGATGCGGTTGAAGAACTGCTTCTATCCTGTAAGAAACTCTCCATATCTCTCCCACCAAGTTAACGTTACGTCTTTCAAGTGTAGTTGGGTCCTATCTACCCATTGTTTCGGTGGCAGGTTGGTGTCCCGGAATTCTTTTGTACACTCGTTGGTGAAAGCCACCAGGTCTTCGTGTGGTCGACCCGCAAAGTCAGTAATTTGTATGTTGTCGTTGCGTCCGGTCGCGGGGTGACCGGATTCTGTCCCAGGCTGTATGTAGATCCTTGACGGTCTCAATCGGCGGGAGTGGGAGACGTGTTTCCTCCTACATGGTTTGCATTGGTATGCCATACCTGGCATACCAATGTGCATAACGGGCCATCTTATGCACAGGTTATGGAAGGGCTCACTGCACGTGGTACATCTGACACGGTTAATGCCTATGCCTGGGCAAGTAAAATCACTACAAAATTTTGTTGGCTGTTGTAGACAGACTTTGTAATGGTATTCGAGGACTTTTGTATCTCGTACTTCATCGGCCCAGCCTAGACAGAGGTGATGAAATGTCTTTAAACAGTGGGTGTATTCGATTCTACGAGTCGATACGTGGACATTCGGTATGACTGCATTTCGGGTCTTAGGTGTCACTTCCAGAGTCATGATTGCTACCTGGTGCAGCATTGATCTCAGAAGCAGACATGGCTTATCAATTCTTGGGCATCATGGGGTTTTTACTTGATTACCCAAAGTCCGCTGGGTTAACCCAGTTTGACTCCTAGGTCTGGAGGTCGGGAGACCTGGTTCAGCCTCTTACTGCGAACAGTTAATTAGCCGACGCCCCACGTTGGGCACCAGAAAATCACTTGATGCGTGTCCAGTTAGCAAAGGCTGGATCACGGTCGTGTGGCTTTGGCTGCACTTCGGCCAGTTCTGCTTACTGGTACCTGCCTGGGCTACCCATTGTTTCGGTGGCAGGTTGGTGTCCCGGAATTCTTTTGTACACTCGTTGGTGAAAGCCACCAGGTCTTCGTGTGGTCGACCCGCAAAGTCAGTAATTTGTATGTTGTCGTTGCGTCCGGTAGCGGGGTGACCGGATTCTGTCCCAGGCTGTATGTAGATCCTTGACGGTCTCGATCGGCGGGAGTGGGAGACGTGTTTCCTCCTACATGGTTTGCAATTGGTTTGCCATACCTGGCATACCAATGTGCATAACGGGCCATCTTATGCACAGGTTATGGAAGGGCTCACTGCACGTGGTACATCTGACACGGTTAATGCCTATGGCTGGGTACTGCATATGGTACCTGGGCACGTGGCCTTACGTGAAGGAACAAAGTTCTTGACGTTGCGATTGACAAGTCCCATGGATTGATCTGCCCTCTGGCTGGTGGCGTGACTAATTACCATCGACGACTGGCGGGAGGTGCTAGCGGTAGCAGGCTTACAAATGTCGTGAGTGCGAGGACTAGCTGGGTATAGTTGGTTGAGCCGATAGTTCTCTGCCCGGGCTGCAGCAAGGACCCGAGCTGTCGCAACGCAAAAACTACTGTTCCACCTGGTAGCTGCTGAGCTCCAGAAGTTGGCGTTCAAGATGCATGCAAAGAGGTGATGACGAGAAAGTAGCTGGATCCCCTGCGGTAGACGTAGTTCATTCTAATGATCTGAGCAAAGTGGCACAATCTCGTTTAGCTCGTCGGCTAGCTGTAAGGGGGACGGAACCAGCAGGCTGCTTGGCAGCAAAGCACGCAACTCTTTGCTCCTCACACCTTGCACCATATCTCATCTTAAATGACATACAGCGGGTTAGCTGCTGATAACTATGAATTGAGCACTGTGGACACGAGTAGCCCTAGAATAGTGTTGCCCAGTAGTGCTTTAGTAGCATGAGCCCGATGCTTCAGAAGGCCCACCATCTTGGCCGGCGAATCAGAAGCGTTGAAGCTGTGTGGGCTATCACTACTATTACTGGGTGTGCGATTCCAACTAAGGCCAGGCTGTAGCACCTACGCAGATACCCCCAACAGCACCCAGGTGCTCTGGTAGAGATATAATTAAGGCATTCTGTCTCTCTCTAGGTGGAAAGTGTTGCTAGTGGCCGGGGCTCCTCTATTATACTCCTCCAGTACCTGTATACGTGGCAGGAATATAATAGATGGCCTTCTAATATGCGTGTATTGCAACTGGAGCCACCTGAGTGGGAGTCTTCAGTTGTAGCTAGTTCGTAGTAATAATTTCCCGTTCCCGGTCTGCGGTACTCGACTCGAGGTTCTCCCAGCAGTTGGTTACAAAGCACTATGAATGAGACTCAAAGTTAAAAGAAACAAAGCAGTGTGTACTAAGAGCTTAGTAAACACGGTGATGCATGCTCTCCTACCAAGAAGACCGGTGGCTGAAAGTAAACCTACGGTAACCAGGTGTAGGCGACCTGGTCCTAGGCTAACTGGGGAAAGTGAAATAAAACTGTTGAATATTGCTTACTACAAATCTAACTCTAATTGGGGTGTCTGTAGGAGACAAAGAAGTTAAGTGTGGTATGTCTGGTGGTTACAGAAAAATTCTGGTAGCTAATGGTGATTGGCATCGCTGGACCATATGATTGCAGGTGCTGCATAGCTCTGATGGAGACCTCAATGTAGGCAGTGGCTACTGAAGAGTGTTGAGCAGTTGGTGGCAGCCTCTGGGAGGGCTGCTGAAGATCGAACAGTGGTCGGAGGGCCCCAGCACTAGAAGTGGCAGAGCGATCTTGAAGACTGAAGAAGAGCAACTCGTGAGGTCCGCAGCGCACGGACCTATAGAGTCAGGGTAGCCTGTGTCACGGCGATTGCGAGGGAGTGCGTGTGACATCCCTCTGCTGCAAGGCCGGAGTGGGGGTCGCACCCTCTGGTCATCTCGGCCTTTGCGTATTCTCGGTGGCGCTCGGGCATGACCCGAGGCAGCTGATGGCTTGTAGACTCTCAGCACAAAATGGTGGGGGGTGGGGGGAGGGCACACCGCCGTCTTGCACAACCCCTCGTATTCATGTGTCCGGCTGTCCTCCAGGAATGTGGCAGCCCATGACTTCTGTGTACAGGTTGGCTTGGGATTTGAATCTCACGTGTGTAGAAGTAGTATACTAGGTTGCAGTGAGATGAGTCATAGTACATAGTTGGAAGAAGTGGCACGCTGCAACTTGACTACCTCACCCTTGTAGCTTAGAACCCAGTCTCCTCTACCTGCCTTGCGTAGACATAGTATTAGCTTCCTGTAAGCGCTTGTTAAACATAGGACGTAGTGCATCACATGTTTAGTTCCAATCACACTAAATAAACATTGGGTCTGAACCGATCCCTGAGTACCATGTTCCTGTAGACAATAGTGAAGTTAGTTAAAATAATTTAATGACTTTAGCTTAACTCAGGGAGTGATAGCCTCAACCACAAGGGTTGAGAATTCCAAAGTGCTGAGGTGGCACCATCATCCCTTATCTTGGCAACAGGGTGCTGGTAGAACGGTTGCTGCCCTCCAGTAGTGCACTCTGGAACTAGCGTGACCTTCACTGGAGGTAGCGGTGGCTCAGTCAAACAGTACAATCTTTGTTGGGGGGTATTGACATGGTGGCTTCTTGCAGATTCTGGGTGAACAGTACAAGCTAGAATTGTGTGTCTGTAACTGCTTCCAACATTGCGCCGGTGTGTCCTGTAGGCACGTGTACCATCTCCTCAGTAATGTTGTAGAGTAACTGACCTACCCAAAGGGTTAAGCATTGTGCTCAAGATAGGGCAAAGTTGTTTGCAGAGTGTGCATCAAAGATGCTAACTGCATCACGTGTCAATCCCGCCGCCATCAGTTTCAACACAGAACCATCTTGGAGCAAAGAAAAAAATTCTCCATCTCGGGCAGTCTGCAGTCTGGGACAAGCTACCCAGGGTATGTGGTGTTTGGCATTTAGCACTGCACCTTCTCTGTGCACGCTAGGGTCTCTGAAGGTATGTGTGCCTTGCTTATCGGTGTCGGCTGGGCGGCGACATCTGGTTGCATTTGACAGCATGTGAGATTTCTCTCTCTCTCTCTTCTCAATGTCCATGCATGCTCTCTTGTCTTCCAGTGAAACAGCTACCCATAAACTACACATCACATGTGATTTTGGAAATAATTTATTGCCACTGTAAGAAAAAGTTTTTCTATTTTCCATATTTCCTCTGATGCATTTTCCATTTCAGAACAAAGTCTCTAAATGCAGCAACAACATGCACTATACGTCGGTAGAGATGCGACTACACTACCCCAGCAGCAGGAAAAACGACTGATGTGCTCTCATGGCACCCTGTTTTCTGGAGTTATTTTTATATGGCAGAGGGGAGAGTTGTTACAGATACATGAGTTAATGTGTTGAGCGCATCATACCAAATTACAGTACACATTAAACTTAAAATTATCTACCAAAAATATTTGTTTGTTGGAGGTTTTAAAATTCCTGACTTCACAAAATATTCCGTGACTTTTCCAGAAGTTCGAAATTCCCCCCCCCCCCCCCCCCGCCAAGTTTTCCCCTCTTGTACTTGTTTATGCTTGTTTAGCAACAAAAGAACAAAGGGAGGTCATGCAACTATTTTGATTAACTAGTCTCTGATTTTCTCACAAGAAGTCACTGAAAAGGTGAGGAATATTTCTCTCAAGTGCCTAAGTAAGATGGCCTAACTTCTTAATGAGACAGGTCCTGGATGGGTACTTCAGACCTGAAAAACTAGTGGTTTCGGAGCCTATTCTCATTACGGTAATTCTTATTAGTACATTATTTTACTGTGACTTCTTGGTTTACATTTTGACTAACTTAGGATGGAAGTCACAATTTCAGAAATAACATTTAAACTTCAAAACAGAACGGTCTCCTTGCCGTGATCTACATATTGAAAAGAGGGCTACCACAAGGCTTATAGGAACAGCACCCAAGGTGCTAGAGGTAGAAAAACGTTTCCTATTTTACAACACACCCAATTATCCTTTCTAAATTATCCTCAAATCCATCACTTCAATCACACTAAACATCCACTTGCCTCACATCCATCATCCAATTAATACCCAATGAATCCAACTGACCACAGGGGGTGGTACCCACCCCAGAAACAAAACCATAAATCAACAAATACCCAATAAGGTACAACAAAGGTAACAGTAAATCTTCTGCCTTATACGCATGCCAAAAGTAGTTGCACGTACAATGTACACCCTATCTCGCAGAAAACATATCCAAAAATTATCAAATGGAAAATGAGAACTAGGTGTAATTTAATTCCTGTTCAGGAGTACACTATCAAATTAAAAAAACTGTGGAGAAAGGTGCATCATTATGCACAAATTATAATCACACTTTCCTAACTGCCCTATAATACTTATTTTAAGGCAATAAACTAAACTACCATAAACTAACCTACGATTTTTTTCTATGCAGAACCGGTAGTCCTGCACCTGCTATTTCCAATATTCAGAACTAAATTTATGGAACAATATATATAACACTTCCCATCGCAGTGTCTTGTGATCTACAACAGTGTAGTGATCAAGAGGCATTAGTGATCACATCTATATTGTTCCGTTATTTGTTTTCAGCATTCATAGAAAACATTTTCCATTGCAACTACCACTTATATAGAAAACTAAGAAATGTCTTTAATTCTCTCAGCAGACAACATTTTAAATAACAGTTGATAGTGTCAAACAAACTGTTTGCTGCAGAAAAGCAATTTTCCACAACATATGTGGTCTCTCACCTCTTCAAAAATATGGGGGGTGTATTTGGGAGGCACGAGAAAGGACGGGGTTGAGAAGCGAGCGTTGTCCCGGGCACAAGGGGGCAGCACATTGACAATGCGACCCATGTTGTAGTTGCACTCGAGGGTGTAGCTGCGGACCAGCCCTGTCATCTTGAGTACTGCAACCCGACCAGAGCCTTCCCGGCTTGTACCATCCCTTCGGTCCCTGTAGTCAAAGATGAAAACTCACAGAAACACACTTCCATGCCTGTCTCCTCCTCAATACCGTGAATAGAAGTGACAGTACAAGCATTTACTGATTAAAATATTAACGAGGTCATTAGTACCAATTATCATATTTTCCGGCATACAAGATGATTTTATATTGATTTTGGTAACTATGAAGCTTTATTCATCTTATATTCAGTCCTGTATAATGTGATGGTACAAACAATAAAAAAAATGGTTTATACACTATTACTGCACTAAACGTTTTACAGTTTTTACAGCACGAGTGTTGTACAAAAAATGTGGAAGGTTAACATAAGGGTGGCAGCAGTAGAGGACAGTGGACAGGACGACAAAGCTATTTTTAGAAAGACTAGTGGTCCTGCACGTTTTTCGACCTATGTATCAAGGAGAGATTTTCCAGCATGTGTTGTGGTGCAAAGTGTTTGCTATACAATTTGTTTTCTTCCTATGTACGTACAATCAATGGCTAAAATAAAGAAGTTTCTATGCTGCGGAACAGGAAGATGTGGGAAATAAGCAGGTAAAACAACAAATTCAGAAGCTGGCTGCAAGTCTGACATAAGCGAACTTGATGTACTTCACTGGTAAAAAGACTGTGAAAAGCTGTCGATTGTGGTGTTGAGGCTTACACCATTGCTAAAGCTGACACCAAAGCTATTGTAGATGTGATGGGGAAGGAGTTTTTTCCCCCGTTGGGGATATCTTCGCTGTATCATAATGGACCATGGTCCTCCATTCACAGGTGCAGCATGGGAAATAGCCTATCAATGCTAAGGAGAGAAGCCCTGGACGACGCCCAGCTACCACCCACAAGGAAATCCAACTGTGAGATGCAATCATGTAATCAAGAAAACCAAAAAGGTCTCAGAATTTCGCAGGGCTGTGCACTTCTATACGGGCTGTCACCCAAAATGAGTAGGTCTTTAAGTGGTCTGCAAAAAACCTGACAGCAGCACACTGTCTGTACAGGATGAGAGTAGAAATGAACATAAAGTACATATCATCTACGAGAAGAGAGCTACCGAACTTGTGATTGAACAAAACGTGAAACGCAGCCTTCCACCATTGCAACCAAGTGTTGAACTGGAGCATGAGTGTGTTATTGAACTGCTATACGGAGATGTGCCATCTGCGTGCCCTCCCATACCCTGCGAACGAGCCATCTGTCTCTCCTTGCTGCAGTCATCAGATGAGCATCATACGCCTTCACCGGAGCCAGCACTGACCAAGGGGAGAAGTGAGCCGAGCCCACTGTACAACCCCTGTTGAGCCAATCAGTAAGTGGAGAGCAGCAAGTGCCCCTACCAATGCAAACCAGTGCAGACTATGTCCCTTACCCAGCTGCCGTGCGGAGGGAAGGGGGAGACAGCTGGCTGCCATCCAGGCAGGGGAGAACTACTTCCCTCCCACCACTCAGCTGTGAGTCCAAGCAGTAATCTTCAGGCCATGGATCCCTAACCTGCAGCACACTGACCCAGCAACCACCAGCCGAACCACGTTAAGTTCCACCGCAGTGCAGAAAGCAGCTGTGGAGATCCTATCGTGCAATCATGGAAGAGAGACCTGCACGTCACTATGAGAACCAGTGGCACCGGCACCCAACCTTCAGCTGGCCAGCTGCCATGGACAAAGACTCTGCTTGTCGACGTTGCTGTCTTTCAATGTCACAACTGCTAAGAGCTTCCACCTTGCTGTAAGAACCAGCCTCACATGTGTAAGAGTTTAGAATATTTATGTAGCCTAGTTAGCTGCCGTAAGTTTTAGAATAGTTAGCATGGAGTAAAAAGTGCTTCAAGATGTATCCACCAGTGCCCAAAAGCAAAGCATACCTCATTGAAGTGCAGTGCAACATAATGAATACCAGCCAGCTACTTATCAACTAGGTCATGTATAAGTGCTTCAATCTAGCCAGGCATATAATGGTGTATCTTTCCCTAATCCTTTACCCCCAGCTTTGTTGCAAAAGACCTGGCCAAAGTTATGCTCCCAATGCATGCACGTATACACAGTGAGAACAAATGCCAAATGCTGATCTTTCTGCTCTTTTTTGTATACTAGTATGTTGCAGCCTGACTGCCAGTAAGTGTCTGTATATAATATGTTGCAGCCTAACTGTTGTTCTCGGCCTTGAGCAAGTGTTTTAACCTTTGACACAAGCAAAGTAAATATCCAAGCCATTTAAGTAAACTTTAGATTGATGAAATGCCTGGAAACCACGCTATGTTAAGTGCCACCAGAGTCGCAGCCGCGTACCTAGCAGCAATGCTTCTCACTGGGTAACCAACGCGCTCACATAAAATTGTGGATCTTTAAATGTATGCAGTACTTAATACAACACATCTATCCGTTCCTTAACCCTGTGATGAGTCAAGAGAGATTTTTATATTCGCAGATACTCCTCACTCACTTAAACTTACCAGAAATCACTTTCTATATAAGGATTTTGAATATTCTAACCGCGAAAAAATACAAAAATCTTGCGTTCAAAAACTTCTGGATATGTCCCTTCAGTTTACTTACAAATTTTCCCAGTAGCATTTAGACATTTCAAGAACACAAAGACTGCAAGTAAAGAGAGCTGCGTAGGTTCTGTAAAATAATGCTGTCAAGTAAAGCTTTAGAACTTCTTGGTAGAAAGCAATTACTAAAAGATTCATAGAGAGCTACAGCACGTTTTTAATGACTGGTTCAATGTTCTGAACAGCTGATACCCTTTTAAAACAGAAAAAAAAGCAAGCTTGCATACCAATTATACAAACTGGAACAAGACAACATTTTATCAGAAATGGATGAATGTATATGGTTAGTACGAGTGATAGGCCACAGGAATGGAATGTCATTTCACTTAGGAATTCGTGTAATAAACAACTCTTTAAAGAATTTGTTTCATTATACGAAGGGAAAATATGGAATCACTTATATACCAACTGATAAGTCAAATAAAGACGTATTTGAAAATTTATTTTTTATATAAGAAGCATGGGATGTGCAAACAACCATCCAACACCACTTGATTTCAAGTACAAAAAACATTGGTATGCACTGGAATAGCAATTCACATCTGTATTTATAAGACACCACAACACCACAGACAATAATGAAGAAGAGTGTCTGTCAAAAATAACTTTCACATGATCTTTCAAAACAGATGAGTCAAGAAAAAATTAGAACGAATCAAATTGGATTCCCTGGGCCTGAGTAGGCATTTCTCACTACGGGAAAAAAAGTACATACATTTGCATAAAATTAATTAATAAACAACTTGCTAGTAGGGTCAATACAATTAGAAGGAAAGTATTAAAAATAATCAATTATAACACAAAATTTTACAATAAAACTTACTAAACCAGATATAAACAATTTAAAAAATTTTCCCCCCACCCCCGTAACTGTGCCTGGCATTTAGTAATTTTAACACTTTCATGAAAAAGATTGTGTAACATTTGGTATTGATTTCAATAAACTGTATGTTCTGACGCCGTCGAGTGAGACACAAGACGAACAATGACACAAATACTTACTGGTAATTTGGGCGCCAGCGGTGCTTCCCAATCACCGCACTATTGAGACTCAGGGTTCTCAGAGATGCTGTGGGTTCTGTGTGTCCGTCTCACCCATGCGTACTTACAAACACGTAGTCATTACTTAACTTTTTACAAAACATCACTTGAAATAAACACTTAATAAAACATATGTGGCTAGGACACTGTCACTACTGAGTAAAAGATATAAGTTCACTGTAGACTTGTTTTTATTGATATTATTCATACACATCAACATGCCAATGAAATTACGATAATCTTGGTCATGACTAGCGAATTCCGCTTGGGTGCTCCCCAGCCCGCAGTTACTCTAGTGCACCCCTAAATGGATGATCTGACAGACGTGCGTGAAAGCACAGCCTTGACAAGGAAAGAGGGCAGACAGCAGCTAGGGTGGGCTGACGGTTTTTCCCTGAAGACAGGACACTGTGAATTACAAATGAAACCCTTAATACATATTAAAACGTGTGATTACTCAGCATCACTAATGCAAACTCATTGTAGCTCGCCCTCCAGCACGTGGGTAGAGTGGTGCTGGCCTATACACAGAGCCGGCTAGGACGGGAATAATTGCACCGTACACTAATTACAAAATTACTTAAATCCTTAAATGATACACGAAACAAGATGGGACACGAGATGAATATTCACAATAAACACACAAATGTGTGAAAACAAGCTTACATGGCACGGATGCCGCTGGATGAAGTTCATAGCGGACCACATGGTGCAGGTAAAATTGCAATATTTCTGCATGGAAACTGCAAACTAAATTCAGACAAAATGTTATTCTTACTGAGAAAATAATTCTCTTTACGATTGCAGTTGTTACAGGGGTGTAACAAGCCTGATGGCGGTAAAATCAAACATTAACGTGACTGCGTGGTCAAGTACAAAAAGCATCAATTTACATGAAAAATACATAGATCCCTGAATAAAATTGACATAGAACCCTGAAATACATATTGCACATACAATGTTACATAAATAAGCTCTAAAAATGCAATGATGGCGTATATAAAGACTTGGCGTCTGTCGGTCACATGGGTATACGTGATGTTGCCGCAAAACATTCAAATACCAAAAATTCCCTCAAATACATACATAAAAACAAAGCTCTTAAAATTGGGCTCAGTAATAATGCAGAAGTTACAATGTAATGCCACAAACATAGGCGGATAGCACCTGATTCAAGTTGTGCAGGTCGCATGACCTCAGCGACATCTTTCTACTCCTCCTCAATTAAGTTAAAAATGCCACAAGGGCGCAATAAATTAATAAAGGGGAAGCATAATGCTGGGGAAAATATCTGGCAAAAATGTATACAAGCAAAGGTTAACCGGTAAACTAAATTGACTATGGAAACCTAAATCAGTGAACAAAAGTTGTAGTGACAGTGTCTTACCTCACCAGCTCTCCTCGACAGACTGTCCAGAGACAAGTGTCGCACGGACCTTCCATGGCCGCCTACAGCGTTCACATAAGCGGAAGTGCTATGAACGCCGAGCAAAATATTTTATTGTAGAAAATGAAATGGCACAAATAAAATAAAATATTGTATTACATTTTTATAATTTTCTCATGAATTTCAATATTGTTTTAGCGTCTCTTTATGACGGTGTTCATGCTGGAATATTAAGTATTCTTAATCTCGGTGCCATGGGCACTTTGAATTTCATAACCAAACAATTTAAAAATAGTAGCATACACTTGAACACATTTTAATACATATTAAACCCTGCAAATACAATAGAACACATTTTACACTGAAAAATAACATTTATATGAGAGTTCAAAATTATTGGCCTATTTGCGCATGTGCGGGACACGTGACACATGCATGGTAAGCGCCGTCATGGGCTCCAGCGCCACTGGCTGTTAGCCGGTGTCAGTTCTTAACTGCACTTTTCTGATTTTCTGTATATTTCAGACAGTAACATAGATGGAAATGTATCACAGAAAATAAACATGAAGTTTCTTGAATTTTTGTACTTTCTTTGTTTGGAAATATTACTTTAGATTTTATATATTCGCAAATCATCAAACAATGCCCTTAAATACCCTTACCCTCAAATATTCCGGTAATTAAAAACACTATGTACTTGGTACTAATAAGTATGAATATATGTGCGCATAGAATAGTGCTGTTAGGTAACAATGTTTTATTACAGCGATAGTAGAATCAAGTCAATCATGTTAATTTAATAAGTGCACTTTTACATCTAGTTTATGTAAATGTTATAACTTAAACATGATCTTGCGTATCGTTGCTACCCAGTCAATAAACGCAAGTCTTATTCTATACTGTCTGCTTTTAATGACACACTGCATTTATTTACATGTAAGACATGAATATTCATTTATGAATATGATGTTAACTATTTTAATATTGTACAACAAATAATGTGTATGCTTTGCTTGAAAACCAACAGAAGATATGGTTACATTTTAATACCCGGCAGAGCGCGGCACAAAAGGTACAAGCGCGCAGGATAAACTCCGCGCCTTTCGCAACTTTCATAAATATAACACATCATCTGACAAAAACTATTCCACATGGCGTATTACCATTTTTTGCAAAATTACATGCACAGTTCTGAGCAAGTTTTGAAGCACACTGAAAGTTTGACGCATGATGTCTTTGCTATCATAAAAAACAACTGCTACTCATCAGTCAACTACACCCCTGACAGCTCGTCTGCAAGTCACGTTACTGCAGTCGACGTCTGCAACACTGTATTATCTACCGGACCGAGACAGGAATCCCATTGATAATTATTATTTCGCTCAATGAGTTATTGAGACTATGCAAGAGGTCCGTGGCAAGTACCACAGTGCACCGCTCGATGCCGCCACAGGCAAGAGATGTAGATCCTGGCGCTCTTCACTACACCGCCCGTTCAGAGGATCCTGATGCCGGGCTCGCACCTGCTGTGCCCCCTCCCCAAACGCACAATGCCAGCAGAAGAAGGGATGGCCGAGAAGTATAAAAGGGCCAGCAGCCAAGCCTCCTGATCGCCTGTTCTTCTCAGTACTCGATCGCTTCCTGAGCTCTCACCGCCCCAGTTACTGGTGCCGAGTCTCTAGCCTCTCCTAAGCTTCATCTCTCTCTTCGTAGGGCAGAAGTTCCTCTCCAGCGGAATCCTAAGGAAGACTCAGCGGCAATCAAGAAGTTACAATTAGACACGTTATGTCCCTAATGGACAGTCACGTAAGAGTAGAGCTCGCCTCGAAAAATGCATTAAGTAACTGCCTAATCCACCTAGCTTTGCACAGGGCGCCTTCCCCTGTTTAACAATAGGGTGTTTAACCTTCTGTATACTCCATGGAGGAATTAGGAGTTAGCACCTCTGCCATCAGTGTTTATTTCACTTCAGTAAATAAACAACATTCTTACCAGTCACCTTAACTTTCACTCCAAGCTCCTTCCTATGTCACCTCAGGGCTGTAGGACTTGGCAGGAGACCTGGTTTTGATACTGCCAAATGCACACTGCACAACAGAACAAGTACATCCTTGGAAGGCCACCCGTTCCTTGTACATTGTAGGAGTAACAGTAGAGCCACGACATTAGGATACACCCACAGGGGTGGAGTTGAGAGATGGGCCAGAAAGGCGAGGGCAATTGCTAAACTTTCCCAGGGAGTACGTATCCTTCCTAGCGGGGGTTCGGGTTACACAGTCCACGGGAACAAGCTGCGCTCCAACGATGCCTTAGCATTGTTCCCGTCGGATTGTTCGAGCCACCGACCAGGGTCGCGGAGGGATACCATCCTGTAGTGCAGGAGGCACTCTTTGGCATTAGACAGCCAGACGAACCCGAACCACAGCCAGAAGAACCCGTACCGGAGCAGATCACACCCCAGTCAGTACAAATACATGGATACCTGCCAACACCATGCCACCTCACCGAACTGCTGCACCAATACCCAAGCCGGTACCTCATAGGGGGATTAAGGTCGTAGGGCCTGACTTCGTGCCCAGCCATCGACCCACAAGTCCCGTACTGTACACCGGACAGGGACCTGCATCTTGAACGGAATAAAGTAGATTAGACGCGACTCGTCTAGCATTGCCCAAGTTATCTAAGGGTGGGGGCAGCTGAACTGCCGGGACTGTTAAGCGTCAATTTTTATAAGTAAAAGTATTAACCACAAAATATTATTTATTAACATCATGCATAACACATTAAACTTACAATTTGTGTTATGTAAAACACATTTTTTTTTAAATGGCAAAGCACAACAGCCACATACATCAAACATGAATATTTAGCATTGCCAAACTCTCCGGTATAGAAACTGAAATCTGAAGGGATTTTTTGCTGTTAGTTATTTCGTAACTGCAGTTTTAAGTGAAGGCGCATCAAACGCTTCCAGGCAATGCATCGGAGCTGTCACCCCGAGTGCGACCCAGGTGACTGGATGCATAGAAATGTTCAAAGTTGTCAACCATTTGAGTTCACATCCTAATTCTTCCCGCCATGATAATTGTACAATTACATACTTGTGTGTATATTACCTTGTGGTCATTAGCCATGTAGAACCTATCAATAATAGGTGTGCCAGTTAACACAATTATTTCAACCATAACCTAAATGAGAAAGCCTGAAAAAGAAATGATAACATATTTTTTCTAAATATTTCTAATGTAATTAATTTCACTCTAGTATCCCTATCAAAACTGCTAACTTGTAACTGAGATTCTGCTTAAACCTAAGTACGTTTTGGGCTACTTTGTTCAAGTAAGTTAAAATATGCTAACCGAAATGCGTAATTCACTTAATTAATTCTCAAATACTCTACCTATTAACAATGTTTTCATTTGTCATATAATGTACTACAATTTTGTTCATTAATTAACTTTGTATATTTTTGCTAAACTAATATTAACATGCTACCATCATCTACTTTTCTCTTTCCAATTGTGTAACAATGCATTTTACTGTGCATTATTAATTCATTGTGTGTAACTTGCCAAACTGTCCACTTTAACATGTAATTTAGCGAACCACCTGTTTGCATTGTATAGCTTCTTTCACCACATATGGGCATGTAAACCTTTTTCCTATGGAGGTATGTCTTTACTTAAATTTGAGGCATAAGTGCCAACCTTTGTTTTTGTGGAAACCAGCAGAGATACATACCATAGACTTTTACCATAAAAACAGTTGAAATGACTTTAGTATAACTACTTTTTTTATGTAAGTATACCAGCCAAATTTGCATACTCTGTAGCAACTTCTATTTCAATTTGATGTAAGTAGGGCTTGACAACAATTTTGCCAACCATTGAACTAATTTACTTTTCACTGCTGTTAACTTCTGTTCAGTTATGACAGTTAACTTATGTTAAGTTAACCATTACCAGAAGAACTTTGTTTGTCACTGCAGTGAACTTAGCTATTCCCTTAAGGCTAAGTTGACTATTTGTAACCACTTTAATTTTCACTAGCTTTGCAAACTGGAAATAACCGTTCAACTTTATGTAAGATTTTGTAACTTTCCTTTTGGGATGTTTGTAAGAAACCAGAGCTTCAGCCATTTTTGTACAACGCCATTCCCAAGGGTAGGCAAAGGATCCTTTACATCTGAACCTTGAAGTTCAAGTTGTTTTCAGTCACGCTTGGCCTTTTAATCCTTTACACTCCCTTACTTATACGGAATGTTAAGCATGAGAGAGGCCTTTGCAAAGGGGGAGAGTGGAGAGGGGAGAAGGCAGGGAAGAGAGAGTGCAAGGAAGAGGAGGGGAGAGGAAAGAAAGTAGTAAGAGGGAAGAGAGGTTGGAGGATAGGAGAGAAGAGAGAGAGAGTTGAGAGAGGTAAAGGGGAAGGGAAGATGAGTGATAAGGAGTGAAGAGGAAGAGAAGGGAGAGAGGTGAGTAGGGAGGGAAGAGGAATGAGGGGGGAGGAGAGAGGGGGGAGATATGAGGGGAGGGGAGTGTAGGGAATGATGGGAAGGAGGAGTGAAGGGATGAGGGGGAAGGAGGAGTGTTAAGGATGAGGGGAGAGGAGGAGTGAATTGAGGGGAGGGGGAGTGATGAGGGGAGGGGGAGTGATGAGGGGAGGGGGAGTGATGAGGGGAGGGGGAGTGATGAGGGGAGGGGGAGTGATGAGGGGAGGGGGAGTGATGAGGGGAGGGGGAGTGATGAGGGGAGGGGGAGTGAAGGAGGAGGTAGGGGAGAGAGGGAAGTGAGGGGTAGTGGAGAAGAAGAGGAAGAGAGGGGATAGAGGGAGGGAAAGAGTGGGGGGAGTAAGAGATGCAAAGACAGTAAGAGAGGAAAAAAAGGAGGGAAGAGGGAGAGAGAGAGAGAATCATCAATCCAGACATCTATGAGAGATAGTCCAGCTGCCTTCACAGAGGATGCCTGTCCTCCAGACCTGTGGCTTCAGACAATGGAAAAGGAAGGAAGAAGGGGGAAGAGGTGAGACTAATGCACCACGAGCGACATCCATATCACACTCTGGTCTCACCAAAGCCACGACCTCCACCCAAAACTAAGAGCATTAAGCTGTAACATCATAGGCGCCCCTGCTGGAATGCCCAGTGATTGGCATGCGGACCGGCTACAGCTGCCTCCAGGTTATTAACTCACATCACACCCCGGTGCACCAACAGCCCTCTGGCCACTGGCCACAGAGTGGAATGTAGTCTAGTACTGTGTCACCTTTAGACATCTTCGCCACTGACTCTCTGCCTTTCTCCCCATCTCTCCACTCTGCCCCATACTGGCCCTGTATTTCAGGTATAAATAAGACCCATTTTCCTTTGTTCAGGGCTGACTCTTGCAGCTATTGTATAGAATGTCACTATACCTGGACACAAACCAAAGCCTTCAGTTGGTCATTGATGCCACTGTGACTACAGCTTTGAGCTATTCCTTGTGCACAAGTCCTAGTACCGCCAGTCTGGTGTTACCCTCACCCCATGCACCACCAACACATTCTGAGACCATTCCACCACCCTTGTTGGCAACCTAGGTTCAGCCCTTCAAGCAGCAATCAGAGTAGAGGCTAGATATGTGTGTTGTATTGTCAAGGCAATAAACAGACGTTCTGAGTTGGCTGCATTTATAACTCTCAGTCGGCTTTCTTTTCACCCTGTTTCTAACTACCTCCCTCTTCACCTAGTGCTCCGCCAACACTCTTCATGAGTGGGCATGTGCCAACCTTCCCCCTCCCTTGCCCTTCAGGCGATTAACCCAAAAGGGGGTTCCATCTCTGCATGTTGCTTGGAACCAATGTCAACATTCCGCCTTTCTGTAGAGTGGTTGCCAACGTACTTGCACAAAGACAATAGTAGGCAATCACTACGGATGTAAAATGTCGAATATAAACATTACGGGGACTCTAAGCTGCAGGCAACGTCTCGCACTCTCCGATAACCAAGGAACAGGGACAAGCTATACACAGGAAATGCACCATAAGGGAAGTCACTGCCCTTCTGGAAACTGCCCACACTCTTCTAACAACCACAGGTAACGCCCCTGCTCCCTCCTTCCTTTAAAGACATGACAGACTGTGCTCCCTCCTACAGTACATCCACTATAGCCTACATATGTGCTTTCCCCTAACTTTATGCCTTGCCATTGGGCTGGACATGAGAAACTGGGAAAACAGACTCAGACTCTGGCTCTGGGTGGAAGCACTAGTCGATACACAGCATAGCACGAACAGGGTGTACACATGGGAACAGGAAACCGCTGCATACCACAGGGGAACCACAGTCAGCTCTTTAAGACAGCGGAAATTCCTTCTTCCACCTCCTTTGACATGTTCCATGCACTGTATCGCCATTTTCTCCATCTCCACCCAAGAAGCCAACTGCCACTGAATGGGCCTTGGCTGTAGGGAAAATCGTGTAATGCCTGGATCCTTAACTGCAGGGTCCCCAAGCATCCAGCTATGCTCTTTACAAGTTACACATGCGCCCCAAATCGAATAGTGCTCTCCACCCTGTGCCCAGAAGGAAATTATCATAAATGCCCTGAGCTCAGGAAGGCTGCTGCCTCCTCCAAAGATCTTGTCAAGACGACACCTGTTTCTCAGCCTTTGGGTTGTGGGAGTTCCTTGATGCAACATGCCACCACTAAACACCACTCGCCAGGACAGGACTCAAAGTCACTTTGAGGTATCTTTTGTAACTTAATGACACAAACGATTATGTACTTATGTACATAATGCTGGCTCACGGTTACATGAAAATGTAATCCTACAGGAAATTTTGTAGTTTGGAACTATGCACATGTTTCACCAAACTGACAAATCCGTACTCTTGAACACATTCATATGGAAGATACACTGTTGCAAGCATTGCAGATTTAAAGACATCCTTAGTAAATCTTACTAAGTTACTTCTATTTGCTTGTGCATCTTTGAACTGTTTAAAACTGGCAGTGTTATGTTACAAATAAATTATATGCTGGTTTGATCCTGAATCACAGAATTGGTATTAACTGATTTGTTTGATCTCGAATTTGAATAACACTGATGCATGATGCATACATAGACTACTTTTATTGCTGCAACTACATATCATCACGTGCACACCACGAGCCCTACAAGTGATATAAACCCGAACTGCAGATACACAAGCCAACATTATATCTAATATATAAGAAGGTCGATGTCTGGCGATCGTAATACACCCGAAGGAAAATATATTAAATTGCCCCTATTTTAATAAAACCCCATGAAATGGGACTATACAGTAATCCCTCACCAACTGCGGTTTCTTGAAACACTGTTTCCGTTATGCGCGAATTTAACACCTTTTCTTCAACCATGGTACAAATTTATATTATCCACGGTTTTCAGTCAATAGAAAACTGGCCTTTACTGATGTTAGTGGTCATGCATTTCTCAAGCTGCCATCATAGACTTTGACATTTGTTGTTACAAGCAGAGGGAAGCAATAAATTACGTATTTCATGCCAAAAGGGAATTGAAGTGTTTTAGGATGGAGGAATTGCAGGCCGAGTCAGTGAGAATTCTTTGTCCTAGTCACGTATCGCGGCCAATACCTTAAACTAATTGTCGTTTTTTACTACTGTCATCCATCCTGTTTTGCTGTAAAAATTAAGGTACTGACATGTGCCCCTTCTACAAATATTATGATATGACTCCGACTCATCACCTAGGAGTACTGCTTCCATCTCTATAGACGTCAGCAACACGTTGCCTACCACTACAGGCAATGGGAACTTCTGGGTTTTTCCTTCTCACCTGGAAGTCATGCATCCCTGCAGCCCTGCCAACCTCTCCCCACCGCGCCAAGCTCGACGCCTACAAGCTGACCAGACCTCAGGCACGGCCAAGCAGACCAGACGAGACACAAAGCCACAACTGCTGACGAGATAATTCTCACGCCACTTAGGGCCAGAGAACGTCACGCCTCCCCTGCTCCCCGCGCCGACAAGCTACCACTATATAAGTTCGGCCGCAGCCGAGCTCGAGTTATTCTTTCGCATCTCTTGCACCGCCCACAGCACTCTTAGTGCTCGGGAGCTCTAGAGAAGTTCAAAGCCTACAAGTACGCTTTCGCGGCAACCAACTACGTACGTCAACAACCAGTCAACCCGGTGACATACAAACACAAACTTTCTTCTTTTAACTTAATTTGTCTCCACTATACACCTTTAATTAGTAGTTTAACTGTAACTTATTTTCATCTAGAATCAGCTTTTCCCGTTTATTTAGATCCAGGTCACCTACACCTGGAACCATGCAGTTACCTTCAGCTATCCTTGACTTGGTAGGAGGTGGCACCTGTCACGTGTCTATTGAACTTTCAATAAACACATATTGCTTTCTACTTTGCTAATTTTATTTCCAGGGTATATATCTGTTTTCACAGTTCGAGATACATTACGCTGTGCACTGCCAACGGAATCCGGGGAAGTTATTAAACTGAACTAAGATATACACATTAGATGGCTACCTGTTTCTTCCCATCAAACACACAGCAATATTAGTGCTCATGGGGACGAAATAGTAACGCCCAAACCACTAATAAACCTTTACACCAGGAGACATGACACACTCTACCTGCTTTGCACCACACGCACTATTAGTGCGCGGTGATGGTGACTTGCAGTGCTGCTGGGTATTCTAGGTGGATGCACAAGTAGAGGCTTGGCGTGACTCCGGCTCAACGTCCCTGATCAGTTCGCCTTTGGTGGAGGATCAGTGGCACTTATCGAGCCGAATGACAAGTCACTATTGGGGTACATTGTTAGTATTTCCGTTTCAGTGTACTGCATGATTTACTGAACTGTTAACATATGCCTCATGAGAGGAGGAGTGGTAGTAGTCGTAGAGAGCAAACACCTGGCCCACCCTCCTGCCTGGCTGAGGATAGTATTACCCTATCCTACGCAGGATAGACAGGCGGAACAGGTCCGTGCAAACAAACGCAGACGTCAGGTAATCATGCTTGCACCGGTAATATTAATTGAGTTTCCACCATGTGTTCGTACTAGCTTCAAGTATCACCCTGTCTACGGCTTCTTAACCGGAGTGGAAGTTTGTCTAGGTTGGGACAACTTGGTCTTCTGGACAAAAGAAGCACGACTTTGGAACATTGGAACATTCGTGCAGGCATTCACCCTGATTAAGACTAAACTTACCTCAACTACCTAACTAGAGGTGAGTGTGTATCAGAATTAGCCAACACTCCTCACCACATCCCCGCTGCCTAAGTCACTTTTCGTCTAGCGAATAAAATTTGTAACTACAGTGTCAAGTCAGTCTATTTGGACATGCGTCAAGAGATTTTCTGGTACCCAATGTGGGGCATCAGACGAATAGGTGTGCAAAGTGAAAGGCACGAATAGAACAATCATACCCAGAGAGCTAAGGGTCAATACTATTAAAAAAGGGGACTTTGGAAAGTCCTTGAAACATCCTGTGGCACCCTTAACCACAACCATATCAGACGCTGAGGCCAACGCCATCACCGGCGAACACCCTGACAATGACAATGATGTATCTAACGTACCATGTAGCCATGCTGACTCCACACGCAATGGCGCACTACGAGTCGAGTGCACCTACTGCACTAAACTCTTCCGTTACGCCTGTATAGACTGACCCGAAGAAACCAGGGTTACTAACAGCATAGAGAACCCCTGTACAGCATGCAGATAACAGCCCACGAGCTTCTGTAGCGAGGTAACGTGCTCTGGGGTGTCGCATTAACCGCATCAGGTGCACCACGTGTAGTGAGCCCTATCAACATCTGTGTATAGGGTAGCCCGACGAACATGTCTCCATGCCAGAGATTGCCTACCAGTGCGAAAGATGTCAGAGGAAACACATCTCTTTCTCCCGCCGATCCAGGCCTTTCTGAATGTACATCCGACCAGGAACGGCACCTGGCCATCCAGCTACGGGTAGAGATGATAACATACAAATAACGGATATTGCAGGCTGCTTGCACGAAGATCCCGTCGTATTCACTCAGGAGTGGGAGACAGAATTTAAGGAAACTAACCTGCCACCAAAACAATGGGTTGACCGGGCTCTACATTTAAAGGGCATTGCCGTCATCTGGTGGGAGCGTTACGGAGAATTCTTAACCGATTGGAAACAGTTCTGCGACCGCATAGCAACTGAATTTACGGGCGAGGAAGTGTTGGCTAGGTTAATCACCCAGTTCTATAGCCAGACCCAGGTACTCTACGAGGAAGCAGAAATCTTCATAGGAAGAAAAGAGCAAATGTTCTGATGAGTATTTCCAGATGTCAATGAGGCTACTGCCGTTCGCTCAATCAGGCGCATGTTACTACCCAATCTCTGTAACGTACTTTTGACAGCGAGCCCCACGACCGTGGATGATTTGGTCAACCGAGATTGAGAAGCTGAACAAAATTTTGCTGCTCAGGCAAGTCTTGAGAAACCTGTCTCCACCAATGCCCCCGACGTGGGAACACCACCTGTGGCGCCTCATAACGGCATACCAAACACAACCCACGCATGGCCTTTGTATCCAAGTGATGGTTCTGCCCAGACAATCATTGGAACAAAGACTGTCCTCGGAAACTAGAGGGAACCGACACTCCACCTAACCGAGCGGGCAACACGACAGCAAATATGCCACAGCGACCAGCTAGCAAACCAACTCCGGAAACCAAGTCAGGAAACGCAGACGTTGGGGTACGAAGTGGGCCGCCACCATCAATTTATATAGGCTCATCCTACAAAGACTAAGTTAGGAAGCACCAATCCCCGTAGCTCCACACATAGAGGTGGAATTAAATAACAACAGTGTACTCGCTTTACTCGACTGTGCGGCTACAGGAAATTTCATTACATGAAATCTATTAACAGCAAACCAGCTCGTGGAACTCCGTCCACAGAACAAAGTGGTAAGAATAGAGCAACCCGATGCAACTCTGGAAGTAACTGGCCGGATTACCTTGGACATAAAAATCCAAAATATTGTTAACCCAACCAAATTTATTGTTTCGCCGACCATGTCTGAATCAGTTATACTAGGATGTCCATGGCTTATACACCATCAATGTATTCTCAATCACAGTCAATGCAGAGCATACTTGGGAGAAACACACGCGTTACTGTTAATTGGGACCAAAACCCAGATGACATCCCGCCAATGCCCATCGATCCAATGAGCATTAATCATGAACTCGAAGGACCAGAGTTCTTGCAATTAAAAGCCATCCGCGATGAGCACTCCTGCATCTTCGGACAAGGAGGACTTTTACGGCAAACACAATCAATTCAGCATGAAATATGGCAGACCACTGACATACCAGTCTACAACAGGCCATACAGAGTGTCAGCCCGCCCACGTGACTTCCTCATGGAGTAGGTTGATATGAAGGACAAGGGGATAGTAGAGTCGTCGAATTTTCTGTACAATTCGCACGTCATACTTGTACCAAAAAAATACTGCAAATCGTGATTTTCGGTGAATTACAAATCGCTAAACGAAGTCATCCACCCGATTGCTCCCCCAGCTATCGACTTTCTCATACCCTTCGAGACATTGGCAAAGCCAAAATATTCAGTACTCTTGACATGGAGTCTGGAGGATACTGGCAGATTGCTGTCAATCCAGACAGTCAAAAGTATACCTATTTTACGACATGCCTTTTGGCTTGAAAAACACCACCGCAACTTTCCAGTGATTAATGTCGTCAGAAGTACTGACAGGATACACCTGCGAGTTTTGCTTCGCTTATCTCAAGATGTAATAATATACTCCAATAGCTGGGAGGAGCATCTAGGCCACCTGCAACGAGTATTGGAATGACTCGAATTACATGGGATGACTTGCAAGCTATCAAAAAACTTCTTCGGCAAGACATAAATCGATTATCTGGGACACGTCATCTCGCCCAGGGGAAACTTCCCCCAACACAATTCAATATGCGAGATTGAAAAAGCAGAAGAACCTCAGAATAAGCTGCAACTACGACGGTACTGGGTCTGTGTAATTGGTTGCGAGATTTTGTTCCAAACATTGCAGAATACATGGCACCTCTACACCCTCTTCTTGAGAAAGACACCCGTTGGTGATGAGATCTGGAACAACAACGACCGTTTTCCCGACTTGAAGAACAGCTTCAAGAATATTCACCAACACCATCGGCCAAAAGGGGAGAAACCCGTAATACTGCAAACGGACGCATATCAGAACGGCCTGGGCGCAGTATTATACCAGCAAGATAGGGGAGGACAACCCCATGTGATAGCGTATGCGTCAACCCGCTTAAATAAAACCGAGCAGCGCTACCACATTAATGAGCAGGAATGTCTGGCCGTTATCTGGGCAGTGAAGAAGTATAGATATTACCTCAAAGGGCAACACTTCATTAACGAGTGACCTCACTTTGCTGCGGCAGAAGCCACGATGCCCCAGGCTGCTCCACAATGCATGTGGCCCCCACGCACTGCCAAGGCCGCCCACACGCCTGGCCGGTACAGGGAATCGCCATGGAGACCTACAACCAGGAATGTGTAACCGTACCCTCAGCATACTGCCCTTCCTCCCAAGGTCAGTGATAATGAGGGTGAAGAAGAAGATCGCCAATAGTGTGCACACTTTAAAAAATTTGCAGTAGTCATAAACCACTACTACATGCACATGACAAAAGGACTCGTTATAGATCGGTCAAGTGCACTGCATTTAATTTAGCCAAAAGACAGTGATGTAAGCAAAACCATCACATTTAGGCTAAATTAAAAGAAGCAGTGCGGTTCCAGTATAAAGAACCAATGAGGTAAAGGAGCAAATAATTAATCACTCTGCTACATGATAATACACTTTTTATTTACAACCGTAAAAAGTTGTACAGCAGTAACTTTTGAACACACATTTTACACCTTATGGTTCAAGTGTTTCAGTAGCCGACAGCCCATGTAAAAAGTAGCATTACGAATAGACGCTCTCCACAGTGACAGTAATAGCTATGATAATTAGTATCGCGTATGGACACTCACCACAGTGCGTGTGAAAGTATCACGTATAGACACCACAGTGAGTGTGATAGGTGAAGACAGAGACTTCCATAGCTTACATGTAAGAATTAGCCTTTGTTCACAGGATTCTTAGCTAATTTTAGATGTTTTTAATAATGATTTGATGTGTAGGTACACATTTAAATATGCTCATAACTTTTTTTTTTTTTAAGTGTTTATGTGAACATGCAACTGCAAGAAGAATGCCAATTTGCAGGGCAACTGCAAGAAAAAATGCCATTACACAGGACTATGCATTTTCTTAAATCTATGTTTTTCTTATACCTTTTCCCATTAACACTCTATGAGCTAAAATCATGAACTGGTAAGATAGATGGACTACCGGCAGGTACAGGAGAAAGTTAGTTTTTTTATATTATTATTTGATGTGTAGGTATATTTATAAATGATTTAATGAGTTTTAAAGTGTTGACATATGTCCGATTATCTAAAGCTGGATCACGGTCGCGTGGCTTTGGTTGCACTTTGGTCAGTTGTGCGTGCGCGTTGGCTTATGCTTACTTATGGCTGGATATAGCGGTCGGGCACGTGTCCTTACGGGTTGATACGAAGTTCTGGACTTTACAGTTCACGAGTCCCTTGGATTGGCCTGGCTTGTGACTCGTTTCGGAGCTAGTCGTAGTCGACGACATGCGGGAGGTGCTAGGGGTTGGTACCTTGTCGGTTTGCGAGCGAGGGGTAGTGGGATATAGCTGATTACATCGCTCGTCTTCGGCTCGGGCGATAGTGAGGGTATGACGTGACACAACACAGAACTCGTGTTTCCAGTCCTAAGATGCCCTGTCAAGAAGTTACTGTTGGAGACGCCTAGCCGGTTCTCTGTCTTATTCAGTAACTCTCTAACCACTGGATGGCAGGTTGGGTGTGTACGCGGCGGTGCTGAGGGGAAAGTAGCTCGGTCAATTTCAGTCGATGTAGGAGGTGCCAGTGACCGGAGTAAGGTGGCACGATCTTGTTCGGCTCATCGACTAGCTGTGAGTGGGATTAGACCAGCCAGCTGTCTAGCAATAAGGCGTGCAACTCTTTGCTCCTCTCTCCTGGCACCGTGCCTCACCTTAAATAATGACATAGAGCTGGTTTAACTACTGAGAACCTTGAAAGGAGCACCTCAGATGTATGTAGAAGTAGTACACTAGGGTTGAAGTGAGATGATTCGTAACTGTTTGCAGTTAATTGGTATAAGCAGCATGTGTCAATTCGCCCCCCCCCCCCCCCCAAATCATTCGTTTCGATGAAGACTCATCATTAAGGTTCAGCGGAGAAAGGCATAGGTCCCCTCATCATGAAGTTCTAGGCAGGAGTAGCAATGTATAAGAAAAATTTTTTTTTTAAGTAAGAAAGGCAGGACCCTTAGTGTCGGGTTGCTTGACTGCTGTATCTGTGCTCACTCTGTGCTTCAGGGCGACTGGAAAACGCCGGGTGGCAGGCCGGTAGTTCTGTCTCTCTCTTTGGGCAGGCATCCTTTATCTTCCCCTTGCCCTGGCGAAGCAGAGCGCTACGCGGTGCTAATGGGTGTTCCCCCCTGTGGTGAGGATTATTGTTCGGAGTGATGCGGTGTACTGGGAGTCCCAACGACCTACTTAACTTATTGCACGTCGCCACATAAATCAACATATTGTTGTGGTTATTTACAAGAGAATTATACACATAAATCCCGAAAGAGAAAACACTAAAAACTATGACATGCTAAAAACAAGGGATAATGTTAAAGTATGATCAAGCCTTACTTGCGGAAGGTGGGGAAAAACGTCTTTAATTATCCTGGAGCTTGATGTAGTATTATGAAAGAAAAGGAAAATCTTTTGGGAGCAACCTGTGGATCTTACAGCAAGCTGAACAGTTACGTGTCACAGGTTAAAAGATCGCCAACTTTAGGCCTTCCAGCACCTGGGTTAGCAGGCTAGATGACACAATGCGAGTATGCTTCAATTGAAATCGTGGCAATTGGTGAACGGAGGTCACACTAAATACATACATAAAACACTTTGATAAATTGAATTTAATATACCTGGCACCGGGTATCACCGTAGTGAATACTTGGCAGCTCTGTGGCTCAAAGTTCAGGTTCGATTCTTTGGTGGTGCACAGGTATTGCAAACATACATAAACACTAGCAATGAATAAGAAATTTTTTTAAGTATAGCAAAAAGACACAGTCCTGCAAAACCATTCTTCTTGTAGGTGCCTCTTCACACACACACTGTAAAAAATAGATATATATAGATATTTACCTACATATTCAGATACAATATTAAAAAGTTATTTCATCCTGTATCTGTCGGTAGTCCATCTATCTGACCAGTTCATGATGTAAGTTTATAGAATGTTTAAGGCAAGTGCACTAGAAAAGGTAGAAGAAAACATATTAGGTAAACACATAGCCCTTCGAATTGACATTCTTTCTCGCAGCTGCAACTTCACATATAATCCTTGAAAACGTATAAAATCATTTTGTGGTCTACCTACACATTAATTATTATAAACATCTAAAATTAGCTAAGAGTCCTGTGAACGAAGGCTAAATCTAATTTGTTAAATATGGAAGTCTCTGTCTTCTCCTATCACAAGCACTGTGGTCAGTGTCTATTCACGATACACTTATAGGAATTACTGGCACTGAGATGAGCGTCTCTAAGTAATTCTACATAATTACGTGGGCTGTCGGCCACTAATTATTGGGAGCCTTTATCATTAGTGACGAGAAAAAGTCTATGTAATACTGTTCTGTTTCTCTCACTGAAAGCATAATGACTGCTGTTCTCACAAGTCCTGTTCACGCCTAGTCGAGTGTCGAATAACTATTTATTTATTCTCCCTCACCGGCTCCTTTGCTTTGCCTGCTTACTGACAGCTAGGGTAGGCGCTTACCCTGATACACACTTAATTTAAATCTAGCCTAATTTGTGAATGTTCCTCAGGTTCACTGTCTTTGGCAGCGAGTTTAAATTACACTTCGCAGGTCTGTAACAAGTCCTGTTCTGTGTTACGTAGTAGTCTACGACCACATGTGTACACTGTTTTTTCATTGCACTTTCAGTTACTTGGTTTCCGTGGGTTCAGGTTTAGCTGGCCTTCTCCTTGGGCATAGCTCGGCATGCAATTGGTATGGCCACATGTACCACAACGTAGGTCGCCACGGTGATTCTCAATACCGGCCAGGTGTAGAGTTGGCCTGGGCGGCACGAGGCGGCATCAGGCAATGAGACTCGGCACATGGCATCGTGGCGTCTGCTTCAGCCGGAATAGAGTGTGAGGGCACAGTTACTAGGGACGTAGTGGCAGTGTGGGGGAGTGATCCCAGGTCCTCCAGCTCGACTGCACGGGTTCCTACCCGTAGGGTAGGACGTTTCTCTGCTGTTGTAGCGCAAGGGAGTTGCGGTGGGAGACCGCTCTCCAGCTTGCCGACGTGAGCATCCCGTCATGGGGCCAGGTAGTTGGAGTCATTGAAGTTCTCAACATCCAGGTCCCGCAACGAAGCAGTGGGAGGAAGAGGGATTTCGACCTCCACTGTGCGTTGCTCCAGCTGAGGGGTAGTGGGAGACATTGACGGTCTTTGCGCCTGTAGCGGTAGCACCAGGAAGCTGCATATCACAGCGCTCAACCTTAGCTACGGGTGGTGCATCTCGTCCAGGGGCTGGGTAGTTGGATGTGTCCACGGTCTCGACGTTCAGGTCCTCGGGCGAGCAGCGCAAGGGAGAGGAGCCTCAACCTCATCTGCAGGTGGTACACCAGGTGGTGTGTAGGTGGAGGCATCGATGTTCTCGCTGCCTTCTGTGGCCGCGCAAGGGAACTGCGGGACCCCCCGCTCTGCCACGATTGCGGGAGGTGTGTCTTGTCGTAGGGCCGTGTAATTGTAGGCATTGACAGTCTCAGCGTCCTCGTCCTGTGGCGAGGCAGTGTGATGGAGACGAATCTTGACCTCAACTGTGGGAATTGCACCATGTGTCGGGCGGTCGGAGGCATCGACGTTCTTGGTACCTTCTATATACATGGCCGATTAAGCGAGAGACACATCGGGTCTCTCGTACTAAATGGCGCTGATAGATAGCGAGCTCGTGGCGAATTCATTGTCCGGTGGTCTAGTGGCGTCGATAGGCACTTCCGCGTTGGAGCTGGAGATCACCTTCGTAGAAGGTGGAATGTCCTTGATTTCGGGCTGGGGAGTTATACCAGGTGCGGGGGTAGGCGTCCGGGGTGGTTCTATCCTCCTCACATATGGTGTTTCTGACCTTTCACTGATGCGACTAGACTGGTGGAGTGTCTGGCGGCCTTCGCAGTATCGTGGGCTCCGTCATGACGTTTCGGAGCAGCTGGAAGCTTTGTCGTGTCGTGCTGCGACTTTGTCTGCGTAGCTTCATGGCGTGGAGGACAGTGATCTTACGTTATCTGCTCCTCGGCATTTCACCGTCCGGCTTCCATGGTGGCACGTAGCTGGATGCTTGTTCAATGTGAACAGGTCTCACTTCGGGTGGCCTCATGAGCTCTGGTTCGAGTTCTGGAGCAGCCCTTTGGGGTTGTGGTTCATCTTCACTGTCGGAGTCCCCTTGTGTTCCCCTACGTAGTCTGTATGCTCATCTTGTGGTATGTCCCCTGGATAGGGACGTATTTGACCTCTTATGGCTTTCCGTATTCTCCCCCTAGTGTCTTCGACCCAGTATACATTGTCCCTCTATCCGACAATCTATACATTGTCCCTCTTTCCGACAATCCGGTAAGGCCTGTCCCATTTGTCAGCGAGGCCAGCACTATACTGATTGCTGGCCTTGCTGAGGGGATGTGTACTCAGTAACACATTTTCCTTGAGGCTGTACTCGCGTACCCCCGTCTTGGGCTGAGGGTACTTTTTACGGATATACTCATCCTCAGCATTTTCGACAGTGGTAGTGCGAGCCGAGGCTAGTTGAACGTCCTCTGGCTGAGGCATGGTGGTGGGTTCACTGTCACATTGCCAATCACCTGGTCGGCGAAGGGTCTGTCCCAGGAGGAATGTACTTGGACTGGTGTCCACAGCTTTGTTAGTTTGACGACGCAGGGCAAACAAAATAGCGGGAATATGTTTGTTCCAGTGTTGGTGGTCATTTCCCACACTGATACAGAAGCATTTCTTGATCTCTTGATTCCTCCATTCAATGGGGTTGGCCTGGGGGTGGTAGGGTGGTGTCGTCCACTTTTCGACTCCCCATCCCTGGCATGCTGACTGCCATTGGTGACTTGTGAACTAAGTGCCGTCGTCAGTCAGGATTGCCTTCAGGTATCTCCAACATGGGAAAATCTCGGGTTCCATTTTGCGCACTATAGGGGTTGTTTCCTGGCTGGGAAGAGAGAAGGCTTCCACCCACCTGGAGAACTGATCGGTGACGACTAGGAGATATCGGTGTCCCTTGGTGCTCCTTGGGTATGATCCCATTAGATCTGCAGCTATATGTGTCCACGACGTCTTGAGTCTCCTTGGTCATGCAGTGGCAGGAGGGATGGTGTAGACCTTGCTGCGGCAACACGTCACGCAGTTGCTGACGTACTGTCAGAAGTCGCTGCTCATTCCATCCCAACTATACCGAATTCCGATGTCTAGCAGGATTTCTCGGGTCCCTGGATGTCCAGCCTGGGGGTGGTCGTGGTGGTGGCGGCAAATGCCTGCTCACAGTTGCTGCGGTAAACAGATTTTCCACCGAGCGTTAGACTGACCACTTCAGGTCCACACGTCATCCCGGGCTTCGAAGCGCTGTGGATGCTCTTGCAGGAGCCGGTGTACATCGGGGTCCTTCCTGTTGGCTTATCGAGATTTGATGCTGGGTAATTTATAATTGGAGGAGACGGATCTGCTCATCAGAGCTTCGTTCTACTTGAAGGGGATGGGGGGGTTGGAGGACATATTTTCCCCTTCCTCTTCCTCAGCTTTCTCCTCCAGTGTAGTAAAATGGGACAGAGTGGCGGGCCAGGGGAGGGGAAAACTACTCACATTGGCGATGGGGACCGGAGCAACAGCAAGCCTTCCACGACCTGGAAACAAGCTTCGGCGACATACAGCAGCTATACCAACCCCAAGGAGATCAACCATTGATCCTACAAACCGACACGTGCCAGAACGGATTGGCACTCATCCTCTACCAGCTGGGCAGCAATAACCAACCCTGTGTGATAGCGTATGCCTCCACCCGCCTCAACGAAATGGAGCAACGTTATCACATAAACAAACAGGAACGTCTAGCCGTCAAATGGGCAGTGCGAAAGTACCGTTACTATCTAGAAGGCCAGTACTTCATCTTGTGGACGTACTCAAAAGCCCTCCAATAGCTACACGAGTCACGGAACAGCAGAGCCAATCTCAGTCGGTGGGACATGTTGCTCACCGAATTCGACTTTGATGTACAGCACTGCCCAGGCAAAATGAACAACCTGTCCACTTTCCTACACTAGAGGAGAAAGCCGAGGAAGAGGAAGGGAAAAGATGCCCCCCAAACACCCTTATCCAAATAGAGCAAAACCCAGATGAGCAGATCCGCCTCTTCCAATTACAAATTATACGGCATCAAATCTCGATAAGCCAACAAGAGGACCCCGATGTACATCGGTTCTTACAAGAGCATCCACAACTACTCAAAGCCCGGAATGACAAGTGGACACAATGTGGTCAGCCAAGCGCTCGGTGGAAACTCCGGGTACTGCAGCAACTGCGAGCAGACATTTGCAGTAACCACCATGACCACCCCCAGGCCAGACATCTGGGGACCCGAGAAATACTGCTAGACACCGGAATTCACTATATTTGGAATGGAATGAGCAGTGACGTCTGACAGTACATCAGCAACTGCATCACGTGTTGCCGCAACAAGGCCTGCCCAATCCCTCCTCCCACTGCACGACCAAGAAGATCCAAGACGGTGTGGACACATATAGCCGCCACGCGCACAAACCCCCCCCCCCCCCCCCATCGTTATTACGACCATATTCTCGGGAACTGTGAGGGGTCGTAATACAGAGGTTCTAGTGTATACAGTAGAACCTCTCTATTACGACCCTTCACTGTTCCCGAGAATAGGGTGATAATAGAAGAAGGGAAGGGGGGGTGTTATAATAAAAAATCTGGAATTTTTTGGGCCGATTTTGACCCACTCATAACCCTTATGCCACCAAACTTGCCATTTTTTGCATGAAGTTCATGTTTAATTGTCTGTAGCGCACAAAAAACCACTTTTTGAATTAAATATAAATACAAATGTATATTTAATATGGGCAGTTCACGGTAAAGTGAGCACTTTTTGAAGATGTTTCATCTGACATCAGAACCAATAAATACACTTCACTGTGGTCTCGGATTTCTTGTTTTGGGTATAGTGAATGTATACACTATGTTTATTACCCACATGGCAGGGTTTACATTAACAAGTGGTGGAAGGATATAAATTGATTGAAAGAAAAAAGTAACTAGAGCTTTGAAAGAGCTCACTTTACTGTGAACGGCCTATAGCTGGACGTCTCCTGATTAATTTGATACCCAAGAAAGTCATATTGGAAAACCCTTTGTCTTAAAAAAGAAGGCATAAACACAGTATGACACGGCCATTGAAAGTGTGTGAAAAGATTAGGCTATGTATTATTAAAATATAAAGTTATTATTAAAGCTATATTACGCAGGTCTCGTGGGTCATACATTGCTATGAGGCAAGTAGCGATCAAAAAGTTTAAGTGGCATTGCGCAATACGTGTGCGTGCATCTGCTCTCACTTTGGTCTGGCCGTTTCATTGCTAGAAAATCAGACATATTACGCACAAAGCAGTAACTAAAAACACTGTTGGAGATGCGTTACGTTTGAAGTAAAACACCGCAATTTATTTATTGATAATAGATATGAAGATACATTATTTAGGTTAAATCACTAATGTGCTGCGACTAGCGGCAAATACATTGTCGTGTGTACGTAGCTGGGCAAGTGCCTAGATCCTCTCCAGTGCGACCGGGCGCGGCAGCTTACTGCTGTCACTCGAGCCTAGATCCTTTGACTAGACTGTGAAGTAGGCACGAGCATCACACTCATGCCAGGCCGCCCGAAAGCCGCTCAGTTGTTGCTCATACCGGGGCCGCCTGCCTTACGCAGCTGTCGATCAATCGCTACAAGATTACTTGTGGTGGCGGCCAGCCAGCGCCACTGCCGTTGTTACTGCTGGTGTTGGAAAAAAACATGCTGATAGATGCTATTCACATCAATGTGTTGAATTTCTACTAAATGTAGGCTGCGTGTTGGCTTCTGTACTGGTACAATGAGGCCCAGCAATGTTTGCAGGAATACAAAAATTTAGTGTGGCCTACTTGAAATATTAATTAATTAAAATTGTTCATGAAAAAATTCTGACGTGGCATATACACGCACACAGCCTAACTCGCCAAAATAAATTGCTCACCATAAAAAATTACCACCTTAGATAGGTATGGGCAGAGGAGCACAGAAGTAAAAAATGAGAGGGAGGGGTAAGGCAGAGGCGGCCATACATACGGTAAATACGTGACTAGACAAAGAATTCTCAATCCGGCCTGCAACCCCCCCCCCCCCCACCAACCCAACCCAAATACCACAGTCCCCATCTGACTTGAAGTAATTTATTGCTTCACGCTGCTTGTAACAACAATTGTGAAAGTTTTGAGAAATGGGCGAGACGCTAACATGAGTAAAGGCCAGTCTTTCGCGGTTGAAGAATAGGTCTACAAAAACTGTATCTATTTTTTTTTATATGTGCATCAAATTTTCGACTTTATCGACCCAGACTATTCATGGTTTTTCGGGATTGGGTCATAATAAATGGGGTCGTAATAGAGGGGTTTTACTGTATACAACTTCTATTGAGGCGGTGACGTGTAACTGTCCCTAGACCATCAGGCATCAACATGTACATATTTAACTGCGTATCTCATTCTCTATTACACAAATAATTGATGCATTATGTAACTCTTTAATACTTATAAATAAACGACTACCGCTTACCAGTGCAACTATACCACTAGCAGTTTAAACGGAGTTGAGTCACTGCCACCGCCTACAAGATCGTTGTATTTACCAGGCTGGGACAGATGCCCCAATAATGGAATTTATTTTTGCCCGATGAGCCAACGAGATCAAGCAACAGGTCCGGGGTTAGTACAGCAGTGTGCTGAGGGATGCTGCCATAATTATGATGCCTCACTACGTTGCTCGCATCGAGGATCTAGGTGATGGACTTGTACCTGCTAACCCCCTCTCCAGACGCTTACGCCAGTGAAGGAAGGGATGGCCGAGGAGTATATAAGGAGATGGGCCTGGCCTCCGGAATGTCAGTTTAAGACACGTTCAGTCCCTTACGGATACCCAGAGAGTAGAGCTCGCCCAGAGGAGTAAACTGTTTTCACACACACCAGTAACTGCCTACTCCCATAGCTTTGCACAGGGTACCTTCCCCGGTTTTACGGTAGGGTGTTTACCTTCCGCCAAGCCCAAGTGGATAGGAGGTATTGCTTCCACCATATTTGTTTATTTTTCTCTATTCTAAAATAAACATTGATCTTACCTAACTTGTCGAGTATCACTCAGACTTCCTACATCTTATCATCGGATCTGACGAAGAAAGCAGGAAACCGGGTTTGCTCATTCCGAGTTTACACTAATAACAGACCAAACCATCCTTGGAAGGCCACCCATTCTCTGCCCCATGCAGTGAATGGTAGAGCCACGACACTAGGATACCATCTCCTGGAAGATGGCTTGCCAGCTTGTTGTCGCCCACACTTCACCGCAAACTTAGCTGTGCCAAAGAGGGGAACTTCTTTGGACTTGGGGAGACCAGTGACCTTGGGACACTCATCTCACTAATATTGGAAGGCCACCCGTTCCTTGCACCCAGGTGGGAGGAACGGTAGAGCCATGACACTAGGTACGCTCCTGTTGGGATTGGCTTGCCGGCTGGGGTGAACTCCTCTCATTGCACACTTTGCGGTGCCGAGTGGGGTTTACACTCCGGTCCAGGGGAGACCAACCCCATTAGGACAACACCGTGCAGTTCCTGCAACCAACACTTTGCAGCTCAATACTCCCGCACCTCTGGTGGGGAAGTCAAGAGTGAGGTGCGGTGTTGGCGGTAGCAATTGGCACCTACACGTGCACACTAACATGTTGACTGCCTAACTCCTGCAAGCCCGATCTTCGTTTACAGCCAGATGCCTTACACCCATAACGGTGGTGTTCAGAAGAAGGTTAAGAAGGCGAAGGTTATCTCTAAGGATCCACAAGGGTTTAGCATCTTTACCAGTGGGTTCGGGCTACTGAGTCCACGTGAGCAGGCTGCTTTGCTGTGATGACTCACGATACCAATATCAACCGTCATTCCTTAGCATTGTACGAGCCACCCACCCGTGCAGCGGAAGGATACCATCCAGTGGTACAGGATATCCTGTTCAGAGAGGGGTCCACTTGTACTCCGACTATACCTAGCGGCTCCACGCCCGTAGTAAACCCTAGAACCTCATACACTCACCCCATGCTCCAGTCAAGTGTAACCAGGGCCAAAGGAACAACGCTAGCGAAAATACCCATGGGCCAGACACGCCGTCACGCTAGCTTGAACTCCACCCCACACCCTAAGCCTGCACCATTCAGAGTAGTATTGTCAGAGCCGGACTTTGTACCAAGCTGGGGGCCTACTATGTTAGTACTGTACTCTGGTCAAGCACCAGTGCTAAGAGACGACTAGTCACCCAAAGAAGTGACTCGCCTAGCGTGGAACTAGTTGCCCAAGGGCACGGGCAGCCGATCAGCCAGGTCTGTCACGCGTTAGTATGAATAAATTCAAGGTAAAATAGTTGGCTGTCTGCAGACAAAATGCCTAAATCATATATCTTTCAAGCAGTAATTGAGTTGTCACTTCAAACTATCTGTAATCATGGGAAGATGAGTTGTCTTTCTCTTATGTACCTATCCTCTTAAATATTGCAGCATTGAACAAAAGAGTGGTTTTTGTTCTGGGCACATTTCCCTTCTACAAACAGGCAGAGGCACAGACAACATCCTACTGTGAGAAAAGCATCTTTAACTAGACAAAAGAAAGCTGGGAGGGAGAAGGGATAACTGTTTTTACTTCAAGCAAGTAGCTGAAAGGGGAAAGGAGGTGGAGGGAGAGAAACTGTCGGAACAAAAAAAAATCAGCGTAAGAATGTCTGATAAAACAGTTTATCATCAACATCTCTCGTTAAGCCTCAATATACCCATCCACATTAAATTGGGTTTCTATTGTACAAAATACTGTTTTCAATAATTTGACTTGTCCCTTCAATGTCCTGTCACCCAAAGCCATGTTACATCCAACTGTAGTAAATGGGGCTCCTATTATAATCTGGCTTCAGTTTTTATATTAGAAACAAGGTCTAGAGAAACCCACAAGCATTGTATGTCTGCATGCATCACTTTTTTATTTGGTCCCTCAAAAAACAATCCACAGAGGGCCCACTGCACATTTCCTAATATGTCAACAAATCTTTGGTTGTATTGATAAATTATCTTCAAGATAAATTTACTTTACTATTAAACCACAATATTTACTTCACTTCTACAAGTACTAGCATGTGGACTTGTTTTGCAGATACAGTAAACTGCACAAATGTGGCAGGAGGGAATCAGCATACCTCAGGTACATATTGCGCTCTGTGAAGTTACAGGCAGCAAAATGGAAGTTGGGGCAATTGAGGGCCATCACCCGGGGCAGCAGCATACACTCCACGCTGTCCTCAATGTCTTCAAAGTGGTTCCCATACATGAAGATCCCTGAAACACAACACAAACTTCTGGCAGCCATGCTTTCACTTGCACAAGTTTCTCTAACAGCATAACTTTTCAAGTGAAAGTGCAGCACTTCCTTGATGGCATGCATGGACCTTTTCCTTAATGACTTGTTCAAAATACATGCAATAGTGCCAAAATTCTAATAAAATTGTTTTAATAATTTTTATATAAAATTTTAATAACATAGAAAATTTAAAAAAATTATAATCTTACAGTTCGGTAAAAATGTACGCCTGTATGTTTTTCCTGCCTTCAAGCAAACTCAACACGGACGAAGAGGAATCTGACAACGAATGGAGCTAGCTGTCCTATCCAAGCAATAGACCTATCATTCTGTCCAGCCAGAAGACTGGATGAGGTGAAATGTGATGGAACTGGAGCAGTATCACAATGAAGGCAGGAAAAGAAAATTAAGTGATCCAAGAAAACCCATGCATCATGACAAGTTCTGATAAACACACATGAAAATCCCTATGTGAAAAAATTTGTTTTCCAAGTCTTGAGATTGAACTGGGAATCCCAGTGATGGGAAGCGAGTGTCTAATCACTGGACCAACTCTGGTTTTATCTACCCTAAAGATTTAGGAAATTTTCTAGGACAAGCATTCTAATGTAAGAAGGATGGTGGCGATACTATGGCATGAAGGGGTTTCCCGGAAGGAGTTATACTTCCCCATCTTCATTCTGGCAGCTACCTTATCTTACCCATTATTCAGACTGGCTGAGAACAACAGGTCTGTCCAATTAGAAAAAGCCCCCATCCTATTCGTGCAGTCACTGTCTATGGTGGGAAGAAGAGGCAGATACTGTGCTGATGGCATAGTGGAACCGTGGAACAGTGGAACCGATAAATAAAATCATACATCACCTTTCTTAATTCCTTGCTACAGAGAAACATCACTTTACAACACCATCGCTCTTCCAAGCGGGAACTAAATCTACAGCTTCCTTATTTCCTGTATTTAGGCACATTATTTTTTTCCCCAAAAAAATAGTGCGGGTTATACGAAAAGAAATGCAGAAAAACATTTTCCCAACTAAAGCAATGTGTTTCAGTGGCCCCACAGTCGATAGAAAATAGCAACTTATAACTTACAGTCTACGCTAACCTGCACACACAGCCTACTAGTGGCAGTATCATTAAAAAAAACTGAAATCTATACACAGTATTTATTTTACCTATCACTTCTAACACAATGTTTTCAAAGATTAAGAATCTTAATCAGCTTCCCAAATTTGATGTAAGCAAATACGTACTACTACAAATGATGCCCAAAATTAAAGTAACAGAGATCCTTTCCCCCTGTGATAATTTTTCCACAAGATAGTATCGAGTGATTATAAAGCAAAAACAATATGAACACTTGAAGCCTGGAATAGTTAGTAGTATGGGTCGTTAGGTGGCTTCGACGACATACTACCCTACGTAGGGTAGGTAATTTATAGGTGCCGCTGCTTGGCACTGGCGTCTCTCTATCTCTGTCTATATACTACTATATTTATTTCCCTATCTCTCTCTCCCTCTCCACCCTTTTCTTAACATCAGGAGTGATTGTGTACGAGGGGTACTGAGGGGACTTATCAGGCTGAACTGCTGTCTTATCTTATCCTCCATTCCTTCATGATGGGAGTACGGTATATGGTAAGCGATATGGTCGATGGACTGGAGAGGTAGTGCATAATGGGGCTGCAGGGTAGCATGGTATGGGAGTTCATGGTGGTCCCCAACGTTCAAGTCCACAGTTTTGCTACACTCTTTCACTGTGCAGCAGAAAGACAAAAGGATATTTCCCCCTACCTCCAATTCTCTGTTTCTGGTGGTTTGAGATGTGGTGGAAGGAACAGAGATTCATGAGTTGGGTTATTATCCTCTCCACTCTTTGGGTTGTGCCAGGAGCCTTGGACCATGAGCTCTCATCCTCCAATTCTCTGTCTGCGGCAGTCGCAAGTTCTAGATATGGTAGAACAAACAAAGGTTGGTGAACACAGAGGCACGACTCCTGGTTCCCCTTCGGAGTTTTGAGTGCTGGCCTCCCAAGTATCATGCTCATGAGTATTGTCCGAATGATCAGAGATTAAGTGGGGACAGCTTAAATGGCCACTACTTCGGGCGCTGGATACGGAATGGATGCTCCCCTTACGACCCAATAACTACCGCCCCTAACTGTATTATACTCTTCTGTTGGAAAGAATGCAGGTGAAAACAATGTAGTTAATGGATAAATAATTCTCAAACAAAAGTCAATAAAACACAAAAATAGTCTGGTACTGCAAGTTTTATTGCCTCTCAGGCAAACAAAATAAACATCCATGGTACAAATGTTACTGGTGCTAAACGTCTCTTAATTCCTTCAACTGACTGTCTCACACAATTGTGAGAATGACTCAAGCGGCACAGCGAGCACTGAGATGAACTGGCATTTTTTAGACCACAGCACAATATATATGTGCTGCAATGGACCATGGGTGAACAGGCCTCAACCATCACCTATTCTCGCAGGCACAGACATGCTGTGCATGTAACAAGGGGAGGATGTGGGTAGTGTATGTCTAACCAAGGTCTGTAAAAGGGGAGGTTAGCTCAATCGCCTGCTGCGCGCTGAGTAGCTACCTGCTTGTGAAGTAGCGTGCAGCCCTGAACCAAGCGCGCAGTGCGCGAGCCGAATATAAAGGAAAAACAAACTCATCATTACAACCTAACCATTAAAGATAATGGCGCGAAACTTTTGGTGTTTGGGGAGATCATTACTGGACACCTATCGGAGGTCTTGTTTCATTTTATCTGATGCACTCCTCTCGCAATAAAATTAATTATCGCAATGTTTTGTGTGCGTGTGTTATTGTAGTTCAAATGTTTTTCAGTTATAAGGTAAGGTTTTGTAATCATATCAAATGCAGCTAAATATTAAAATTGAAGATCTTTGCTTAGTTAACAGTCGTAGACTTAACAGATTTGTAAAAATGAGCGAGCTTCTTTGGTTCAAATTAATGCAAGAAATCTAAGACATATTATGAGCTAACGTAAAAATATTGAAACCGAAACGACTATGGTCACACATTTACAAGGATGTTAATTTTAATACGTTCATATACAGTAACAGAATGCAAAGAGTTAATTTCAGTTGAAATCAAACATCCTTCCAGGGAAATATTAACATGTTTTATGAATATAGCTTTTTCAAGCAGAGAGACAGACAGACACATACAGAAAGACAGACACACTCAAGAAATGAATGTCATAATTAAATTAAAACGTAATAAAAACACAATTGAGTTAACTCATAACATTTATTTAAAGTTAATTTTGAAATGGGCTAACAATAGTGTAACAGCAGCTTCATGAAATATTCTTGTGGTCTGCATTTGTAATTCAAAAGCTGTTACTATGTTTATGGCAACTTTGCTGAAAATCTCTCTCTACAGAATGGCGCTGTTAAAATTTCCGTCATTTAACAGATATTTTTATAGAAATTTACCGTTTGTATACACAAATCAGAACCATTAGGACGGAAAAAGGAACAGATTTCCGTACTTAACAAAATACGAAGCTATCCATGATTGCCATAGCTTCGTGTGTCGGGACAAACAACGGCAAGGATACACGAAGCCTTCTTAACAGCCATAAAATGAAAAAGTCTGTTCCTGGTCCTTTTAAAACATGTATCTCAAATGCTGTAATTTAAAACATCACAAGATAGCACAAACACTTTGTAACAGATGGCATCTTCAAACACTTCCACCAAACGAAAGATTGAAAATGTGTATTGTTGTAAATATTAACTCCACTCGTGAAGTATCCGCATAGGAGTATGGTGGACGAGCAGGACGGTAGGTTAACAAAGTTTTTATTCGTGTTAAAATTCCCCTTCAGGACAAAATGGTTGCAAAATATTTCATCTACTTCTCTTACACAGTACAACATCCTCATTTAGGCTATTCACGGTAAACTGAGCACTTTTGAAAGCCCTCTCATTTGGAATAATAGTCAATAAATGTGTGTTATTTTAGCACTAGAAGTTAACTTCCAAGTACGGTGGAATATATAAACTGTATTTATTACTTACATGACAATATTTATTTGAAAAGTTTGTTAAAGGATAAAAAATGGCTGAAAGGAAAAAGTAACAAAGGTCTCAAAAGTGCTCACTTTACAGTGACGACTATAAAGCAATTTTTGGTAAACAATGTCGCATGTCACTGTAAAATAATTTAAAAGATACACAGAAAGTTCCGTAAATTCAAGGAAAATCCGTTACTAAGAAAAAATGTGTCCCTAATATTACAGAGGTATCTGGATACATTTTTATCAGTACTTTTCTGTAATTCTACGGAAAATTTTTCAATGTGGTAGTATTACTTCATTGTTCAATTCGAAAGAAAACGGTTCCCTGTCAGTTCGAAATCAAAAACCAGAAGCAGAAAACAATAGCAAGAAACATCGTTATGCGCCTGGAGTTCATGATAACAATTATAATGCTGTTAAAAGTTATTTTACTGTCTATTAGAGCTGACCAAAAGATTTGGGAACTGTTAGATATCGATACCGGATATACTTGCCCTCCAAAACTTGTTTCAAAACACATTTTCTTCAAAGTGTTGAGAGCAGGTGTAAGATGTATCTGGGTTGAATTTGTCTTCTCTTCTACATTTAGGGCTGTATTAAAAGTCATGTATCATCTCTTGAAACTCTTCTTGAAAACAGAAACTATATAATACAGGAATCTTGACATTTGTTTTGAGATTAGTTTTGATGTAGCTCTCACCTGAGAGTGGTTTCACTTAAAACTCATTTTAGCTCTTTAATAGTTGGCTCTTGAGACTACCTCTTATTAATAGTCACCAAAACTAGTATCAAGAGAGACAGAAAAATAAATAAATCTTGTTTCAGGTAATTGATGTGGAGAGATGTCTTGACACACAATTTCTACATGGTACTCGTTTGTAGATGGTCGCATGTGTACATTTAAATACAAAAATGTATTTATTTGATATGGTTTTACTCCATATGGGATCAACAGGACAAACAAAAAATAAATAAATATAAACCCAGTGTGTCGTTTTTGATAAATTTGCAATGTTGTGTGTTGTGTAGGTTAATGTCCCCAGCGCATAAGTTTTATATATATATATATATATATATATATATATATATATATATATATATATATATATATATATATATATATATATATATATATATAAAAATCAGTGTGTCGTTTTTAGCAAATTGCAATTTAAATGCTATGTACTGTCCCCAGCGCAAAAGTAATAGATGTGTTTAAAGTAAAAAGAATAACAACATAAGGGCATGTTAACAAAATAAAGAAGAGTTGTAATATTGCAGGTCACTTGAGACTCGAATTTGTGCATTGCTTGGTTATATGTAATATATTTGATTGCGATAACAGGATATCAGGATATGCTTCGTAATGTGTGACGTACATATTTAAAATCAATATGATTACAGAAGCCATTTATCCGAAGTAAAGGATTGTAATGTGCGTAAATATACAAACCATGTTGTTGCTATTAATATAATAACGTTAATTGCGTACTTTTTACATTTATTTAAAAAATATCACACTGCATAACAGCAATACATTATTTTTGTTTGGTTATTGGTTGGAAGCATAGCTTATGACAAACAAGTTCTACTGCCATGTATCCGAAGTTACGGATAGTAATGTTTGTTTAGCATTGTTTTACGTGTCTTATTATAATACTTATCACTACATAGCGATAAATTTTTAAACCACGTTTATTTTACAAACAAAATTTCATATTTAAAATTCAGAACTATCACATCTGAAGACTATTACATAAAAGTACAGTGATATTTCACACTACTTGTAATAAAAAAATTACTTTTATATTGTATTTTAACTTTACAAGTAGAATTGTTAATGTTTATTCAGCCCTGTGTAGTTCTTAGTATTTTTTTAATGAGTCTCCGCACAAGAAACAGGACAAAATATAACTAAACACAAGAAACAGTAGAATGAAACTGCAGACAAACGCACATCAACAGCAAAAAATACCTCAATTTCTGCTTCCATGGGCCCTTTGCGAGACCAGATAAAAAAAACCATATCTCACAATCTAATATCATTTAAGAACAGAAACATGAAACTAATTTCAGCTGAGTACGACTCAAGAGCTGTCTATTAAATCGCACGTGTATCAAGACTAGAAACTCATCTCAAGACTGTATCTCGTGATACAATCTCAAGATGAGATCTGAGAGATGACTATTCCATTTTCCACACATCTTTTGGAAATCTATGATAAGAAATTAAATTCCAGTGCAATTTCGTTTTATCTAAACTATTGTTGCAAACTTCTACAGCACACTTTGTACCTGGCATCATACAGTCTACTCAGACAACAGAAAACACGTGGCCATCATCAAAACAACAAATAGCTTGCTCGTACAGGAACTAATGCCGCGAGGAATGCAGGCCGGGCTGCCAGGGAGGACTGCAGGCTACGTCACACCTCTGCCCCCTCACCCCCCCCCCAGACCAATAGTCTATATGGCCCTTCTTGGGCCAATCTCCCCCTTTACAGACATTGATGTCTGACTACATGCTCGCAGTGAAGCAGGTTGTTGCAGACTGCATAACCATTTGGTTAAGGGCAGGCTACCCTTAGTTTATCCTTTCCTGGCCAACTTCGCTACTTTCTGGTTAATTATTAATTGTGAATAGGGTAATATCAGCAGTGGGGGTTGGTGGTCAGGAGTGCGACATGTGTTGCTCTGTAACATAATTTTTTGATGAATCTACGGGAAAACTCAAAACATGTTCTGCTTTTAAAAAGTTAAGTCACTTTCACATGCATCCAGAAAACTGGTTAGGTCTGCTCAATATAGTGTGTGATCATCTCTACCAACAATACAGACATGACGAGATGGTATGCTCTGAATAAGGTCATAAATCTAAATTTGCAGTATTAATGTCCATTCTTCCTGTAGAGAAGAGTGATTGGTAAATTTGGGCGTGAAGCAACTTGTCTCTCTAGAGCATTTCACACAAACTCTATTGAATTTAAGTCGAGAAAGTGAGCAGGCCAATCCAAGCATGCAATATCTCCAGTTTCCAGGAATGCATCAATCAGCTGTGCTCTATTAGGTTGAACATTATCATGAGAATGAAAAAGTTGACCTGACACAAGTGTTACCTCCTTTTGACACATGCCAGCATGCTGCGCAGTACAGCTGCGCTCTCTATGGGCGACTTCGTCCCATCTATGAGTGACCCTTCACTCCGGACAAGTCATAACAGTGGCGAACGAGACAAACGTATCAAGAAAGGAGATTCCACGAGCCTGGACAGCCGCATACGTAATTGTAATGAAATGGAGTAATTACAATAAACATAGCCCGCCCAGTTTCCTACATGCAAGCGCCACCCCAACGAATAGAATAATTAATTTTGAATATCCACAAACCTTCATGTTAGCGCGGAAGAAGTTCCAATCAACCTCCGAGATGGCAGCACCCCCGTGGCCTTGTGACGTCATGGCCAGCCAGCCTCAGGACGAGGTGTTTTTATTCATCGTTGCCTCCAAGCAGGGAGACAAGAAATGGTTGCCGCTCCAGCGCTATGATAAACCAACCCCTGCGGCGGAAGGCTATGCCACCTCCCCCCTGCACTCTGAAGAACTGCTGATCTGCATTAAAAAAAGTATAAATAGATGTCCCGCACCATGGTCCAACGAGTGTCGCCAGGCTCACCGGTCAAGTAGGTTCGCAAGCCCAACCCAGTCTGTGAAAAGACTCTTCATCCTCTCCGGAGCCTGCACCAAGGTTCAAACTCCATCCTGGTTGCTTGTGAAGGAAGCACTCACTCCAACAGCTTGACTAAGGCTCGTCCAGTTTACTCACCAGATGGTAAATCTTACCACCTATACCCACTACCCTCACCTTAAGTCAACTTCCTTGACTCCCGTGGTAGCAGGTCAGTACACGATTAACGTTCCTCTGGAGACTCCCCCTTAACTTAGTCATTACGCTGTGAATTGCGTAACTAGAAACCTATTTGTTTTGGCTAGTACTTTTATTCCAGATTTGACTTCGCCTGTAGATTATTAATTATTGATTCTCATATTTTACATTTTTTCTTGTACTAACTTAATCAGGTGACGTCCTCTACTTTGCTTTCGTTTCACGTAATAAATCTTACGTACTTCGTATTTCTTGTGTGTCGCCTACATTAATTGTAGAATAGGTTTCCTGGTCAGTTATAAGGTTCGATGCATCACAACTACGGCGGACTTGGAAGCCACAAGAGGCAACGTGAGAAACGTGCCTTAAATAGATCATGGCCACTGAATAATTTACTAGCCCTGGTTAAGCCAGTCAAACTTTTACCTGTCGAGCCAGTCAAATTACCTTTGTGTTATGAGGTAGTCGCACCCCCGACACGAGAGGGACCCCTTAATCATTTGCTAGGATGGTACCAGCAGGAAGAAGTAGCTGCGGAAACCACAGAAACCGTTGCACCCATTAATGTACCGGAAACCCCGGCAGCTCCTGTTCCAGTCACCCCAGCTCCCTTAAGCATAGTACGATTAGCCTCCGGCAGAGGGATTTGTGTTTGATACCCGACAGTGAAAACTCTGCCTAACGAATGCACGATAAGATTAGCTTCAGGGAAATTTATTAGGGTTCAACTCCCACTGAAAGTGGCCCCTAAACCACATGGCAAAACCCCAGCTAATCTAAACCACATGGCAAAACCCCAGCTAATTTTGTCCCCGTACACCGGCAGACGAGGCCGCTGCAGTTAAATTCCGTCACCTCCATCCGATCAACCATCCCCAAAATCACCATCAATTAATAATTGGAAAACCATTCACCTCCTTAGGATCGCTGGCATCCCACCTATTGACAACCCTGGTCGTGAGGGTAGTAAAACTCCCCGGACAGGAGCTTATTTCAATACGCCTCACCCTGGGGTTTGATTCCCCTCTTCTTCACCAGGACAAAGAGCGCAATCAGCGTAGACCCAGCCTAATTAAAAAAACCAAGAAGTTTGGCACGTGACATGGTATTAGGGCTAGGAAAGTAAGCCTCCCAAAATGGAGAAGGGTTAAGAGAAAGCCAAATGTATGAAGATGTTCTTAAGTCTAAGATATAAGATAGTCTTATTTAGGTTAAGAGACATTTGATTAAGAGTTCCTGTATGTGGCATTTCGATGTTTGTTGTTGTGTGAAGACCCCTTCCAAAGCCAAAGTTACATGAATGAGATGAGAGACTGCACTGGGTTGGATAATTTTAAGTTAAGGTTAAAGTTAGCATCTTATTTTATTTTATGTTTGTATCTTTTTATTTGTTGTGTTGTCTCTTTGTTGGTGTTAACATGCATGTAGGTTGGTTAGGTGAGGTGGTATAGGAGCAGGCCGGTCTGTTTCTCCTTAATCACTCTCCCCTATTCCTTCCCTTAATGGTCGAAGAGAGGGACATCAACTAGTGCTATTGGTGCAAGTGCTGCAGGTGAGAGAAATAGGATTTTGGGCACTCAGGGCGAGTGTCAGTTGCACGAGTTTGGGACGCTCCGGAGTTGTGCTCCAAAGGACTGGTCAACGCTGTAGCCATTGTCATCTATGTGAGTTACTCCTGGTCATTTCAGGGGGCATAAAAAAGCACCTGCCCCCCCTGAAATCAACATCATGACCAGTCGAGTACCTTCGCCAAAGTGGACGACCCAGCCGCCAGCTGCTGTGGGTGGTCATCAACAGTGTGGGTTGAATTCCTGACCATTCCAGCTGCCTCCCTCCCCCCTTGCCAGATGTGACCAGCTGGCCAGAGGAATCCACCACCAATAGGATAAGCCCCAGAAAAAGGAGCACTGAAGGAAGATGACTTAATGGCAGAGGCACCAGGCATGTGGAAGAAACTGTTGAATACAAGGTTTTTGCTGGCCACAAGCTCTTCGTATGGACAGTATCCCCCTGCATCCCTTTCCCAAGTTGTTCCTTCTTTTGGTCACTAAACTCCAAAAATCCGAAAAGTTAATTGATTCCTAGTTGTTAAGGTCTGCAGTTAGCAATAAGCTATTTTATGGGATGTTGTAGTTGTTTTTTAAGTATAGTTGTCTCGATTTTAGGAGGACCTGAAGTACAGTGTATCAATCCTTTGAAATCTTTCATCCATAGAAGTGATGTGATAATTTGTTGTTTTACAGAAGTTTCATTGTTTTATTAAAGAGAAAAATGTTGAAATCATAGTGTAATAAGAGAATAATGTATTACATTTGTGAGCTCAACTATGCATTTGTGTTTAGTTGACAATTGTTTTGCTGTTCTGTGGCTGCTGCATTCTGCTTTGTCCTAGGAGTCCAATCTTGAGAGAGGAGAGGTCCAGCACTGACTCAATGGTGGAGTGCTACTGGAGCTTGCTGCCTGTTCAGGGGGCCAGTTGTGGCGTTGGTATCTGAAGACAGTTCGGTTGTGATGGTGACGACTCCCTCAATCTCAGCATGCTCCAAGGCACTTGCTGCGAGTCATCACCCTACATCTCTCCAAATTATTCAGATAAGCCCCAACAGAAATAGTTTTAATGTTATAAACTGTGGAAAGAGTTGTATAATGGGGGCGAATGTAAAATCAATATGGTGTATGAGAATTGTGAACATTTTTAGAGAGGTTCAAATCATGACGATGCATATAAATAAATAATTACTTTTTGTATTAACACAGACCTATAAATGAAATTACATAACTGTAATGTAAATCAGAACTTAACCGATTGTTAATTTTTTTTATTTGTAAGAGGAAAAATTTTTTCTTTTGTAATGTAACGAGAATCAAAAAGTCAAAATTTAAAATACAGACTTGCTTACTGAACTGTTGAAATTAAGCAAAGTGGAATTTTTTTTTTGTTTTTGATGACGTATATGGATCTGAAACAACTTGTGAGGACAAAAATTTATTAACGTCCGGGAAAATGTTACAATGTAATTTTAATGTGTTTAATTTTTTATTCAGACACTCTTAATTTTCTTGGAAGCCTCTTTATTTTTTGTTAGGATGCCTTTAATTCTTTGGGAAGTTCTTAATTTTTAATCATAATGCATTAGGTTATTTTAGTATTTTTTGTTGGATTTTAGGATTCTTAAATTATGTTTAATCAATTAGATTGATTCCTTCTTGGTTTGGTTCAGATGCGAATCTTTCTTTGTGGTGTTCTGGTAATGATTTAATAATTATTTTAGTTAGGGTTTTTGAGTTATAATTTTGGAAAGCCATTTTTCTCTTTTGGTGTTCATGTACTTAGGACCCCTTTTCACCTCAACAGAATAGTAATGTTTTGTTTTGATTTTAACTGCTAGTTCAATTTTTAGTATTTTTTTTATTTTTAATATTTTCTTTTTATACAGATGCCTTTAATCTTTTGTCTTGGAAGTCTTTTATTTGTTTTTGGTATTAAGGTATTATCAATTTATTCTGTTCGGATGATTTCAAATTAATTTTTTTTAGGTTAGGATAATTAGGTGGTTTACATTGTCTTCCCGGGAATACTTCTTAAGTTAGTTGAAGAAAATTCTAGAGTCGGTGTTGGACATGATTTTCAACATCAAGCTGAGATCAGCCTCAGCATTTACCTTAGTAATGGCCGCAGCTGTGCATGTTTTCCTTCGCCATTGCGTCGGTAATGTGCCATCATCGCTCACCTGTTTTTGCGGTGCACATGTGCCCCAAGTTCTCGGAGCTGTCACTGACGGGGACATTTTCGAGTCAACAGCTGTGCGATTGTGGTCCTGCAAGGAGAAGAAAGTAGGTTTCGTACTGCACACAGCAGACCCAAGTGTAGGACCCTCAGGGGTAAAGGGTGCTAACTGCGTGCTATGCCAGTGTTTACGAACTACCACACATATGCGCCAAGTGCTCGGATTGGCTGAAGGCCGGATGAGGTCGCCCGAGGCCAGATATTGGGCATGGCTGGTGGAAGCCAGCTGTGGAGGGGTGACATTTTAAAGAGTAGTTGTAGAGACGGAGTCTATAAGTCTAAGGCGAAGTCAGAGTCGAGAGTTGGTCGGAGTGAGTCAATCGACGAGGGACGTCGAAGGCAGGCTGTAGGAGCCTGGGTTGGCCATACACCATGTAGGCCTAAATAGATATGTATGTACTCTTTGTTTCGTATTTATATTTTTTTTTGTAGGGGCTCCAGTAGGCAGCATCAAGTTAAAGTTTTTATTATGATTGTTCGTTTTACGAGTTAAAAGTTTAGAAGCCTCTTGGAAATTTTATATCTCTGGTGAGGAAGAACTTTTATGTTGTTTTTTTTTGTATGTGATGCCTTTCGCGGATGCCGCTGTAGGTTTAGCTATATTGGGTTGGTCAGGCCCGCCAAGAGGAGCTCAGGGACCCGGGTACCCGAGGGGCCTGACTCGTTAAATGTTTATTTATAAAACAAAGTGTTACGTAAAAATCTAATTTTGACACTCAAAACTAATTAATTATTTTTCACGGATGAAGACTATTTATGTTGCGATAAACTGTCAATTTTTCTGGTGGAGGGGTTAGAGGAGCCCAGGGCAAGCATTGCTCAGGGGCCCGGAATTTCTCTTGGTGGGCCTGGAGTCAGTAGGTCAGAGCTTTTATTGTCAATAATGTGAGTGAAACTGTCGAGACTTTTTATTTTTGTATAACAGATGTCTTCTTCCCGTTGATGAATTTGTAAGCTGATAATCATTATTGGTACATGTGAAACTGTAGAAAAGATAATACCTTTATGGTTTAGAAAGCAGTTGTGATCAGTTGCTAAAAACTATCAGGACCATAAGTAGTGTTCCTGTGGATAGAGATGTTTATTTGTGAAAATTTTAGTTCAAGCTGATTCTGCTTACCAAACCTGATATGGAAGTGTAGAAATTGCATTTAAAATTAAAAAGAATTTATTAAAAGACATAGTCAATTCTCATGTTTTCAAAACTAGCATATTTTATCGCATATAGGTTGCCTGCACATGTAGGTCGCACCCTTATTTTTCAGGGTGTTAAAAAATATATATATTATTGATTATAGGTCGCACTCATCTTTGTGGTTGTACACCCTGTACAACACAGCCTGCGTCAAGGATGGCAGATGCACGTGACCGCCGGCCTTCAGTTTTTTTTTTTTTGCTTTTATGCAGTGACAGGTCATTAAAAGAAAAATATCAATAACTGCAGTGGGCGGCCAGCTTTTACTTCTTTTATGCAGTGACATACTAGTCTTTATTTTTGCTGCACTGGAATGTAACACTACCCTTCTCTCCAAAATAAACCGTGTCATGTGGCCACCCCCCTATCTCGTCATGATAGCTTTAAACATTTCCGGCAAGTTTACGACTACAGCCTCCCTTATTTTTTTTTTTTTTTTTTTGTGCGCACCCCAGAATATTTTTCCTTTATTTTGAGAAAAAAAGGGGCACACTATATACAAGTAAAAGTGTTATTTTGATGTTGTGGGAGTGAAGAAGTGTGACAGTTTTGTGATGGAAAGGCGAAGTACCTACACCGCAGGTTTCAAACTGAAAATGATTTTGTTCTCTGAAGAGAATGGAAATCAAGCCGTGGGCTGTGAATTCAGAGTAAATAAAAAGACATGGTTCAACTTTTCTTACACTTTTTCATATCAAGTGTTTAAATGTTTACAAAAAAATACACATTTCAGAAATTTAAAACTTTTGTGTGCATTTGTAAGTCGGTAAAATTTTAATAAGCTATTGTATTCGAAGGGTTATTTTTTTAATGGGGAATGTACTGTATTGTTTAAATGCCAGGTTGCCTCATTTAAAGTCCCGTTATTGTCTAGCCTTTATTAAATTACATTCTAAATTTTCAACTAACTCTGCCATCTAAAGGAAGGGTCTAAGTGACGCACGTTGAGAAAGCGACACACACACAACTATGTACCGCTGTGTTTTCTCTGGTCTCTATTAAAACAGTTAATCCGGAGTTTATTAATTTTTTTTTTCCAGCACCTTAAAATAATTTTTCTCACTTATAGGTTGCACCCCAAGTTTTCAATAAAATTTTTAAAATAAAATATGTGACCTATATGCGATAAAATACGGTAGCCGTAGCTGTTTTAAAGTTGTACAAGATGTTCAAAACGACGTTTTAATTCTTTGTATTATTGTATTTTTGGGATTCAGAATCTCATTTGTTTATAGACATTTTTAACCCGATTTATTGTGAAAATCTATTTGAAACTATTTTGTAAAAATTTTCTAAACAGCTGAAAAGACAGAATTTGTAATGCAAAATGGTTATTTAGTAAACTAATTACTTAAAAAATGATATTGTTTCATTTGTACAGTTTTACAAGTTCCTCTTCTAACTGGTAAAATTTAAAGTTGAGTATAGTGTTTTTCTATTTTATTTATTCATGCTGTGACATTTTACAATGCGTTAGAATCTCATTTGAACTTAATCATAATTTGTTAGTTTTTCTCCCTTAAACTATTCCTTGCCATCTACATCCGTGACACCTGTTCCAAAGTTTCCGACTTTTATTTTAACCTCTCCCTACAACGTGAGTGCAATAGCTGATCTAAGTGACAGCAGTGTGAGTCCAACACAAGTTTTGTAGTTAAGGGCATTTCAGGATGGCCCCCTCATAATCAGTCCTAATGGTGGATGTCCCCCGGTACTTCAAATGTTGGCCGACATAATTCTAGACATTCAATCATTAGGGACACCGGAAAATGGGAAATAAAATTGACTGCAGTCTGTGATAAAATTTCATAAAAGTGGTACTAAATGTTGGTGAAAAACTGAAAAAGTGGTACAAAATGTTGTATGTTAAAATGAAAATTTGGTACTAAATGCCATCAAATAATAAGTTTTATAAAATCCCTTAAAAGATACAGAAACCCCTACATCAATAAAAAAAAGAAGGTATTATTAGTCTCTAAATTGAATAAATGAGCTAACCACCAATATTTTAAGTGTGACAAAAATATTTATTCAAAGGCTTAACAAGAGGCTTAGATAGCAATGTTCTTTTTTTCACAAAATCAAGAACCTCACAAATAAAATATTAAGAAGAGACAAGATAAAATAAATATACGTCCATCTCAGGCAACAACAAACAGAATACCAAACTAAAAAACATCAAATTTTTCTTACAAGTCAGTTTGGCCAACATCGGTACACAAAATGGCATCTGTAAAAATTTTTGCTATTCATTTCGTAAAAAAAAATAATCATCATCTTAGCTTCTTAAGAAATGTTTATATTTGGAATTATGTTTAAAAAAACGTTATTTATGGAATCGGAACTTATAGTGTCTGCAGAACATTACGAAGTATGTTTTGAAAGGAAAGAAATTTTGTCCTGAAAGAGCAATGTTGGCTAACCTGCACCTGTTATGGAAATGGCAATATTTGTTTATATAAGTTATTTTTACACGCCGTAACATTTTGAAGCACGTACTGAACATATTCGTCAGATTATACACATATTGTTTGTTCAATGTATCATTTAAGTATATTTAACATCTCAAATATAAATAAAATTTTGTAGTGTCGAAAATTGCCGCCACTGTTTGTATTTATTTCAGTAGTAGGTTAGGATGTAGGCACATTTTTGTGCAAAAAATCACGTTTCAACTTATTTAAGTAATTTTCGCGTAATTCGTGAAAAATATTGTAATTTTGCATGAAAAATCGTAAAACCACCATTCGCGGAAATGACATGTCCCTATCAATCACGTTCAAATTGTGAGTTTGTTGACATGTCTAAAAGTTGTGCGAGTATTTGAGGGTTGTTAAGCTTTGAAGTAACCACATGTTTGCAGGTTCTTGTGGAACCAATCGTAACTGCCTTAAAGTTGAGTCGCCAAGCGTGCAGAAGTTGTTAAATTGATTGAAGAGTTGAAGTATTACCTTTTTTTGGAGAGTCCAGTTAATACCCCCAAACTGTTTAGTGTTAGCCGTCATTGCAGCTAGTTTCCAAATTTCACTATTCCATTATCTATTTCTTTCACTATTATCATTTTATTCTTTCTTTCTTCACGACATTGATGTTTCTCCCATCCCCACCCCCCCTCACGACGACCCATGATATTTCTTGGGTATCATTTTATTTGGAAAACATTTTGTCTATTAAATTATATCAATATTTCATTTAAAATAAACCTTTACTTTTAAACCAAAGATGAGTAAATATAATCTTTTTGTGAAAAATGCACTTTGAATATAATATTTTTATTTGTTAGGATTCAAAAATGGTTAATTTTGTATTTGCGACAGTAGCGATTTTGAGACAGTATTTTCAGGAACCATGGACAGTCACAAAATCAAGGGTCTACTGACAAAATTCTCCTTTTTTAATTTTTTACTGGTAATAAAACAAAAATACTATAGTGTGACGGGTGATGCCCTGTGGCTGCGGGAATTATGCCACCATGATAATTGTTTTTGATGGGTGTTAGGCAAGACTCACCTGGGGGAGACTTGGACTCTTTGTCATTTTGAGATACTGGAGCGCGTCCAGAATGGTCGTGTGGCTTTTATTTTGCACTTTAGCAGAATCTCCTTTTATGGTATACCTCGGCGAGGCTTGACCGGTTGAGCTTGCGGCGCCTCAGTCCGTGCAATGCTGGGGTGAGCTTCGATCTCTGGTGTGCTACTGTGCAAATGCTCGATGTTGCTGTTTGCCACAGGTGTAGACTGAGAGTACAGGGTTCCCAAAACCACAAATTATCTAGGCCGAGTGACCTGTCCTGCCCACTTAAGTAGGCTGCGAGTAGTGGGTGTCTGTCGCCATCAAGCTGAGTGGCTGGATCGAAGAGGCATAGTTTGGCATGGTCCTTCTCTGGTGAATGCCTGCAGCTTGCTACTGGGAACTGAGATGCTTGAGTCTGGTGGGGATTGGGCTAGGCTCTGGCTGGTATTTAGAGAGTCTCAGTCCATATTAACCTCTTACAATTACCACTGTGGTAGGAATATAGCATGAGGCCTGAGATAGAGAAAACTACTATAGAACCTTGCGGAAGTGGAGCAGGTGACTGTGGTCCTACTCGGGTGTCAAACTACGTACTACCTCTACCAACCCAATGCTGTATCCCTATCTCCGTAGCCAGCACCACAACCGTGGAGGATATGGAGAGTCAGGGCTCACTGACCTGATGGTCTCGATACGTGGGTGAGTCTCTCCTGAGGACCAGTATTTTCAACTCAGGGAACACACCCCACCGCCCCTCGCCCTTTGGCACCAGAAGCTCGGTGGTGAGATCAAGCACTAAGCAGACAAGCTGACCCCAAGAGAGAGTGAGTACCTGATGTCGGGGCTGTAATTTTCTGGCCACTATGATGCACAGAAAGGATGGCCGTCCAATATGTGTGTGTATGTACTCTACTAACATGTGTAGCGGTTATAGCAAAATCTCCCGGTCACCTGCTGTCCCTCTGATGGGAAAGGTGCTACGCTACTGGATAGATACCCGTAAGTGAATAAAACATGTTTATTCCAATGACGGAAATAAAGTTAATAAACAGTGGTAGTGTTGTACTACCACCTACCAGCTGGAGCTCATGGAAGATTAAGCCTATGCGAGACAGGTGAAGATGACCTGTTCCTAGGCTAACAAAAGCAGGCAGACGAGCGTTATGAAAATAACTTGAACTGGACTACTCTACTATGGTACCTTAAAGGGGTCGAAAGTGTCTAGTGTTTAACGACGAAGTCAACGACAGGTAGAACAATGGAAGTCTTCAGCACTAAAGAGCGCAGTGAAGACGAAGGTAGAGGAATAGTCTGCAGCACCAAGAGCGCGGTGAAGACCACGAGAGGAGTCGATGGTTCCGTTGGGACCTATGGCACTAAAGATTGCGGTGAAGGCCCAGGATAGATTGGCATTACAGGGAACTTGCCACTGAATTTATACTCTGGTTAGCGCAACCTTGCTTAAGGTGGGGAGGGGGTAGAGGTGGCATAGATCCTCTTGGCATGTGACGTCAGTGGCTGGCGCTGGATCCAGGTTCATGTCTTGGCAATCGTACTAGCAGAGTTATCTGGCGGCAAGTACTTGGATAATCTTCTAACAATAAGCTCGGTGGCTTGGCCGGTGAACAGTGCAATCTGGACTGGAGCATCCGTCCTTTGCCTTGGGTAGAAAGTACAAGATCTGGCGTCTCGTGATGGGCGGCAACAATCAAACTCTGTGGAACCGAGTGACGAAGGCATGCACACTGATGAGTTGAAGTCAATTATTCATTGTTGAAAAGGTATCATGCATCAAGTGAATGAAAATGAAATTAAATAAAATACACAAAAACTAACTTAAAATATTATAGATTTTTTTTAAATAAACTATTTTGTAGTAAATGAATAAATATATTCTATTAATGATTAAAAAAATAAAATAAGTAATATAATAAAACAATAAAACCAATATTCTGTCTCACAACTCCAATTCAGGTACAGAGATTTCATCTGAACAGTATCCCAAAAGAGTCTGCATTAAACTACTTATTACACTGGAATATAAAAAGGTGTAGTATTAAACCAAACTATAAAAGCCAGTAGAGAGAATGAGTGTTTCAAGTTGCAAATACAGCTGTACCGCTGTGTATTGAACCCACATGCATCCATGGAACATATTCTGTGGTCCTATTCTTCATTTATCTGCATTTCAAGACAACATTCACTGAAAGTCCACATGTATTGAAATTTTGTGTCAGTCCCCTGAGAATCGATGGATAGAGAATCCACTGTAGAACTGATAATACATGTAAAACAATTGAAAATATAAAATACAGTGCATAGCATATGGCCAAGCAAACGACCACGAGACAAATAAAGAAAAATAATGTGCTTATATATGTACATTTGTGTGAAGTGTATTGTAGCATAGTGAGCAAAAAAGATGCATGTTGTTTGGAACGTGGTGGAAAAAGAGTTTGAAAAGGAGTTTGGGGTTTAAAGCAGAATGCATTACAATATGTGCGCTATATCAAGCGCTCTACGTGAGAAACAGGTTTATCTACCAACATAAATAAAATAGAGCCCTAAATATAGTTCATGAACTTGTGAGAAATGCTGTTCTGCCTGCCACTTAAGACTCTGTAACCTACAATTTGTGGTTTAGCTGCAAACCAAATACCTTTCTTGGAAGCATGACCATGCAGGTCAATGTAGAGGTAGAGCCCAGAAGCACTTGGGCCAGGATCTCTGTCGCAGTCCTGGCCCTGGGACAGGCTGAGGCCAGACACTTGCTCCTCCAGGCTGTCAGGCCCCTCATGGCCTAGGTGGTAGTATCGCAGCAGTGAGCGTGCTGCAAATACAGAGGGATGCAGCACAGGGGACGGGTCAAGGTAGACACGGTTCAAGTTGACACCACGGGTGTCGGTGCGATAGTGTCCACGTGAGACCCCATCTGGATTCAAAACAGGGATCAACTTGAAGACATAGGCCTTGCGGAGGAGTGCAGCGAATGGGTCCTCCCGTGAGAGCAACAGCTGCAGCAGGCCGTTCAGCACAAAGCTGGAGGGTGTCTCTCCTGGGTGAACACGTGCACTTACGAACACCACCTGTGGACAACCTCACAGTCAGCTCTTACATTGTACTGACTGGGTTTTAGATTGTACAGGCTGTCACAAAGATTTATACATTTTTTTACAAGCATACATGCACGTGTGAGAGAAAAAAGAGAAAGCAAGAGACAGAGTACAAGAATGAGAAACTGTGTTAAGATCAATGGAAACATATATATTAAAGGTACTGTGTCTATTGAAACCACCCCATAAAATAAATTTATAACAGTATATGAATTGAAAGTCAGTCACGTTCATGTGTTGTCCCCAACAAGCTAATGAAGGCATGAACAAGATGATTGCAATTTAAGTAGTTGTTTGTATAAGAAAATTCCTTTTAAAAATATCATATCTGGGTGTTTTCCTTCATGAACATATCTTATGTACACTTTTAATGTGGGGTTACCACAAGCATCCTACATAATTTATTTCCATCATGTGTAAAAATGAAACAAGTGTAGCCATTACAATGGAGAAAACGAATACAGTACACATGTGAAGGTCAACCATACCATCCCTTTTCTCGCACAAGCATCGTTCTTCCCTTTCCTGGCCGAGTTCAGCTCATTAATGTCTAGTGGGTTGGCAGTGAATCTTGCCTTTTACACTACCTGCAGATCAGCAGTCTTGTGTTGGTTACTTTGCAAAAGTAACCTAAGGTATGTAAGAAATAATATACTTTGATGGAGTATGTAACTGGTCTCTAATACCATGTAAAGCAATGTAAAGTAAAGTCATAACTGATCAAGTTACACATAAGCAAAGATGTGAATAAGAAAAAGAAGATTATGGCTTACAATAAAAGTTACTTTCAAGTATATCAAAGTATATCATTAGAAAATTAAAACACCAAACATTTAATGGAAAGATAATGGACTACCTGTATTAATAAGAATTTGGAATTTTATCATTTACATTATGTGGAAACACACATGGTTATGTGTGTACATGGTTTATTATATTTTTTTAAACCTGCGCCACTGTTCTGTTGTATGCCATTTTTAGGCACGTTCTTTGTTTCAATTATGTTTTGTGCTTTACCTTAAGGATTTACATGAGGTATTGTTAATTTTTTTGAACCTCGTAATTTTATAGAGTGAAGTAATTTTTTTTCATTTGTTTTGTGGCAAAGTGCTGATTATTTGTTCGTCTTCCTCGATATAGTTATTTTTATTTGAATATTGTTGTTTACCATCATTATTAATTGGATAACTGGTTCAGTTATTAAAAACGAGCCATAAGAAAGTCATATTTAATTGTGATTAACCTTTTTGTGTCTACATGACACATAACGATTGATGAGAAATATTAAACTTTTTAGTGCTTCTCTACGAAGTATTTGGTATTATAGTTCAAATGTTTGCCACTAGAGTACTTTCTATGTAGCAAAATGAACATTTTTAAGGGCAAATGAAAGTTGAGTATATGACTTTAATTAAAGTTACCTAAAAAATTCTAAAATGATACGATAAATATTTTGTGATAAAATGAATAACTAATAAACATATAATTATATTTTGACTTCATAAAAGTATAGCATTGATTGTACTATGTACGAAGTGATTTAAAGTTTGTCACTTCTATGTAATGTTCTTTGGAGAGTCTTTCCTGTGGCTACTCTTTGGTGCTGCGTAAAGCCTCTTTCTTCACCATCTTTAACATGTAATTAACAACTTCTCCATTTTTTGATTCTCTTTATTGATCCGACTTATCTCAAGATTATATAAGACATCGAAGTTACCGCTGCTGAGGGTGGTTTACCCGGGGTGTGGCTCCTGTAATGGCAATTGTGCATGCTGCTTGATCGCCGCGATGCTCACTGAGTAGAGGTCCTCGCCCAAGTTCCTGCTGCTCCGACACAAGAAAGACAACAAGCATGCTATCTTAATTTGGTTTTATTTTTTTGTGGCCAGCACCCAAGATATGGCTGAAAGACTTGCTCCAGAAACTATTATAAGTTTCGGGCATTGAATAACAGAAAAAATTATCTAGTAGGAGATAAATTTATAAATCATATAAAAATTATTAATTATGTTGTAGTTTGGATTAATTATTTTTAATTGGATGTCACTACAGAAATTCGTAATTCAGCAATAATGTAAGAGAAAGGAAGTACCTGGTTTCAGAAAATGTTAAAGTTGTCGGGGGCCCCTATAATGTCAGTTGAAAATAATATAAAATAATAGAAAAATAATCAACTAGGGGTATAAAGACATTAAAATGAAGAGGTAAACACCCAAAGGCTTTTTTATGAAATATTTCATATGATGTGAACCTTATGAGATTATAATGAGAATGTAAAGATGTTAATTACCCTTGTTATATTTCATGTGCAAGTAAAACAGCTTGAAGAAACCGAATAGGTGTCACAACATATTGTTTAATTTTTAACCTTGCCCTTAAGTTTCTGTAAAAACATAAGCTTTGCTATTATTTGACTAACCAATATTAGTAAGATGGTTTGATTTTGATCTATTTTGAAGAACCAATGTGACTAAGACGTTTTAATGAATTAGTAAAATTACTAATTGAGGTTATAAACAAATCTTGCAGTGCTCGGCCTTTTTGATGCTCTATATATTAAGTAAAGGCCCTCCACATGGCACAACTGAAAGCCCCTGATTCCATGACCTCTGGCTTATGCCCCAAGTAGTGGCATAATTGAAGCAACTTAGTTTCATACTACTGCAAATATTTTCTTTTTTTGTTTGTCATTTGAAATATTTCTATAATAAAATTCTGGATATTATTTGGTATAGCACTTTCATAAATAATTTTTAATATATTAAGAAAAAGCTTTACTGAAAACAAAACAAGCTGAAAGGTATGAGTGCTTATCGATAGTAGACATTTAATTATATTGTGTTACAAAGGTATAAGCAATCTTTAAATGATCAAGAATGTATGTATGGAGGTATGAACATGTACACAATATGTACATGTGTGTGTCTGTGTGTGCGCACATTCATGTGTGTGCGCACATGATCATTTACGAAGGCCGTTTCTTGACAGCCAGAACCACCAACTTTGTAATGACACTACACCCAAGGATTCAAGTTGCAGTGCTTGCAATCAGCTGGTTCGTAACATGTTTGTGTATGTCTTCACATTGGCAACACTTGCTAAAAATTGTGCGCACAAAAGATATAAGCAAATTTTAGATTCCCATCAAACATTAACAACTATACTGTGTTTCCAGTAACATAATCTGTTTTAGAATATTTTGACCCTGCTACTTTGTACTTTTAACAGTTTCAACTTTCATGAATTTTTAATGAGGAGGCATGCTCTAGCCCGCCTCAACCTGTTGTGAGAAAAATTCCAGCACACTCCATGCATGACTGACGCCACAATGTTGGCTACTCTGTGGTTACTATATTTTCACAAGAGGGTGTCTACGTTTCGTGTTTTATTTCTTTAAACCTTATTTAAACTGTGACTTAGTAAAATGAAGTATTGCCATTTCTCAAGCTGTGCTGTTACCGGTGCCTTATTAATATTTAAATATTTTCTCATATCCTATAGAAAGTGCACACACCTATACACATATATTTTACACATCAAAACTTTTTTTACTTGTTACTGAAGCGACAGTTATTTGAAGCACATACAATGTTAGGCCTATTTTACACAATTATCACATTTTATACAACACTAGCGACCCGCCCCGGCTTCGCACGGGTGCAATTAAGATAAAAAAAACTGCTTAACCCGGTGTTAATTAGGTTGGGTAAACTCTCCTAAAGCATTAAAAAAAGCACATTATAATTTAATAATTAATTAAATAATTTATAATTTAAAATTTTTTTGGTATTTTTATTTGATATTTTTTTACTTTTTTATAATTTTTCATAATAATATACATTATATTACAATGCAATTTATCTGAGATAGAAGTATTTAATATGTTATTGGCTAAGACATTCTCTGTAGACAATGTTTGACGTCCTGTTATTGTTTGGTAGCAAAATATACTGTTTCTAGGGACTTCCAACTCGTGATAAACCAACATATAGTTGGCCATGGGAAAAACACTCTTTTCGTAGGTCGATTCCAACCAAAGAGAAAGTTTGACCCTGGGACTTATTAATAGTAATCGCGAACAATGTTTTTACAGGAAATTGCAACCGTTTGAAAGATATTGGCAAATCCTTGGGAATCATGGGAATCCTCGGGATGTTTGCCAGCTGGCCGGCTGCTGGACCGGTGAGGATGGTCGCGACAATCAAATTTTCTTTCAAGTCTTTAATGAGCAATCTTGTGCCATTACACATGTTAGGAGGGCTTATATTCCTTAAAAGCATGATAGGAGTACCGACTTTTAATGATAGTTCGTGAGGTGGCAAGCCAGAAGGATTACGCGAATTTAGAAAATCTTGAGGAAAGTGGACGACATCATCAACATTGGTGACTGTGTCAATCGACTTATAGGTTTTGACTTGGCCGGGAACTCTTTGTATAGTGAGATTGTTGATTTCATTGACAGTGTCGTTCCTAGGCGATACTATTGCCCTGGAACACAACCAGTGAAAATCTCTTTCTAGTAAATTTTCGAGGCCCGGATATACTTCTTCTATAAGATGCTGCAGAATGTGGACTATCTGACCTAATATCTCATTTTAAATGATTTCAGCAGAATTAGTGCCCAAATTTAGAGAAGGAAAAACTCCTTCTCCAAGTCCAAGCAATTGTTGTGGGAAATCTTTATGTGTGTCTCCACCAAGATAGGCTCTCATATTCGTTCGCAAATTTAGGTGTTAAATAGAACTCCATAAGGGAGATGATTTAAGACATGCTTTGATGATATCTGCACGCGTCCCTTTTGTAACTATAGGGAGCGTCTGCCGAAAATCCCCAGCAAACACAAAAGTAACTCCCCCCATAATGGCAGTAGAGCTTCTAAGGTTGGCGCCGTACGCAGCACACAGCACGTTTTATTTTCCGAATCTGTCCGTCCTGCAAAGCAGTTGTACATTATTTTGTTCTATCATCAATAGTTTTCGCAGCACACGCAATGTAAGGAATTTTATAGGTCATTTATTTACACTTTGGGTTACATTATTGGAGTTTTAGTAGGGATCCCTATCGATTTTTAAAATAAAATATAGCCTATGACACTCAGTGATAACGTAGCATTCTACTGGTGAAAGAATTTTTAAAATCGGATGAGTAGTTTCGAAGATTACCTCCTACATCCAAACACACAAACACACAAAGTTACAAACACTACCTCTTTATATATTAGTATAGAAGTATAGATAAATCATCAGAATTAGAATTTCAGCAGTCTCAGGTAAGAAGTGCTAACTTCATACATTGTTTACTTATTTTTCATTTTTATTCATTACGTGTACTTACACGAAGCCAAAGAAATTCTGTAGGCTTATCCAATTTTGTGCCAAAAAACTCCATATATTTATTTTTGCACACTTATGTCCAGAATTGTTCATATTTGATTATTTTGAGTACAATTACAAAGTTTTTTTGTAGCCTAAACATATGTCAGTGTGTTTGTCTTACAGTATCTAAGAGTTACAACTTTTGGTTAAAGTTTTAGCTTATTACGTTAACTGAATTGCATGAAAATAGTAAAGTCACATTTTTTTTTAAATATTATTTAATTATTGGTTGTTAAGTTCATGTGAATTGTCACTTCTTGAGCCTATAACACAAGTCAAGTTATCTGTAACGTTATGTTGTACTTTCCCATGTGAAAATTATTTTTAGAACATGCAAGGCACATGCAGATGCGAGTGTAATTCATTTCGGCCAAGTGTACACATTCGCAATAATTATTAAGTCAAATATAAAATAAACAAGCTATGAATTTTTGGCACAATGACTATTAATGGCCGAACTTTAAGCATTGCTGCTTTTTTAAGCATGTTGCAGCAACAGTACACTTGTAACTTATTTTGATGTGTCACAGAATAACACAGGTAAGGTACCAATTATTTGCGTCTGTCAGGATAGAAACACATATTGTGGGTGATTCATAAATGAATAAACTCGTAAAATTAAAATTTAACAAAATAAGAAAAACCGCACTACTGAAGAAGTAAAACAAAATTTGTTCTATGTAAATAGTTATGTTAGTGATCAAATCTAGAGCTACAGTGATTTGTATCGTTCTTGTACTAAAGTCAGACAGTCACAGCAAGATGGCCACCATGACCGGGTCATGCTGTCGTGCGGGCTCGTGTGTTGTAAATAATTAAAAGGTGTGAAAACAACAACTTTGATGCACTTTTGTCTTTTGTCGATCTACCGGTTTGTGAATCAAATTGTATGTAACATTTTGGTCCATTCGGGGCTGGATTGTACCGGTATTTATCAGATTTTTTATGTTGTAAATTTGCATCGGTAATAAACAAAGGAGTGCGACGTGTGTTTACATTCATAACATCAGGAAGTTGCAGGTGATAGTGTTCGTTGGCGATAAAATTAATGCCCTCAGAGATGTTTTAAGTACAGTTGACTGAAATTTTGGCTGTACATAAGTTTATTTTGTGTTTGTGTGGTAGGCCTAAACTAAAAACTTGAAATGGCAGACTCGCTTGTGTTGCAGCACCGTTTACGAGAGTGGAGGAATGTTTGAACTGTGCTGTAGTATTATCAGATGCACAGAAAAAAATAAAGTTTCTTCTAAAAGACTGTTTAAAGCAACAGTACAGGATTTAAAACAAATATATGTCAGGGTTTTGAGGATGATCATAATGCCCTAGAAACTGTCTTAAAAAATGACAATACATTAGATGATGTGGCAATGCACAATGCTTTACATGTTTGAAAACTTTTATGCTGTTGTGGCATAACATGATCAATAGCAAACAAGGCCGAAACAAAGAACTGAAAGGAACCATCCACCTCGAGTAATGATGGACTGGGGTCGCATATGACATTACGTTGAATTAACCTTCCCACTTTCAATGGTGAAATCACTACATGAACAACCTTTTCTAATTTATTTCGGTCCTTAATAGCAAAGCAGACCTTGTTCAGCAATGTGGAGCGTCTGTCCTACTTAAGGACATCATTAGCAGAGGTACCGCTCATGTTGATTCAGTCGCGCTCACAGATGAAAATTATTCAGTAATGTGGGACATACTTGTCAGAAGGTATGAAAACAAATGGTTTATTACATCGTAACATCTAGATTACGGTCAATAATACATTTCCTCGATACTCGATACCAGTTTCGATACCACAAACATTCTCATGATACTCAATAACGATACTTTTCTCCATACCAAATTAAAATCGTCATGAATACAAAACAACTTGGCAAAGAACATTACTCATTTTACTAGTGTCGTTAACACACAGTGAAGCCATATAAAAACCACATGGACGCGACAGGTGTATCAGATAATTATGGCACGTGTGGGATGTACAAAAACTACTCAATTTGCTCACTAGTGCCTATCAGTGCTTGCAAGTCTTTACCTGCTTTTATTGTACCTGAAATATATACCATAAAAGTGATTAATGGAATAAAAATTAATGAAATGAAAAATTTTGATGCTGCACATAATTGTGGCATGTATTAGGTGTACAATAACTACTCAAGTTGCTCACTTGTACCAATCCGCACTCGCTCGTAACTCTCAACCCACTTTTATTGTACCTCAATTATGAACCATAAAATTAAATGTCAAAAATCATAATTGTGATATGTATGGGTTGTCTAAAAACCCTTCAATGTACTCGCAGCTGCATGAATATTATACTACAACTAAAATATGGTATGTTATGGTAAAATTGCATATTTAAAATTCAATAAGTTGTAAACCGTTTGTCCAATCTCAACCTGCCAAGGCTTATCGGAATGCTTGCGAGAAGCTTTGGAATGCTCACTTTCAGCCAAGATAATAATTATACACATTAAAAAGTTGCTGTTAATAACTTGCGAACCATTGGACATTGGTCAAATTTTATAGGTGCATTGGAATGTTCAAAGAAGGCAGATTAAATTACGGTACACTTTTCAAAAGTATCATACACATTTAGAAAGTTATGGTACACTCATACCGTAATTATGAAATGAGAAAATGGGTGTTAAAATTCAATACTGCTAGTTCTCAAAATCGTGACCCCTTTTCCTCACAAGGTTCAACTTCCTTTATTAGTTTGCACTCTGTCAAAAGAAAGTGTGAATTGTGCCATTCTGTTCACATGCTTCATCGCTGTCTGGACTTTTTGTCTAAATCACAATCAGAGAGGTTTGCTGTACCCAAACAAGTTAGGGTATGTTTGAAATGTTCATGTGGAGCACTTGTGGCCAAGAACTATTCATCCTTGTCAAATTGTAGAAATGTCGTGCAAGATACCACACACTACTTCATTTTGAGGAAACGCATAAGAATTGTAAGCACACATCTTCCGAGTAATCCATAAGTGCTCAACTGTCATCCACATCTGATAATGAGCATCAAGATGATGTACCAAGTACGTTCTTTGCTGTAACTTCACAAACATTGTCGAGCATTACTGCAATCCTTTCGTCAATGCTGCTTTCAACAGCCATAGTTGATGTAACTAATGAGGGCACAGTACACATAGTTTGTGTGTTGTTCGATTCCACCAGTTAAGCGAGCTTCATTTCATAAGCAAGTGTTCAGCACATGGGGCTACCACATCGAAAAGCCAACTTATCTACTCATGGGTTGACTCATAAGTCACTTAGTTCAGCAAATGGTGTATCCACGTGTATCATGAAGCCTGTTGGTAAAGAGTCCTCCTCATTTTTAATGAAAATAAAAAAATTCTTTCTGTAAATTTATTGATGAGTGAAATTTTAGTCCTCTGCAATGAAAGTGAAGTCTCATGTGTCGAAAAAAATGTACCCACAGCCAAGTAAGCCAACAACTTCATCAGTGTCACTTTGGGATGAATTGAATAAGTTACCTATTAAAGCACAAAAAATGACAACAGATACACAGGAAAACAGAATTATCTTTGAGTAACACATTTGTCAAGAACATACAATCTGTTCAAATAGTGGGTGAAGAACCAACACAGCTATCCAATGGTGGCTGCTGTTAGTGCTCTAAAATATTTGTATTAAAATACTATAAAATAATTGTGAAAAAATTCTATAAAGTATGTTTGCTAAAAGTACGTTAAGTTTGAATTTTATATAACTAGTTATTCAAAATAACTTTACCATAGACATTCTTATTCCTATTGCAATTTATAATTCTTCTGTGCTTGTTGCTAATAAAGTTTACAAGTTTTAAGACTGTGATTTCATACACTTAATTATGATGTACTAAACACTTTTGAATTTGGTTGGGTTTTACGAATATAAAAATACCATGTAATGATGTGTTAATAAGTAAATAAGACACAGATATATAAATTCATAACAAGATAAAGCCTGCTGGTTAGAGTAATAAGTTTTTATAACATTTTTTTTCAATTTGAAATATTCTGCATCAAAGTTAGTCGAATATATTTATTTTGCAAAAAGGTTATCTTAGAAACAACACATTTTTCTATGTATTATTTTAAACTGAAAATCTTGCTCTGATGTTTGTTGAAAGAACTCCTGAAGACACAGCTCTCTCCTACCATCCCCTCCTGGTAGCAGGTCACGCTGACATCCCTTCAGGACCACTCTACACCCACCGAACCACATGGCAATGCAGACAACAACCCTTCTGGTAGATGCCCACTAGTGTTACTTCAGAACATCCCCTGTTAGTTATACGTTGTTGACTACATTAACGTAACAGTAACTATTTCTAGTCCGAAGTAATCGTCTTTACATTTCATTTAACTCTTTCTCCAGGTTGTCATCACAAGAGTTTGATGCCGCCCAAAGCACTAGTTACTCCTCCACCAGGTGAATCGACCAGACTGGGTATTCCATACACCACCACCGCTTCAGCAGGGGCCAGAAAGGAGCTGGAATCACCTTAGGATGATCGACCCCCTGTGGATACCACACCTGGATATTCCAGTTAGGAAGTGACTTGAATTGTCCAACGTTCTGTCCACCACTCGCAAGGGCCGGACGAAAAGAACACGAGGAGTTGTCTCATCATCATAAGACTGGGTATCCAGAAGTACACAGTAGGGAAGTAAGGTGCCAGCTTATCTTCTGCAGGCAGTTTTGTTCTTTACCTCATGCCGTACTCTCAGAAGGAAGGATACGGAGAAAGTTGAAGAAGGCATTTCGTGCCTCAGAAGGAAATACAGCTCACCTACCCCTGCCTTCAGCAGAACATCAAATCAGCAGGGTAGAGTTCAAACTGCCTGCAATAAAAAAGGGCCCGATTCCTCTTTCTTGCAGCCACCACTGTTTCCCCATTAATTAAACTTGAAGGCCTCCTATTGGCCTAGCTAACCCGTGGTGTGCAAACAATTTACCCCTGCGACCATCAACAGCCCACAACAGATCCACAGATCTTCACAGCCAACAAGTCACCCAGAAGACTAACCGCCTGCCACGCCACGGAGCCAGACATTGAGGGGGAACATTCCTCTTCCCAGTAAACCACAGATAAAAGGTGAGTCAGTGCAAAGGGTCGTGACAGATTATACAGTACGAAGGGTTGTGACAGCAGCTGTGGATTTTGTGCCAACCAGACAGGCCACCAGACCAGTCCTGTATACCGGCCGGGCACCTCAGACACATAAGGGCCCTCGCCAACCCCAAATGTTTCTCGCAATACTTTACTTAAAACTTACGCATGCCAACATGCTGCACAGCACAAATGTGCTCTCCATGGGCGACTTCGCCACATCTACAAGTGACCTGCACTCGGGACAACTCATTAAAAGTGGCAGAATTGATTACAAATATCAAGCAAGCAGACACTAAGCACTGGACAGCCGCATACGTAGAAGTAATTAACATGCTTAATTATGCAATGCATCACCTGCCTGAAATTCTGCGCGCAAGTGCCACCCCCATGAATAAATTAAATATTTTTGATAGTACAATACCTTTCAGTTAGCCATGGAAGACGTTCCAACGAACCCCCGAGATGGCAGTACCCCTGTGAATTTGTGACGTAAAAACCCGCCAGCCTCAGGGCGAGGCATTTTAATTAGTCGTAGCCTCCAAGTGGGGAGATACGAAATGAGTGGCGCTCCAGGAACCCTGTGAAACCTACCCTTACGTTAGAAAGTTACTCTACCCCCCGCACCCCGAAGGATCGCTGAACAGAGGATTTTTCAGTATATAAGGAGGTCCAGCACCACGCTCCAGCACAGAGACGTTAGGCTTGTCGGCTGAAGAGGTTTGCAAGCTCTCCCAAATCTGCAAAGACTCTCTTTCCTCTCCTCAGCCTGCAACATGGCTTTGAACTCCTGCCTGCTGCTTGTGAAGGCAGCACCCTCTCCAGCCAGCAGCTTATGAAGGCTGTCAGTTCTCCAGTCCACCAGTTTGCAAAGGCTCGTCCACACCATCTGACCACCGGACTTCAGTTCTCTCTCCAGAGGTAATCCAACCTCCTGTACCCACTACCCCTTTACCTCAATCAACTTCCCTCGACTCCCGCAGTAGCAGGTCATCGCAATCTTAGCTTTCCCCTGGACAGACCTCATTCTATAGTAAAATGCTTTGATTTGTGTATATCTCAGAATTTTTCACTTTTATTATTATTCTATTTTATCAGGCTCGCCTTAGCCTATTTATCACCACGTAATTATAGTAATCAACATTCTAGCTAAATAGGATTGTGTTAGTCAGCCGGGACTTCCCGCATTTCCAGTTTGCCATAATAAATATTACGTGAATTAAAAACCTTGTCTCGACTATCGTAATTTAATAAGAGATTTCTCTTTCATTTATTTTGTGGTATTAGTGAGTGTGATTAAACTGTGCAATTAATTATCACGTTGATAACCAGTTGTGAGGTGCACTGAACTCCACAGGATATGAGGTCTGAAAGTTGGCTTTGAGTCCGCAGGGGCATACCGCAGTTTCTGGGTTTTCAGTGTCTCCTTGGCTGTTACTAGACATAGTCCTACATACCCGACTGCACATTATACGACAGGGCCTCAGGTGCGACTGCCAAAGTCGTACACCCAGGACTGTTCGTCAGCAAGGAGGTAAAAGGCTGCTTCTAGATGCACAATAAACACGGCGGTATTCAGAGCCGCATAAGGCGTCGAGAGTGACGCACTCTACTCTGGCAGGCTACTACAGATCTAATCGGTGTGAACCCTAATCAAGTAGAGCCACCGCACACTGAATCAGAGTGTGTACCATTGACATACGAATCTATTATACCTCCTCTGTTCCTTCCCTCCAACACATGGGTGCTTGAGGTAGTGGGACGCAACAGGTAGCCGTCTAATGGGTGTGTTCCAGAATGGAGGTTCCCACAAGAGGGGCCTCAGTCAAGTAAGTTCGGATTTACAAAAGTACCCTGTCTCTGTCGGTAGTGCACAGTGCAACTTATTCATAGCGGGCAAAGGAGACAATACTATAGAAATAAAAGCATTAGGATAGAGAACGAAGCTGCATTTATTGAAGACACAATAAACACAGTGACTCATGCTATCTGAGTATCGGAGTACTGAAGGTAAACTACGTTAGCCAAGTGTGGGCGACCTGGTTCTAAGCTAGAGGGAAAGTGAACTAGAAAACTGAATATACAACTACTTAACTAAAGCTGTGTAATATGGGTGTCTGGAAGAGACAAAAGAAGTTTGAAGCATGCTGCTTATACCAGTTACCATAAACGATTAAGACTCATTTTACTGCAACCATAGTGAACACTTCTACACTCGTGGGATTTAAACCCCGTGCCATTTCATACGCAGAAGTACCGGTCTGCCACAATCCTGGACAGTGGCCGGACACGTGGATTCAAGAGGTTGAGAAAGACAGCAGCGCCCCCCCCCCCCCCCCCATTCGGATCCCATGCACAAAAAAGGCAACTCACGCAAAATTTCTTTTCAATAATGGCCTCGATCTTTGCATGTGATCATACAGCCAGGAACAGAAATATGTAGGTAACTGTATACCCGCACCAGTGAATAATTAAGCAAAATATTTTGGACATACACTATTGAAGCAATGGTGTATGTCCGAAATATTTTGCTTAATTATACACTTCCGCTGTAAGAATCTTTCAAACAAATGCATCAGTGAAACTGACACACATCGCTGTCAGCACTAGTGTCGCATGTACGCAGAAACCACTTTGAGCAAAATGCTTTTTCTAGTGTGTTGAAAATCCGTAAAAACCGATAAAATCCATTAAAATGGCAGGCCTGTAGCAATATAAGGCACCAAACACCCTTAAGACTAAATCATTTGTTAGTTTTCTACAGATTTTACGCCTGAAAAAATATGAATTATTTGCACTTGTGCCGGCAAGTAAAGTGAACAGCCAGAGAGTATTGAATCAGCTTACAGCATGCTGTTCAGGTTTCACAAGATAGCCGTTATATACTGGGACACTGGCATTTAGTTAGAACAGCGTCAGTGGATCAATATGAGCGTGGGCAGATGACTGGTTGAACATATGTGGAACATTCTGCGGCATGCAGTTTAGATTTCATCAAAATGTCCTTGAACCTTGTGCGGCGTGCGACTCAGGTTTCATTATCGTTAAAGTTTATAAATTATTTGTTATGTCTTTTCGAACAATGCTTACCGGAAAATTATATAATTTAAAGTTTATTTCAAAATGTCCATTAGTTTTTAACGTTATATTGAAGATTATCTTCCTTGAACAAAACCTTTTAAATGGGATTTACTAACATAGAGCTAGATGGAAGAGATATAGGGAATTAAAATTATCACCCTATTAGGCGGGAAAACCTATTATGCTCTGAAGTCTTAAGCAAATTTTAGTGTACCATATTTGCAGCCATAATTAAATGTTTCGAACTGGGATTATTGCACAAGCCATATAATAATTGCATTTGTCAAACTTGCCTTTCAAACTTTTTTATCTTGATTGTAGGTCTGTGTACTTTTGTTTTAAGTTTTGTAGCTATTTTACACATTGCAAAACCTAATTTCTAAAACTGGGTTTCTTGCACAAAACCAATCAATATTGGCACTGACCAAGCTTACTAGATAAGTTACTATTCAAATTTGTTGTCTTAAATGTCTACATTTGTATTATTTTACACTAAGGGTGTGAAATTCGATTTCTCGATTCCTTGATTCCTCGATTATGTCGATTTAAGCTGTAATCGACATAATCGAAAATCAAGAGGAAGTATGAATTTATTAATTTTCGATTATTTCAATTATTATTGCAAAAGATAAGTTTATAGTTTAATAATTAGGCCTGTGCAAATATTCTAATTCTGTTTTGAATAGTTAAATATTCGTATTTTATTCAATGTTGAATATAAATACTTCGAATTTTTGAATATCCAACTTTTTTCGAAGTGTAAATGTGATATTTAGAAACAGTAGTTTCAGACGTAAACGAACATCACGTACTGTATTTACCGGAAAGGAAAATGAGGTTCTTTGACAGAAAAGAAATATAAAGAATGAGGGTTCGCTACAATTCAGGAATCGTCTTCAATTTAAAACCTAGGCGATTTTAACAAAGACTTTTCATGCTTAAATACTGTGTGTCCTATGGTTGTACGCATTTTTGTAGTGCTGAGACTGTACCTGTCAACTTTGACAAGAGGGTCCCCTTATCATATGTCACTCAGGCCATAAAGAGGAAGCGCTTTGCTGGGAAGCAAAATGGCTCAAATCACGAATAGGTATATAACACCCGCAAGACTTTTACAGTGTAAGAAAAATGTTGCTACCATACATCTAGGTTAGACACGCCTACTTCATTGTGATAAGCTTTTTATTAAAAGTAAATAAAATATATCATATTATTCATATAATAGCATTTCTTCTTGAAGGGTTTGTCATAGATTAATAAAATACTCAACCTAAATAATTTTTTCTGCACTCCACAGGTGTAGTCTTAAATTCAGGTTTAAATATCTTTCCCTCAAAAATATTTTTTTAGCAAGGGGACATCTTGGATTCAAGGTCATCTTCCTTCCAGGAAAATACGGTATTCATATTCCCAGTAGTTAAAGCATTTGCAGTCAATTTTTGTGAAGTATTCAATAACATTTCGCAGTACAAAACATTTCTTCCATGAAAAGGACTACATAAATACAATTTTCACTTGGACGCTTTTCAGTGTATGTACTGGGAAGTATTAAAACATTTTATAATTCCAATTTGATGTATTTCAAAAGGCAGTATTTGTGATGTAAAAAGAAAATTACCCATTACAGTCATTATAAAGTAATAAATAGTTAGTGACTTAAAGGTTTTAAAAGAATTCTTGGCTAGAAAATTAAACAATTATTCAGTTTTTAAGGAAAAGCAAGAAATGTTGAGTATTACATTAGAACTGCATAGATCCTGTTCTTTTTCATTACAATTTGTTTTTATTGTTGTGCACGTTGGAATAGTACAATTTTTCTTGGAACTAAGATAATTGAGAATCAATAATTGAGAAAAAGAATTAATTGTCCCATCTCTATTTTACACTAGACATAATTTAATGTGCAGAACTGAATTTAATGACATGACATTTGTAACTTTTTTTGTAATAGTAATAATAATAATAATGATTAATGAAAATTTCACATTAGATGTTTTTTTATTAAAGGTAAGCTCTAGAAATTTTTAGTTGATTTACCTCCATTGTAAAAAGTATGTTATAATACAATGTATCAGGAATTGAACCATAAATACAGTGCTTTCTTCAATATTACGCTATGCTTATAAAACAACACAAACCATACTGTTAAATTCATTTAATACAAGAGAATTGGAATCGGGATTCGAATCAGAATTTAAAAAAAACCAGACTCAAACCATCTCTAATAATTTATTTTACATAAGACTGCTGGGTTTTGATTGACTATGATCTATTAAAAGTTGCACCTGTAGCCATGCAACTAATAAAGGGTTGCTATAATTGAAACTGTATTGCTTTTTGTCAACAAGCACTGACTGAATATAAAAATTTTGCATTTAAGAAATCTGATGTAATTTTAATTGACAAAAGTCTAGAGCAAGTGATTCAATTTGATTCAATTTCAAAAATCCTGATTTGCAGACCCCTACTAAAATAGGTATTCGCTTTCTTAATTTTCAAGAACACATATCTCTAAAATAACTAAAATAAAACGAATCGCTAGACCCAAATATGACTATCAAAAATGTGTTGTCATGCTCTTACCTGCCACAATTGGGAGCAGTGACTACAAAATTCATATTAAAGAGGCAAGAGCTTAGCTCAGATCTCCTATTGTGAGCACAGATATAGGGAACCTGCAATTCATAATAATGGAATCGCCACTCTTCATTCTCTGCTGCTGACATCAGTTTTGGCAAGCATCTACTTCTTGACATGCATGGGGTATGGATGTAGCTCGATGTCAACAACCCATTAAGCCCATAGTACCATGTGTACCTAACCTGGAGCATCTTTACTTTCCAACTGATCCTAAGCAATACCCAGGAAGTCTGGGACAGGATATGCCAAAGCAATAATTTAGCCCTTGTACTTCCTACCCAAGAGTATGAAAATGGCAAAGAATCAATACTATCCTAGTACTCTGGGAGGTGTCATCACAGATGTCCCTATCGCTAAGCACCTCGAACTGTTGCTCTGGCTCATAATCCCATTATCCAGAACAGTTGGACAGTAGGCTACTCTAGAAAGATGGCTCTCTGGGTTCAAAACATCTGTTGTTTGACTGCTAGGTGACCTGGTCATGGGGTGGGTATTAAGAGTGTCACAATCCATGATCCACCACATGTGTCTCCAACTGGCTGCACCTCTGTACCATATGCTAGTACTGAACCATTCCCCTCAATTTGGTTTGGCCCCAAACACTTTTCACTGCTGTGTGTAGAGTACTAGTGGTCCAGAATATGCTGCGGGTCACTCTATAGCCTGTTATGAACTTCACAGGACAGCAGCAACACTCAGCAACATCACTCCTTTGGCTAGGGGTGTTACCTATCTTACAAGTAATACTTCTGGTTGCCAACAAGAGCTTTATTCTGAACTGACTCTAGCCAACCTTATAGCTAGGGTATTTAAATACTGTATTTTGGTGAATATAGGCAGCATGTGTGTTTAGACTGCACCATTAGTTTTTGATGAAAAATTAAGGATAATTAATATTTCAAGTAAAGGCCGCACCAAATTTTTGAATTTATTGCTAAATCACGATTGCGTACAAACATGATAAATTCAGACTGAATTTCTCCCCTACAAAACATTTGTGACAGAAAATTTGTGTTATGTGCATTGTTTATGAATGTTAATAGCGCTATTACTATTCCAAACTTGAAAAAGCAAACCCATTTCAAAATTTTTCACAAAATGGCGTCTATCAATCTGCACTTGGGGCAATGCGGCGGGCATGCGAACTACATAAGATATCTTTCTCTTGTACAGCAGAGAAATTATTTTCTCATGTACATCTTAAATACTGTGATTAATAAAGTGCAGTGAATAGGATTACCTTAATTTTGCGTTGCCTTTTTCTAACTTTCCAGGAATAATTATTAGAGTTACAATTTTATACATAATCCATTCGTAATTTTTAGGAAAAAATATTCAAGTGAAAATTTTTGAGTATTGTTGGCAACATTGCATTGCGAATCGATATCTTGAACATATGGCAACACTACTTATAGCTCGTCGTTATCAACATGGCTGCCGTCGAAAACATTGCAATATTGATTGCTAAACATCTAATAAAATTCTACAGTACATATTTTATATACGTATGTACTGTTGAAATCCTTCCGACCCCCACAGGGGGGGGGAGTAACAAAAAAATGCCTCACTCCGTCACCACGACAAATACACCCCCAACCCCTCCCTTGCAAGAAGCCAGACGTACTAGACTTCACACACTCATCTGAACTGTGCCTCGCCCTTAATATCATATGAGATTATAACTAAAGCACAGCAGAGATTTACCAAACAACCAAGTGGGTATTCGAAAGTCATGAATGAAAAATGTTCGCAAAGTCACATCTCTAGTGTCAACAACAATTATTATTTTTATTACACTGCAAAATATCACGTGGCATTCCAATCAGTCTCTGGCTGATATATTAAAATAATGCATTAAAAAAATATCTTAAACACTTTCAGCCAATTTTTAAAAAATACAGCCAGTTCAAAACGTTCATTTTCATTTTACGTTCCCCTATATCTCAATAACGTTCTTTGCGCCGCGCTGACGAGCTCCTCGTTCCAAAAGGCACTTTACTCTGTCACTCCGCTCTCCTATGGCGCACTAGCTCATACATGACGTGAGCTGCTAACATGACATAAACGTGCAAGTCCGACGAAAACTCCAAATCACGAGTCCGTCAAAATTTTATCTCCGACAAAAATTACTTGCATAATTCTGGCCCGACAATTTCTCAGCAAACCATACTGTAACACAAGCAGCAAATCTTAACAAGCACTTCTTTATCACAAAGTTAAAGTTTGCCATGACACGTTCAGCACACCAACCGTCCTGCAATTATTCCAGTGACTTTCATAGTCAACATAGTACGAGTGGACTGGCGATCTCAAACAGTCTCGTGTTGCAACAAATCCCAGCACAGCTTTAAGTTGCAGCGGGAAAAGTTTTCGTACAGTCCAATGCCCTTGCTAATGTTGCCCAAAACGCTAATATTACATCTCGGTTTTACACTGCAATTCCTGGGGCGGGTTGAACCTCACGCAATATTTAACACAAGGAAAAGTCTGAGCCATCGCGGGCCCATTTTACTGTCTCAAGTTCTGCTCCACGCCATGCTAGTTCAAGCAAACATTTTGTCGGAGTCCAACGAAACACAATCGGCACACAATCTAGCATTACGGAACAAACTACAGGTCGTCCGACAGCGGTGGAAAACGACATCATTCAGTCTCCGTTCAACGTTCAATCTCTCCAACTTTAATACATAGGACATTTCCATTCACCTGACGGGAACTCGCGATACACTCGCACAGGCCAAAAAACAAAGTCCGTCACCCCACTAGACCGACACTATCCAGCGACACACATATTCGACCCATCAGTGTGGGGGCTTTCGTATCGCCAAAAGACTATTACCGCCCACGTAATCATAGTGAAATCCAGCTACACACTGCTTGTACACACAGCTGACTGCTGACTGCCTACTCACATTGGCCAATGTGGCTCACGCACGCTAACGGTGCCTTCACCCTCCGACATCACACGTACCACGCCAGTGGCGATACCTCGTGGTCACTCTTTACATTGAGGTGGTAAACCATGAATCTATACATCCAATAAAATTTGCTAATCCCGGATTATTAATATTGCATAAATGAGATACTAAAAATTATTCACAGTGATTATATCACATAATATATCAATATAAATAGGATTAAATTATTTAATGATATGAATAGGAAATGGTTGAGTGAAGGGAATAAATGACCAACAATTATAAAATTATGAGCACACATACTAAAAAGTACCAGGCGTATTGCCAACCACTACATACACTATAAATATTTACTAAAAATACTGTGGCGATAACCACATAGTCACACTGTATTCCCATATTTTTTCAGTGTGCTTTTTGAATTTGTGCTCTGTAATTACACAATGTGTAGTCTGAGGAGACGTCTATTATTATTTATTTTAATTTTGTTACAAGATTTGTATTATTGGCGCACGTGTACATAATGTACTGTATATCGACTTGTATGCATTGGTGAGTACGGTTTGTATTTATACTTTCTTGTCAATAATTTGTTGTTTAATGATTGGAGCATGTAATTTTCGGCGATGCCACAGAAATCTTTGATCGAGGCAGTAAAAATTGAATTTCGAGTTATGCAAAAACTGACTATTTTAGCATTGTTCATATAGGGATTTGGTCTCTGGACCACAGAAAATGCTCTGTGGAAACGGACTTTCGGTCAAACCGAGTTAGTTGGTTTGAGTTCATACGGTATATGGTAATAAATAATCACTTAATATGGATTTTTGGGGGTAAGATTTTTTTTTTTATGCTATATCTCGACGTTAGGCTGCACCCCACTTTTTGTAGTAATTTTTTTTTGCTAAAAATGTGCGGCCTATACACGTCGAAATATGGTACAAACAGTCCATTTCACAAAATGGCAACAATGTGGTTGAAACAAAACATGGAACAATTTAATCATGTGAATAAATCCTCTTGTCAGATGTAGTGTGGGTTTTCTCACAGACCAAAGTCATTGCAGAGAATTAAGAGTCGCTGGGACATGATACTGCCAGCCACTGCACCAGATGCAAACTTGGAGTGCACTGAAATAATTTAATTTAAGTGAGCATTTTGGAACCTCTTCTTTCTCACTTCTGTGGTTCCTCTCATGCCAAAGAACTTCCTTGGTTGTATTCCTATCTAGCAACAGGATATCATGGTGCAACTAAATTAATTTTAAGACTGCTGTGGAAAATGATACACTACGTCCAAATTCCCCACAGTATTTTCTTCTCAAGCAATACACTTTTGAAACACTGCATACAATATTTTTTGTTAAAACTGAATGCAGATAGCCAGCAGGATTTGATGATCATGAAGTTGATTACTGGTTACATTTTGCATTAAGTATTTTATAAACTTATCCACAAGGGTATTTTCTACTTGGGTGAATGAGGCAGTTTCTGCAACATTAACTGTGAAGTTGAGTGATTTTCATTAAATGGAGAAAAGAGTGGCGAGGAGGAGTCAAAGAACATGACACTGCTTTGTTGTGCTGCCAAAAACACGATAGTGAAACCCTGTTAAGAAATTCACACTTAAGAAGTTTTCATGCTTAATAAGTTGAATAATTATGCATCTTGTCTATCTGTACATGGGTAACTTGACCCTTTTAAGAAGTTTTCCTGGTTAATAAGTATTATTTCTTCAGTCCCTTCAGAAACTTCTTAACAGAGTTTTACTATAAAATGAAACTGACTTCCTTTGCCGGTATGTTATAAAAATGTAGATACGTAATTCACAAAGTCAAAAGCATCCCAAATGATTACATACACAGAAAGTGTATGTACATATTTGGATCTCAACTAATTTATAAAACAAAGTGTTATTAAATTTTTCCAAGACTGAAATTTCCCCCACACTAATTAGTTTGTTTATGTTAGTTTACTGAGTAAATAGTGGAATGTGTGTCCTAATTCTATGCATATTAGGTACTATAATTTATAATAATCTGTTATTAAAAAATATATTTTTTAGTTATTTATATTTGCTTTTTGGTATGGTTGGTATAGATCTCATAATTAAAAATTCCCCTTCAAGTGATGGCAGTCATACACTACAGTTTTATTTAAAAAATATAATATATTCCAGAATTCTGATAACATGCACTGTATTATATATTTTTGCTTCACTTATCATATGATGGACTTGCCTTCTTGCTCTGGAAGTGGAATGGACGGGGCACCTCACTGATGGGAAACAGCCCCGCCAGGCGGGGCTCCCTCTCCGGGGTGATGAGATGGTGTGAGGAGACAGTGATGAGGTCCACTCTTCGACCCTCCAGCGAGTAGCACACACATTCTCGGTGGTAGTAGATGTCATCTGGACCAGGGGAATTACTGCCCTCTGCAACACAGGACCTCTCTCTCCTGACACTCTGCAAAGTACCGATGCACAGTTATATACAGAATCATAACATTTTCAACTAGTAGGTGTGATATTTTACTTTGTTCATTATGTCAACAAACGTCATCTTTTTTGAAAAACTATTTACATTACCACAATGTTTAAGGGAATAAAGTAAACAATAGGCCCATGGTTGGAGGCTTCCAGGCATGTACATGGGCATGCCGCAGAGGCCTGTGATGTATTAATGCATTCACTGCAGAGTAACAAAGTATGGGCAAGAGTGGAAGTTTATAGTAATTAAATTAGAAATTAGTTTGCATTGTGTGAAAATTTACATAATTCGTAGTTTTAATAACATTTTTCAATACTCATAGCGACTAATATCTTGATGTTTTGCTTCACTGTCTTAGCAAATGTTCAAAATCCATGAGAAACACAGGACTACTATAGTTAACACTTTGGATTTCAAAATACTGTACTGTATTTTCAAGAGTAGTAAATGCTGTACAATAATCCCATTCAAGCAGCACAACTGAACGAGGTGGTTCACTGCTCCAAACCCTCACATTATGATGCTTAAACTTTTCTAATAAATGGAAAATTGCTTTGCCAGTCAACATCACATTAATGGCTAGAACAAAGACAACTTGTCTTTGTGGCTTAGGTGGAGTGTGTTTGCTAATGTGCGTGGTGTCTGAGCGAACCAGGGCGAATGTAGCAGGAGCAGGCTCTAGTCAAAACTGCATCTTCTGACAGTATGCACCGGGACATGTAGGCAGGTTACTAATAGCTTTTTGGATGTTCCAGAGGGGCAGGTCTAGCTCAACCCTGTACGCCCCTAAGAAGGTTCACAAGCTCAGTCCCCATTTGTTCCACCCGAACTCCCCACTGTGGTTCACCCTCAAAGAGCAAAGGGGAGGCTCAGTCTGGCGTATCTCTGACAGTAAAGATTTAGGTCTCCAGGACAGAATGCAAGACTAATATTCAGCCTGAGGAGTGTGACAGAGGGTGTAGCACAACCATGCTTTTCCTTGAAGTAAAGTATGAGTAATATGACAAAATGAGGTCAGAGGGATGAAAGGTTCAAAACATATAAGACTGAGATTAAAAAGAGTGAAACCCAGGTTTGCGGGTGTTTGTTTATAGTTACTAATACACAGTGTGTACACCATCCTGTATACATGATGGATGTCTGAAGGGCAGTACCTAATAAAGCCAAGTATACAATAGGGATATGCAGTGCACGTACAACAGGGGAGAAGGTAACCCCATAGGCTCCATAATACCAGTACGGTTGGTGCCAATGCATGGCTGACTAATCACTGGTGAGTCCGTTACAGCAACATTATAGCATGGCTGGAAGACCAATCAGTCACCGCTGTCTTGAAGTAACAACAATGTACTGCAAACTGATAAGGCGTGGACTGACTTAGTAACATGGTAATGCAGCCGGGACACCAGCCTATTACAGAAAAAGCTTGCACTTTTAATGATAATTACCTCAGGGTAAAGTAGAAAATCTTCTCAGGTTTACACATAAGCCAAAAGTCAGCTAAGAAAATTACATGATGAAAAATGGCATTGTCTTACTACTTAACATGTTTCTATAATAGCCATGATTATTTGTTACTTGATCTTAAGTTAGAAATCATTGTAGCTCCTGTAGATGTAGAATCTCCTCTCGTAGTTGGTCATCAAAGACTCCAAAGGACCTCTGCAGTGGTGTAGGCGATGGGGCATCCTGGGCATTACAGCAATGTATAATTCACAAATTTGGACTTAATTGTTGAGCGACACACCATTAGAATTGAAAGTGTATGGCACATTATGTATTATGGGCTGTAGTGAAGAAACAGACATTTGCAGACCTATGTTCATATAACATTTTTTAATCCTCCAGACGTGAGAGGAATGTTTCGAAGAATTGACATGCAATTTTGCAACATCCTGGCCTGCGGGCGATACAGTATACGTTATGTATTACACGCTGTAGAGAAGAAACTAAGCGATTGCGGACCTATGTTCACATAACATTTTTTCATCCTCCAGACGTGAGGAATGTTTCCCCAAAGTATTGACATATATGTCTATGTATGTCTATATCTGTGTGTGTGTGTGTGTGTGTGTGTGTGTGTGTGTGTGCGCACGTGGAGGCAGGGTGCGTATGGGGGTGTGTGTGTGTGTGTCTCTCTCTCTCTCTCTCTCTCTATGTGTGTATGTGTGTGTGTGTGTGTGTGTGTGTGTGTGTGTGTGTGTGTGTATATATATATATATATATATATATATATATATATATATATATATATATATATATATATATATATATATATATATATATATATATATATATAGTGAGAGTGAGTGAGTGAGTGAGTGAGTGAGTGAGTGAGTGAGTGAGAGAGAGAGTGAGTGAGAGAGAGAGAGAGAGAGAAAGAGTGTGTGTGTGTGTGTACGTGCGTGTGTGTGTTTGTTTTTAATAGCATTTAGCTATGACAAAACTGAAGACAGATCTGCAATCAGTTTTAGAATCAGTAAAGTACTCAAGGAATAATAACAAGTCATTGTGGGGTAGCCCAAACCTAAAACCCTGTTGTGGTGGGCAACATGCGCTTTGACAGTAAACTGATTCTTTACATCTCTCTCTCAAGTACATGCCTCCCCCCACCCCCCCAAACACCCACACAACCACGCCTACACACACACAAACACATCCACCAACCCATGCCCACATATACACATTTACTCTCTATGTATTATGCACACATCGCATCCAATGTTCTGAATCACAAACAATGCAAGTTTCACAATTTCCCAGTGACTTGTTGCTGAACTTATAATATGAGGAATTAAAACTGTTACAATGTGTAATAAGGTTGTCTTAGCACTCGTAGTCCTGTTTTCGGACTTTCGTACACCATTCACAATTATTTTGAAAACATTTTTCCAGCCTCTGCCCAACTTTGTAGCCATTTCAAGTCAGTATTTGAGTACAACCAAATTACTGCATTTACTCACAGAAGGGTCACCCTCGTATAAAGGTTACACATGTATTTCCCAGCCTGAAAATTATCATCCGACATTATCCCTCGGCCAGTGTAAGCCCATCATGGGTCACACATGCACAATGAACAGGGCTGTATTATTCGTGTAATGCGCATGTCAAGTGCGGACTACGGCCAAAGATAATAGTCAAAATGGTTCATGTTAGATGTCACGTATTATATGTAATTGTTTTGCCATGCACTCTTTAGGACGTTTGTAAGGTTTGACGTATCTGTTGTCGTGCACTCCTGTGCATGTCTTGTTAGTAGCAACAGCCGGGCCTCCAGCAAAGGGTTCTTGTTAGCATGCAAGATCTTTGTGTGTTTGTTTTGCTGTACAGTCCTGTGCATGTTCTGAAAATTAGTTAAGTAAGTTTCTGGTGTATTAATTTTGCTGTGCACACCTGTGCACGTTTTTGTAATTATTGTAGTTGCCCTTCATGCTCCGATGAGGCCTGCACTTCCAACGCAAATTAGTGTCCACCCTTCCGACAGTCATTTGGCAATCTCTTGTTGTGGCTCAAGCTAGACAGGCATGTGCTGCGTGTCCCGCTGGAGCCTCAACTTTGCATTCACTGATCTGTAGTTCTGTCAGTTTATCATTTCAAAAACCTCTGATAATTTACCCCTCCAGCTGGCCTGGTCCTTCCGTTGATTCTGAGGGCCCTAACTAATTATCTTTGTTTATGGGATTTTTACTAGTAAAGTAACTTTGTGTACTTTCATGCTGGTTCAGGCAGGGCCACGTGCAAGTGTTTTGTGCCGCAGTGTTAAGATAATGTATTGGTTAATTTCCTATTGAGTTCATGTTGTGGTTCGCACATTCTAGAGTTGTTTTGTTCTGTAATAAATGCAGGAGGGCTCTCTATGTAATGTGCACGTGGTCAAACCTGTTCCATAAGTATAAGTCACCACCACATTTGCACTTGCATTTGGCATGTTCTGTGGCCAACAACTGATCAGAAGAAGTTTTCTTCATCTGTGTTAGTGATCATCCACGTGGCTACATTGCAACCCTAGAAAGAGTGTGTGCTCACCGCGTGGTCATGCGTGAAATCATGGCCTGGCCCTGGGAACACTACTGTATCACTACCACCACTACCATCCGTTGCATTGCCAACACAGACAATAACAATATCTACTTTTTTCTCTGTGGGAGTTGCCCTTGCATATGAGATGCATCAATATCAGTATTTGACTCGTTAAATATATATTTCCATCTACACTGAAATATTTTCCACAGAATAATAAAAGTTGTTACATGGTTTACTTTTATATCTTTCACCTCTCTAGCTGAATTCCCAGGCAGCAGGCAACAGCTCAAAGTGACTGTAGATCACTGGAGTTGCCATCTGACATGGCACTCGTTCACGTTACTTGTGCGAGACATTTTATGTAACGCAAATAACTCTTGACCAGTACTTTATTTACTAAACAACACAGGCTAACTATTTACATACATACTGAATCACACAGCAAAATAAGAGTCTTACTACATTTTTGACACTTAGAATTGGCATAGTAATAAGCAACCTAAATGCAAGTAAATACAGTCAATGCAGTTATAAAAAAAGCCAAAGTGAATGAAATTAGTAAAATTATTTCTACAAAAAAACTACTGCCTAAATAGGTATACGTACATACGGCATTCACAAAAATACTGTATTTTGGCGTGTATAGGCTGCACTGAATTTTTGTATTCCTGTAAATATTGTTAAGTCACAATTCTGTACAAATATAATAAATTTCGGCTTAATTTCTCTCCTACAAAACATCTGTGACAGAAAATTTAAGTTATGTTGCAATGTTTCCGAATATTTATTGCGCAATTACTTTTCCAAAGATGACTTGAGAAAGCAAACCCGCAGCAACATGTTACACAAAATGGTTTCTTATCAATATACACTTGTAGAGCCACGGCAGGCGTACAAACTACGCAAGATATCTTCCTCTTGTACATTACAGAAATTATTTTCTCATGTACGACATCTATGGGCAAGCTACAACATGTTTACATTTTACCCATGCGGGATGAAGGTTATTTTGTTTATGAATGCGAGCGAACAAATAACTGCACGAGTGTGGGAATTTTTTTTTAATAAAAAAATTCCTGTCCTTCCCTTCCTTCCTTTAAGAATTAAAACAAACATTAAAATGTAATGTATGTTGAAAAATTTCTAAACATGTTTTAGATAAGAAATTTCCAAAAAAAAAATCTTTTATGCCAACATCTCGTATATACCCCACATTTTGTAGTCATTTTTTTTGTAAAAATGTGCAGCCTATACATGCTGAAATAAGGTAATTTGTTTTCTTTCAAAATGTAATAGAATCGTTAAAATATAGACAACAAAAACCCTCACATTTATTCACAAAATGTTTTAGGTGTTTTAAGATGTCCTTTTTTATTAAAATGTTAAGTTGTATAGGACCTTGAAAGCTGTGTATATTTTGCCATTTGTCAAAACTCTCTGCTCCAGACGTGGTGGCACTTGAGCTCCCTAGTCTTACTACAATAGGACTTCACACTGTCAAGTGCTGCAGCATGAGTACAGCACGACCCACATTTACATAGCTCATGCTGAATAAAGCTGTCCACATGCAAACAGATATTCTAAGTTATCATTTTGGTACACAATTGAAAGACGAGTTTATGACCATGTTGGTTTGTTTGTTATTTTAATGATTCCAATGTTTAGGCAGGACGTGAAACTAGATACTACAGATATTTTAACTTTAATTTTGGTAACTGGATGATGTTACAAAGATTTTATTAAATGATTTTAAGTATGTGATAGAGGCGAGCTGCTCAAGGTAAACCTGCACACTACTTCATTGCCTTGTGCATAGAGATGATGAGGCATGTGATATACGTGTCTGGGTCGCCCATAGCAATTCCACAATTCTAGGCCCCAAATACACACAAAATGTCTTGGTAGGTGGAATGTTTCATGTTCACTTTCAGATTATAAATGTTTTATCTAGTAGACATAGCGCCACTGTAACAGTAAATATGAGTATTTTATGTATTGTTATGTGTTGCTGCTTGGAACCGGGTGGGTGAGCAAAGAGAAGGACAGAAGTTAAATGATAACGGCAGACGATTGCGCGGCAGCACGTATCAGTTACACCTAGACTGTGCCAACAAGATAATCTTTTGCCGCCCGATGCAGCTGACCCTGGTTCTAGTGATATTTTTGTTTATCTGAAGAATGCTCTGAATTACTGACGTCATCTCTCAGAGCAACTTGGGGTATGCTGAACCTTCGAGAAGGTCAAGGTTATACTATAAATTTTACAGCAACAGCATGCCTCTGGACCGGCAGTTTTGAGTTGGAGTGGCTGAATGGATGACTGGCGGGTTTCTGAGTCATAGAAGACGAGCAGCAAGCGGAGACCAATAGAAGGGGAAACTGCGACTGCAAGCTGTAAGCAGCTGGCAGGCTGGACTATTGGACTAGGTGCATGAGTAAAAGACATTATAACTGATGGAAACAGAGAGACTGAACACATGCTAATAATGGCTATGTATTGTGTATTGAATGACTGTACCAGCTCCAACTACCTTCACCAGCTCATCCAGCAGCTCCTGCAACATGTAGGAGACTCTCCAGAGGTAACTTCGACATCCTTACCCTGCATCCATTTACCCAAGTCTATTTCCTTAATGCCACGGTAGCAGGTAATCTCAACATCTCCTATGGACAACCACCCCTCGGGAAGTAAATCGCTGTAAATCGCGATCTTTCAATGAGTAGCTAATGTTGTTAAAGTTCGTCCAGGTTCACCTTCACCTGAGTTAATGTAACCAAGTAACTTAATTTAAGCATTTAGATTTGTCTGATTGAACTGGGATTCCCCTGTGTCTTCCTAGACGTAAATAAATATTACGTCAAAGTTTATTTGGTTGACTCCATCATTTTATTTAACCCTCTCATTTTTTTTTAACTGAAAGTGTTTTCAAGTGAGTATTTAACTTTCTCCTGAAATAGGTGTGAGATGGCAGAACACTCAGAAGACAGGGCTTGAAGAAGGCTTTAGTCCAAAAGGACATACCAAAACTCCTGGGTGTGTCTGGAACGCCTTCCCTTGTTCACAGAGACACTCCAACTCTCACCTGCCAATTCTTCTGTCAGTGCCTCTGGCGTGTCTGAAAAGACATTCCCCAATAGGACTGAACTCCAGCAGAAAAGAAAAAGAGTACTAGCTCTAATATAGAACCTTGTGTTGAGAGGCTGTTAATCTTTTAAAACACTACCATAATATTTATTTTAGCTTCCGATGAATAGGAAAGGAGGCGGATTACCCAGTCGAATTAGACGTAAAGAGCGATGAGCTTTGCAGCGAGAATTATTGAAATCAAATATTGCCCTGCTAGTGGACTCCACTCGCAATGTCGCAACCCCATTCCGCAGTACCTGGGGTCACCCCGCATCCCACCTCACCGATAGTTGTGCGTGACCATAAATCGGGACTAGATTCATACCTGGGTATCTGTTGGCCGTGGCCTGACTATGAGCATGAGAGTTATCACCAGCCAGCTAAGCTCACACCCGTCGTAACCGAGCCAACCCCTCACCTAGTAAAGGACACTCAACCCTGTAATACGTGCACAATCTATATGGCAGCAGGCAAGTTGATAAAGATTATTATACCCTCCAAAACCACCTGAATAGTTTCCACTCCACTGAATTTTTTTCCCAGCCAGAAACCAACGAGACCAAATTCTTGGGGACAACCAATAACTCCTAAGCGACTTGGGACAGTTGGCGTCCCATTTATTGGCAGCCTTCTCGGCGAGTAATATTGCACTCCCTGGGTGGGAGACATTTGCAATCCGATTCACCTCGGGGTTTGATTCCCTTCCGCTCCAAAATAACCCTTCCACTAGGCAAAATCCACCAAACCACCCCAACATGGGCAAACCACAACCCGCCAGGCAGAAAGAAATCCTACGAGAAGAGAATACACTGCCAAAGGGTTGTAGTTAAGGCTCAAGAGAATAATCAGCACTCTCAGTAACCCGTGTCGGACGGAGGAACCTGCTCCGCCACGACAAATCAGATCCTCCATAAGTCAATCGAACTAAAGAGAGATTAAGATAAAAAGGGAGCTCGCCTCAAACTGTAAATAGTGTTAAAGAGAATGTGGACAGGAAAATTGATTCTGTAAATGATTATGTCAACAAAAAAATAGAAGGCATTAGCATATTAGTGAACATGAAAATTGACAGTATAAACAACAGGATGGACAGTGAAACTGAGGTAGTGTACAGTATCAGTGGAAGAATGGACAATGTAAGTGAAAGGATGGACAGTTTCAAGAATGAAATGAAACAGAAGATCAGAGCAGTAGAAAAGGAGTTGGAGGATATTCTTCAGCAGAGGAATTTTTACTACCACCACATCGACAGCTGAGAAAAGTGAAGAGGCAGTGCAAGACGAAACCAACGTCACAGTCTCAAAGGAGAGCACGAAGCTCTGTGGCATTGGTGTTGTGCAACCAGCAGTGGGGAAGGGGGGTCTCAATGAAGCCTGCCGCTTACGACGGCCAGACTTCATGGCGAGAGTACCAACACCAGTTTGAAATAGTCGCTACCCTAAATGGCTGGACAACCTAACAGCGGACATACTACCTCGCTGCTGTACTGAGAGACCTCGCATTGAGTATACAACAATCTCTGCCAGAGCGACATCGAGTGAAGTACCCACACTGGTATGTCTTGGATCTGCATTTCGGCAATCGGTACCTGTGACATGCTCACCATCCACAGTTTCAAAGCCACACCCAGCGACCAGGGGAGCCCCTGCAGGATGCAAGACACCCTGGCCCGAGCACTGGAGGTAGTGTCAGCAAGACAGGAACCTGCACCCCGACATTCAGTACACACAGTGAAGCTGAACAAAGATGATGACGATATCAAGAAGACTCTGAAGGAGTTGCAGTTGGCTTTGAGGGACATTGCTTCCAGGATTCATGCTACAGAGCTACGCCGCCCCCTATCAAAACGAAGGGAGTGTTGGTCATGTGGACAGCAAGGGCAACTGAAAGCTTATTGCCCACAACAGAAGCAGCAGCCAGTAAAGAGACAGCATGGTGAAGAACAAATGGCCTTGGTGAGCGCATGCAGGCACTTGCGTGAAGAAATTTGTTAGCTTCGTGCATATACCCAACAACTGAGACACCGCATCGACGAGCTGATGCTGCAAACTGCACACCTCACAAAGCAGTTGGAAAATGCACATGATGACCTGCAAGAGCTGTCCAGAAGGCCTGCGCACCCTGTGCCATATAACAGTGAAAGGTATCCATGGCATGGAGCGAGTGATAGGATGGCCCCTCTCAGTAGTACCTCTGAAGTTAGCAGTCCCATGGAGGAAGTGACACATGGGACAAAGAACCAGTTGCATGAACTCAAGAAAGGGAGTGAGGCAGTCGACAGAAGCTACCAGTGCTTTAGTGTACATCAAATGAGGATCCAGCCACAACCGCAAGTGCCAGAATTTTTCAGATTGGTAGACATGGTCTACAGGAAGATTAAAGGAGAAATTCTGGAGTTGTCCAGCTTTTCAAACAGTTAATGAAAGGATTAGTCCTGTAAAGCACAAGCGACCATATAGTGACAGGATGAAGACCTGGTATGTGAAGAGAATTTCGGGCGAGGTATTTCAAGAAGGACAACTGGTTTGGCTGTACAACTCACAGAGGAGAAAAGGATACTTGAATCTACAGAATTGTTGGGAAGGCCCCTACCGGATTTTGAAGAAAATCAATGATGTGATCTTTTGAATTTTCCATCAAGGCTCTCGGATGGAACCAAAGATTGTCCACATTGACCGACTGGCACTCTACAAAGGTCCGGACATTGCAGAGTCTGTTTGGGACGAACAGACTTGAGAAGGGGACAGAGTTACATGTTGCTGCTCGGCGCCATGCGGGCGAGCGGAGAGGAGGACAGAAGTTAAGTGATAATGGCAGGCAACCGAGCAGTGGCACGTATCAGTTATACGCAGACTGTGTCAACAAGATAATCTTTTGTGGCCCAATGCAGCTGACCCTGGTTGTAGTGATATCTGTGTTTATCTGAAGAATGGTCTGAATTTCTAACCTCATCTCTCAGTGCAACTTGGGGTGTGTTGAACATTTGAGAAATGGTCAGGGCTATACTATAAATTTCACAGCATGCCTCTGGACCAGCAGTTTCGAGTTGGAGTGGCTGAATGGATAACTGGCGGGTTTCTGAACATTAGAAGACGAGCAGTGGGAGAAGACCAGCGGAAGAGGAAACTGCAAGAAGCATTAGAGTAAGCAACTGGCAGGTTGGACTACTGGACTACTTGCGTGAGTGGAAGACATTATGACTGATGGAAACAGATAGACTGAACACATGCTAATATGTAATGGGTACGAGTTAATTGATTGTAATCAAGAGAGACATAAAGAAGGACTTAATTAAAGTTGAAATAAACATTAAATATTGCATTCACTGTTAAACATAAAGAGTAAAAGCGGAGAAAGCTAATTGATGATGTAAATAGTAGCACATTGATTAAATTAGAAATCAAATTTAGTTTCTTTTATTTATTTTTATTAACACCTTCCAACCATATGAACTCAGATACGCCCCTCAGGCATCTCCTACACATGTAACACTATGTTAATATTATTACAGTTTTACATATCTTCTTCCTCCCCCTCACCAAGAATAGTTAAGTGATTTGTTTGGACATTCTTTGCAATGCATCCTTATCCTTATAAAATACCTTGGCTGATGCAGGTGAAATTGGTGACTCCTTTAGTTGCTTTGTTAATCAATATTCTACACACTTTTTCTTTTTGCATTGCAGTCACAGCACTCAATTACATGTTTTACTACTTCATTTTTCAATGCAATGAATTGACGCATGTCCGGTTAGACAGACTTGGCACGTTGGTCGAGGATTTTGTCCACTAGACCAAAAGCGGGGTGGTTTAGTTTAAATAGATGATGAGAGGCGAGAGGTGTTGGTTAGCACTTACTTACTCCTGCTTTTTGGGCGTTGTGGTCATGGTGGGTTTCACCCAGCCATGGCGAGTTTGGCCCAAGCCGAAGCGGCGATTCCATTGGTAGACCTCGTTGGTCCAGAAGTTAATGTTGTCCCAGCCGAATCTCACTTCAATAACGGTCAACAACCCTTTCACCACAGGGTGACACGAGGGGTGAATACGTAGACAAGGAGATATGTACAATACAGAGACCGGAGTAGTCGACACTGACTCGTGCCTGAGTTGGGCGGCACAGTCTCATTCTGCCTGCCTTTCCTCCATAGGACGAGGTAGTGCACTCAACTGTATGGTGGCAAGGAATACTGCATTTTGTTCCCTACGCTTTTTGCAGTGCCTCACCTGGTAGGTCATAGAGTCACTGCTTACAATATACGGGGTGCACCCTAACAAAGAACAACCTTACAGTGTATGTCCAGTTTTAGTTTGCTGACACAGGCTCTGTAAGTGTTTCCACTGATCCCCCATGCTATGCAGGCTGATCAGAGACAGGGAACTATGTGGGTCACCAATACCAATGCCTCCATTAGATGTGCGTTCAGACCCGAACGAGCAGCAAGGCTGAAATTACAATTAACCCAGCATTAACAGTGCTCTGATCTAAAGAAGTAACCTCGGTTTGTCGCCCCTCCTTGAATGAAGATGTTGCTAGTGGTTGTGGCTCCTCTGTTCCTCTCTGCCAGCACTAGACAGTGCTCTGACAGTTGGAAAGCAACAGATGGCTGTCTAATGGGTGTGTGAGAAAACTGACGGGCTCCTGAAGGGCGCCCGTAGTAAAAGCTAATTTGGTTATATAAAAACTCCCGGTTCCTGTCAGTGGTGCACGTCGTAAACTGTTCTAGTGGGCGAACAGTAAGAATCTCTATGAAAGAAAATGCAGACGTATAGGAAAAAAACTATGTTTATTGAGGAGTCAATAAACATGTGACGCGTGCTACCTCCTACCGAACAATAGAGTGCTGAAGGAGACTACGCTGGCCAGGTGTAAGCGACCTGGTTCTAGGTTGTAAATGGGAAAGATAAATCTTAATGGTAAAACTTATATTACTACTAAACTGTTCTAGTAAAGGTGTCTAAGAGATGAATTTAATACGTGTTTGTAAGCGTGTACGCTGGTTGTCGGGTTGACTGATCATCGACGGTGAAGTAGCTGCTAGGGGCGTACTCAAAGTTTAGAAGTTTCTCCGGAGGTCCCAACACTGAGCAGTGCTCCGGGATGTCGCGAGAGAAGAAACAAGAATGACTGCCCGAGCCCGGCAACGTCCAGTCTTATATAGGTTAAGCTTTCAGACTGCCGGCGCAGGCTGCGGGGAGGGCGAGCATCCTGCCTTGGTTGGCGTGGGAGTCAAAAAACTCTGGTCAGCGTTTCTGCTTCGTGTCTCGTCGGTAGTGCTTGGACTTACCCGAGGTCCGGGCAGCTTGTAGGCTCTCAGCGAGTGGTAGGGGGGGGGAGGGTAGCGTGCCTGCCGGGTTGCGTAAACTTCAGGTGACGAGAATTCCCTTATAAGTTCCTGTTGCCTGGTAGAGTACGAAGTCGAGAATTCATGTTGAAAATTCTCCTTAAGTATTTCTTACGTCTGTAGCAGTGGAAATAGGAACCTTAGCGATGATCATAGTTGATTAGTAGTAGGAGCGGCACGCTTCAGAATAACAATTTTATATCTTCCTGAGCATCCACTAGCATCCACCATAAACGTCTCCAGTTGAACTGCACATGATGGGATAATATTTTCAAACCTGAGCTATATGGTTGAAAACTACAATGTATCAGTTTTTTGTAAAAGGGTGGCAAGCATTGTGAATTTTGGTTCATAACAACAGGGTGGCTCATCCCTGTACCCAAGCTCATGTTACATATTATATACAAACCATCCAGATGAGACTTTATCTGGCAAGTCTGCAAGTCAAAACAACCTTAGCACTAACATCCATTCCATCCAACTAAAAACTGGGCTTAGCTTAACAAGTAACAAGACAGAAGTTGGTACTATTTTTTCCATGACAGAACTAAATCCATGGTGTACTTAGCTACAAAATTTTGTGTGCTTGTAGACTGGCAACCAAACCAGTTGCTAACCCGACAGTTAACCATTCTTCTATATTGGGTAGATGAAAAGAGCTTTTTGAGCTGCAGAAGTACTATGGTTTCACACAGACTGTGGTGATGATGAAAGCGTATTCACAGATATACTAAAGATGAGTTAGCCGGATTTCATACTCTGCACACGTCCTTAACACAGGCTTATGGTTTGTCCAATAGTACTGTCAAAGACAAGTGATCAAAGATGTAACATTTATTTACATTTAGTTTTTCAAAAAACCTGTGCTTCTATAAAAAAAATCATCTTACATAATGCAGTGTACCTTTGTTACAACTCAGCCTTAGGGAGTGAGATTCACTTTCAAAGCATGTATTAAAGTAAACTTTGGTGCAAATCAAGAATTTAAACAATATGGTTTTGACAGATCCAATGGTAAAATAGTCATTCAATTTCGGGACTCAAGAAATGATTTCAGCACTGCTAGAGTATGTACTCTACCCCTTATTTCTAACAGTTTCAATTGTTTCAGCACTACTAGAATATGCACTCTACCTCTTGTTTCCACAACACTTTTACTTACCTTCCAGCCTCTTGAAGCGGGCATCAATGTTGTTGAGCATATTCTGGAGATCAACATAAGAGAAAGGGTACGTGAACGCAAAGTAAGTGATGGCGCGTTGGTTCTCGAGGGTGCGGTACTTGAAGCTCAGGACAAACGTGTGGTCATCCACCTGCAAAGCCACAAGGACTTACAAGAACTGCAGGACTAGAGAATAAGGATCCAAACATCACAACAGCAACCCATAAGGGCATATACTAATGACTTGGCAATAGTAACCACGTATGTGTATCACATTTAAGCTTTCCACACACTGGCAAGAGATGTGGATAGAGGTGTGTCATATGCAGCAATATATGAACAGACACTGTACTACCACTTCATACATGCAGTATGGTAGCAACACAATATTTTGCTGTGATGGTACTTAATTCTGCTTGCACAGTTGACTGCAAGTATAGACTCTTTTTATGACTGTGTTCTGTACAAGAAGATCTGTCACTGATAGCAGTGGCCGAGGATGAAGACAAAATTTAATAAAAAATAATACATATTCAATTAGCTTCCGAAAAAAAAAAAAAAAAAAAAGTGAAACATATAGGTGGTGTTAAATACTAAATTTCCAAATCCTAAGAGGATGGGGTGCTTACTAAAATACAACTATACTAGTTCCCCTATAGATTCACTGCTTTCCTATTGATTTCCCATTTTAAAATTATTTAGATTGTACACATTTTCTTCACAGACTTTAGCAAAGACGTAGCATGTAAGACAGCTGGTATCAAACAGGCTACACTAGGCGTCGGAGGCAGATCTGACTCTCTGAAGTACTCAATGACCCACTGCGGGTACTCTTTGGGGTGAGATGCCTTCAACCCCACAGGGTATCCGGTAGGTCAGATGCTGCATCACTCTAGCACTTACTACCAAACACAGACATCCTCCCAGGACAGAAAGCTATCTTGGACTTAACATCCACTGACTGCGGGCAATAGGAATATCCTTAAAACTACCATCTTACTACTATTGAAAAATCCTATAACAGGAGAGCTTAAAAAAAAAATTCTTGGGGGGGGGGGGGGGGGGGGGGAAGGTTGACGCTACAAAAATGTTCACTGACACCAGAAGTAAGTTTCACACTCAGTTTTAATACATGTCTTTAAGAAACAACTCTGTTTACAAGGTCTTTATAGATTTTCATTAACAAGTACTCAATATTATTCATAAATTATTAAAAATACACTCATAAAAAATATACCAAAGATTGGCTCCATCGCAAAATAGTTTGCCAACAATTTGTATGTTCTGTCTCTATCGTCCTGGCAGACCTGACTAATTCATTTTAAAAATCACGCAAAAGAATTATATAAAATTTACAATAAAATATTTTTAATTACTCCTTAACCGTCATTAACGTGTGTGTTTCAAAGAATTTTCTTTCTCAGTTGCAAATCCAGACAGTTCATTTTTCAAGACTCTTAGGGATTCTTAGTCGCACTTGCGGAACATACCTGGGCAGCGGCACAAATCTTACATGCCATACGGAAGACTTAACAGATGAAGATTGAGAAACAGCTCTGATGGACACCAGCGACCCTCCAAATGTGGCCTCGGGAAAAGTCAGCAGTTTCCTTCAGGCGGCGACTTCGCGCATCTTTCCGGAGTTGCAGGAATATGCAAAAGTGTAAGCCTTCTCGGCCCCAGGAATTTGATGCAGAAGAAAATAGACTATTTTGCACACGTCCATGTCCCACAGCAAAACTTGATACAGCACGCTAACCTCAGGAGAAAACATTACGGTTTCCTAAGTTATTTTCATTGCAGCTCTCAATATTACGTGTTCACAATTTTCCAGTCACGACAATACTTGTGGCCACGGAAAATATACAAAGTTACGGGCTGCGCATCACTGAAATCCACACTTTGCCCAATGCCATGACCTCCCCAACAAGAAACATTCATTTACATTTTCGGGCAACCAAAAATTAAAGTTGAGCAAAGTTACACAAGTCGCCGGCACCCAATATACTAGGAAAGTTTTCAGTAAATCAAAATACGTGAGAGCCGTAAAATACAATTCTAAATCAATACATTTAAGAGTGCTTACCATCCCGATGATCATGCAAGCCCCATATTGCCACTACTCACTCCTGACATCATCGTATCATTCACCGCCTTACTTAACCGATGATGAGTTTCAATGCTGTTGCAGCCATATAATGTAACACTTGCATTACGTATCGCTGGAACGTTTTTAAGCAAACTTTCCAAAGTCCCTCAACGCCGATGCGTTAATGTTCGGAAACTAACGTACAGTATCTCGCTGAAGTTTTTCTGCTCAGCTGGTACACGTCTGCGCATAGCAAATTCCAACAACCGACTTTATGTAATATATTTACATAGGCTTTTCACACTAACTCATTGCCAATATACATAAGTTACAATTGGAACCCAACACGCCGCCCCTTGCGGCACTGAACTCCTGAGCGCCCGTGCGCGACATGCTCAGGCAAGCGACTCCCACAGACTGCGTGCATACGACTAGCGCTAACGTCCACCCGCCCAGCACTGGCCAGGGTGACGTCATGTACTCCCCAACCACACACCCTAGCGGTGGCTTTTACAACCAACATACACAAATGCAAGATAAAAGCTTTAGCTAATATGACAAATAGTTCACAAAATACGAATATTGAATTATAAAATATGCTCATAAAAGTTTAGCCAAATTACTCACTAACATCTATACAAAAATATATTACTGATAAACCAATATAATGATAATAATAATAAAAATAATTGTAATTGTAATAATAGTACGACTGGTCTCAAATAGACACATGTTAAAAGAAAAAATTACGTGGCATTAATTCTATCGCCACAGGGGTGAGTCTTCTCAGGTGGAATTTCCACAGGGTCTTGCAGATGACGTAGTGCTTGCACCTAAGCTTGAGGTGCTAGGCTAGCTATCTGTTTAACCAGGGAAGGCTGATATTAATGCGCTCAACCAGATGCAGAATGTATCTGCCTCATATTTTCCTTTAGACCTTTTCCTCTGGGCATAGGGCATGGAGAGTTGATCCTACCCCTACTACTGCTGTACCCCGTTTGCAGGTTCCATGTGCAGTTACATGTGGCACCTTGTGCAAGCAGAGGACAGGCTGTCATCTTATTCCCAAGTCTGGTGGAGACAACAGGTCACGAGGGAAGTCAGACCTCACCTTGTCCTATGACGTACACAGGCGCGTAACCCCGTCCCAGTGTTCCCAACCTAGGGGACACATGTTTCTCCCAGTGGAGCCCGCTCGGAAGAAGCAAGTGAACACTAGGCCAGCAAGCTGTTTTCAGGACTGTGTACCTGTGCAGCTTTTCCTTTCCGCCAATCCCGTGGGGTTGAGACGAAGGGTGGCCAATGCTAATGCGTGTGGGTAAAAGTAGTACTGTATGTTGCTCGTTTGAGTGAAATTCCCTAGGATCACCTGAAAACCTGTTAAGCAAGAGTAAGTACAGAAAGGTGCTAAGTCTACAGGGAAGGTACTCATGTTAAAAGCTGGCATACGTTTTATTTCTTTTGACGGAAATAAACATGTAGTGACGGCACTCTAGCTCCTCACCAGCAGTGCGTTTATCAGCCACAAAGCTACAAGTGACGTTGCAATGGTCGGTAGAGGTGACCGACGTATCCAAGAGGGAATGTCATACAGGACATGACAAACTAGATGGCAATCTCTTGCATTATTGACGTACTGACGACGTAGCATAATCGCCAACACGAAGCAGGGTGCACTAAGCAAGGACGTGACAGGATTTAATGTAGAGAAATACGATAAGAAAGGGTCCTCTACAGATACGTCTGTAACTGTAGGAGGGTACAGGGTTTGCGGGGTACGTAGCGGAGAGCTCCTAATTAATGTAGCTTACCCTATTGCAAGAGTAGCTAAAGCGAATAAAACAGGGGCATTGTCCTGAGCAACAAGTGCTAGGAACAATGTAAATGATGATTCCCGAGCTGCGAGTGCTAGGAAGGGTTGTTACATACGCAAAAGCTTAAGGGGCATAGGTTGGTCAGTGTCTGAGCACTGCCCGCACCCATTGGCTTGTGCCACTAGGGCGAGGGGTGGTTGCTAAGCGGGGGGGGGGGGGGGGGTGCAAATGCATGACTTGCCTCTGTGGCGTCACCGACCGACTAGAAGGGGATGTGAAACAAAAGACACGTGATAATTACAACTAAAGCAATCTAGCGGGCAGTAAAAGAACTTGTTGTCTTTAAGCATTCTTATGGTCAGCCGGTGAATAAAACAATTTGCAAGGCAGAGAGTACAATCTCACATATTAACGGGACAATGTCAACTTCCAACTCCGCAACAGTTAACATAATGATGGAGCGGAAGTCGTTAACATTTCTATATTTAAAAAAAAAATAAAATGTAGTGTGTCAATATGGTGAGTGTCACTACAGCTATCAAAGGCAAGACTTTAATGGATGAGTAGATATGAAGACTTGAGAGTGTTTTGTGCAACATTGTAAAACAAACATGACTTTAAATTAAATAATCACACCTTGTTTGGCGACATTGAATTTGTACACAGGGATGGATCTAGGGGGGGCAGCATGCCCTGGGTGCCAGGTTAGAGGGGGTGCCGAATGAGCTGAAATATGTTTTTAGACTACTAAATCCTGTGAAATAAAATGTGAATGAGTGGAAATATGAAATAATTATACATTATCTACTAATATTTTGACTTTCACTCATTATCAATAATCTTGTTTTCAACACAGATCTTTATACTAGGTTTGTGTAGTGAAATTCCATAAAAAGGTCACTGCAGGTTATAAGTGTTGACAGATATTCATTTTAAATCTTCCTGTTTATATAAAAATAATATTTATATACCAACTCAAATGTGTAGCAAACCACCCAAGAACAACTACTTGGCAGCGAGGAGGAAGTGGTGCAAATGCTGTTTCGTCAGGAAACCTATGTCGGAACGTGAATTCTGCTAGGTAGCCAATGGTATACTAATTGGTAAGCACTACAGTAATATTCTCTGCATAGCTGACTCGAATACCCTAATGCATCAGCGCATTCATTCTCCATTCGTAAATTCCAATTATTGTATGTAAAATTAATAAAACAGTGATGGCAAACACAATATCATTATTCTCACAACATACCACACTAACTTTGATCCAGAAGATACGTGAACTGAAATTTTTACACTAACCAGGAATACTACTGTTTTATTTTTGTTTACTGTGCTTGATTATTACTACAGGGTCAGATGCAGGAGAATGGTGACCTGTGAAAACAATGACGGGTGACTCTATTATGTTTGTAATTTTTTCTTTACGAAATATGCTATGGGGACTTGCAAACACATAATTCCATTGCGATAACTCGATAAGCATTAATACTTCAAAATAAAACATATTCAACATGCTCTATTGCAGTTTATGTAAAGGAAAAAGTATATCACTCTTAAACTATACATTATTTTGTTAACTAAGCACTTAACCTCATTTAATACTACATATTTGCAACTCCAACGGACTATCAGCAGTAAAATATATAAAAATTTATGAGAAAAAAAACCTTTCCTTTAGATGGGTCTCTAGTCTTTGTAATTTCCAATATATGAAAATCTTGCAAGAATCTGCTAACTCTGAATTGTTTTGCACTTTTAAGGTTCAGAAGTAAGGAAGTACATCAAGTGCAAGTGCTTTCTGTCGTAAAAATTGTACTGTGGGACTCGAAAAAGTCACTCTGTAGTGTTATTGATGGAAAGTTTGTAGTCAAGTTCAGCGCAGTGGCCTGTTCTACTTTCACAGATGTTCTGCCAAAATATTTTAAGATGCAGCAGTCTGAAAATGCCATTTTTTGCCATGTCAAAATGCTTCAAAATAATATTTGCAAATGCCATGTTATGTTAAAAGCCGTCTTCTGTCCTAGTTAGAAGCATGATTTATTTTTATGAGAAAACAGATAGTGAATACATGAAATAGCATGTTTTAAAGTTATGGGTGTGCTTCACACACACTCTGTAACACAGTTTGTGCACCAGGTAGATATGCACCTTAAGAACTTAATACAGAATTTTTTATTGATACAAATGCATATTAAAACAAGGAAGCTTTTCATAAAAAAAAGAAGAAACTATCCAGAATTTCTTTATACAGTTGAGCCAGTGAATGTTAAAGAGTCCAGATTGTTGCACTAGCAGATCCCTGTCACACCTGTCAGTGGAGCAGTCTTTTACATGGCAATGAAAGTTCAAAATATTTGTTAAAAGTGATGTACCTAGTTATGTTTATTGTATACTAGCTGTTCCCGCGACTACGTTCGCGTGGACTTTTGGATTTGTTTATGTATTCTTAAAATAAAAAATAGTCAATTGAAATAAGATGAGAATAGTGTCAATCAAAATTAATATATAATAATTTCTGTAATCAAAACAAAATAATTAATTTTTAATTTTTAAATATTTATCAAATAGAATTTACAAATGTATTTTTATGTTTATATGACAATTAATGCAGTGCCTACAACTATGTTCACGTGGACTTTAGAAATTGTTTTAATATGTTTAAAATATAAATTTCGCTTCACTTAGGTTTTATGGAGTTATTAAAATACATTCCACCATCACTTCACTCAGGTTTTATGTTTAAAATAGGAATATCGCTTCATTCTAGTTTTATAGAGTTATTAAAATACAGCCCACCATCGCTTCACCAAAGTTTTATGGCGTTATTGAAATATGTACCTATACAATTGGTTTGAAAGATTACTTTATTATCAAAAATAGTTCTAAAGGCCATTCACGTTAAAGTGAGCACTCTAGAAATCAACCTTTGAAAGAAACCACTGCCCACAACTGCATATGTATAACCATGTGTGTTACCGCACAAGCTGGGGATGAAAACACCCAGTTATGTTGGCAATGAAATTTGAAAAGAAGTTCTAAGAAATAACGCTGTATTGCAAGTGTAATGTTTAAATTTATGGCTACTTAAGTTGTTTGAAGTTTATTTTGTACAGTTTAAAGTAATTATTGGCATAAAGATAATGTGTTTACTGTTACTCATAATTATATTGTGTCACGTGATCGGCGCAACAGTCAAAACCAACAGCCCGTTGTTGTAGTTCCTTCATGCTTGTTACTTGGCTATGCTTGTGTGGAGTGGTTGCGAGGCAAGCTACAAATTTGGAAGCTGGAAGTTGTTGTGCTTTAATATTTCTCATTTATTTTTCAACTTATCTGCAATCATCATTGTTTTATCATAGGTCGTGTAGTGTTTAATTGTGTTGTAGTGATTTTGTGTAAAGTCATGAGTTTCAAAAAACTACGTACGAATAGTCAAGTCAGGAAGGCATTATAAATCTCGCAGAAAGTATTTATTCTTTAATTCGTCGAAGAGAGACGAAGCCGTGCAACATCATCGAACCAGTTGCAGAAATGATGAAAATTTCAACTGCAACTGTCCAGAGGTAAGTGTAAATGTGTTTTTGCAACGTGTTTTCCCCGCTTACCCCCAGTACATTATTGAAGTAAATCGTCAAAAAAGAACACGTAAGAATCGACAGTTGGAGACGTGATATTATAAACAGAAAGTTAAATAACAATAATGAAAGTAAATGAATGATAGCAGAAACATGACATTGATATATTCAAATGAGTTTCCAAAGTACATGTTATATCCTAAGTTTGACAAATAATATAGAAAGTTATGTGTACCTATGTACCTACGCTTATCTGTTTAACCTTTCTTTTAAATCGGTCTTTATAATAAGTGAAAATTTTGCCATCAATAATTATACGTTAATTTCACTCATTTTTATATCACTGTGTTGTTTTGTAATGTAGGCCTAACCTCAAATATGTCTGTACATATCTATTTACGCCCAAACATGTAACCTTTCTTAAATCTGCCTTTAAACAAGTGCAAATTTTGTCGGCACTAATTATACGTTAATTTTACACGTTTGAATATTACTATGTTGTTTTGTAATGTAGACCTAACCTAAAATACATTTGTACGTATCTATTTATACCCTGCCATGTAACCTTTCTTAAATCTGCTTTGAAAACAAGAGCAAATTTTGCCAGCAGTAATTATATGTTAATTTTACACGTTTGTATATGACTGTGTTATTTTGTAAGGTAGGCCTAACCTCAAACTTGTGTTCATGTAGTTATTCATTCCAAGTTACAGTTTTAAATTTTACTATTGTTAACGTAACAAGCGTCACAGTTTGATGCTACACCAAAGGTATTCTAACATCCTATAAACTATATAATCTTGAAGTTGCTTTTGTTAACTATAGGCCTCTAGCTGTGCTTGTTCTCGACATTATTTCTTGATGCAAGTGTAATTGTTTTATTTGGTAATGCTTACCGTAATAAGAATTAGAAAGTATTTATGATTAATTGTTAACAGTTAAAGAATAATTCCATGTTTAAATTTAGAAATGGATGTTCGACAAGACAACTTGCTACCTTTTGAGAAATATCAACTACGATAGTGTGCATTCTTGAGTGCGCATAATTGCTTGTTGTATCTGCCACCTGCGCCGCAAAAATATTGTAGTTATTGAAATTTAATTTAACTGTAAACTACACCGCATAGTCAACACCCCAGACTCCCAGAGCGCCTATTTACTTGCAAGTGCATGTTTTGTAAAGGTTAGATTACATTACGCAGTATGTGTGTTAAATTAAGTACAGTATTTCTAAAGAAACTGTATGAGCTAGCTTTCAATAAGGGCCGAGCTACAATTGACACACCTAACACATTCACAGTTATAATAGCGATAAGCACATACAAAACACAAGAGCACAGTGGCCTGGCTACAATTGATATAATGATAATAATATTACTTTGTATATGTTGCTACAGTTGTACTGAAGAAATTAAGGTCTATACATAGTATATTTTAAATGATTTGCATTATTGCTTGGAGTTTTTTTTAAGCATGAAAATATGATTTTTTTCTGGTGCCACGTGTTAAACACACAGCTTTTAAGTGTACCTTGCACAAACTTTCCTTCACATGGGCAAAGTGTGTCGACCACATAGAGAAGCTGATTGCAGAGGACTGGGAGAAGGAAGTGCATGAAGCCGCTGACATACCTCCATTCATCATCTCCCTGGATCCGGATTTGGACACCACTGACGAAGATGATCTTGGCAGTGGGGATGAAGTATTGGCAGTGCCACTGACAGAGATATCAGGCTGTTCCACCGCACAGTAGGTACTGGATGGTCAGTGGCGGTAAGGTTTGTATGACCAGGTAAAGGTATTGGCATTTTGCAGCTGCTTGTTTGTAGTATACTATACACATATCTGTTATGGGTGGGGACTATTTGTTATTGGAGTCCACATGTGTTTATGTATTTGTCATGTTGTTTGTTAAAATATGTTATTCATTTTTGGTGTCTAGTATAAAACAAACATAAGCAATTTTTTTTTTCATAATACATACAGTATTTGGAAAATTTATTCTAAATGTTCAAATGTGTGTTGCATGGTACGATAAGGTCATGTATATTCAGTTACTTCCTAACATAAATGTCATTGTAACATGTTAACATGTTTGGAATCTTGTTAATATAAGTGTCATGATAGTTTTACATCTTATAAATTAAGTTGTATATTAATATGTAATTTTGTTGTGTGTGTCGATCGTACACTAGATAAAAGTAACTTGCCTTTAAGTATTACTTTTAAAATTTGTCCTTTACATTATCATTTTGCTGTCATTTGTGGATATGTATTGGTTTTACATTAATTAGACATTCTTTTTAGCTTTGTGTGTGCACGCATGAACCATTTTTTGTATGTACTGTAATTTTCTTGAAATACTTTTCTCATTTAAGTTTTCAGTTTTGCTGCAGTCATTGCAAAGAAGGAACCACAACAATGATGACAGTCCATGCACTTTATCTGTAAAATTGGTTTCTTGAGGTCTGTGTGGGTTTGACAAAAAGGAAATGTCGCACCCATTTGTGCCACAAGAGACACCGGAAATGTGGCCATCGCTGGGTCGGAATTTCACTTAGCTATAAATAATATACTTTATTTTTAAAATTATTTTGTATACATGAAGGTGGTGCCAGTTACAAGCCTCGTATACACTTCTGTTACCACTTCAATTCTCAGTATGTTCAGTTCTTTTTTGGAAGGTCTCAGAAGGGTACAAACACCAAGTAACGGTGTCAAAAAATAAATGTATGTATACACAAATGCATTTGTTGATATGTTTATATTTATTGTGTAAATTATTTTTATTTTATATATACGTAATAGGCCTATGTTGATATATTTTTATCTCCATTTATAAATCTGCATATAAAACTATCCTTAAAATGTACATATACAGGCACATATTTTATTATATTTTGCTTCTTTTTTATATTACATATTTTTATATACTGCCATGTTAGTGCTGTCACGTTAAGATTATTAGCACCATCTACTTCTGTGCAGTGGTGTACTCTTTGCTCCGCTCAGATCCCCTCGTCTTACAGCACTGTTCTGCCTCCCTGCATTCCCCTTTCCCCTTCGTCCGTCGTTATTTTTTGATTTGTCGTGGTTGTTTATTTAAGGCCTTGCACTCCCTTGCTCTAAGCTTCAGACGTCTGCTACATTACGCCGCTACCTGTATGTATGTTTTTTTCTGATGGCTCAGTTGCACTTCATTTTGGTCAGTTGAGGCCAAACACATCTACCATATTTTCAAGCTGACGTTTTACTAATCACGCTACAAAGTGATAGGGCACTTCGAAAACGGTGAGTCATGGGAAACGTTAAGATTGCGGTACAATTTTTAAATGTTTGGTAATTTGTGTGACAAGAGTGTTGTACCTTGGGTGTGCAGTAGTGCTAGTATGTTTCGAAATCTGGATTTGGCTGCCCTTCCACATTCTTTTTCGGCTTAACTAATGTGTGTCCTTTTTCAACGTGTCATGTTGGTCATTGTTCACCGCCCAAGTTTAATGTTTGCTATTTCACGGTTTCCATGATTTCATCGCTAGGGTGTTCATTTTTCAATTGTTTGTTGTGTAAAGTTTTTGTCTATTGGAGCTTTGAGATGACCCAAACACACACACACATATGCACGCACGCATGCGCCCGTGCACACACACACACACACCTGTTTTAAAGCAGGTGTTTTACTTCCACTAAACTCATGTGGATAGGAGGTAGTATATTCATCATCGCTGTTTATTTCCATCACAAGAAATAAACACAAGATTAACTCACTTAGGAATATCACTTCCGTAGTCCTAATACCTCTCCTCGTCATCAGGCCCATACGAGGGATGGCAGTTGACCGGGGTATTATTTTTTCTGTTAAGACACTTCATATTTAAATACAATACAATCATCTTGGAAGGCCACCCATTCTCTGCACCCAGTTAAGTGAATGGTAGAGCCATGACACTAGGTACTTGCTCCTATTAAGGTCAGCTTGTCAACTTGGAAGCTGCTCTTCTCATCGCACACTAGTGGTGCCGAGGGGAGAACCTCTCCAGCTCTGGGGAGACCAACCCTATCAGGACATCACCGGTATTGGGGCTGTCACCAGTGTTAAGCAGTTCAACTAACCCCGTACCTCTGGTGCCAGAGTTTGAGAGTGAGATACGTCATTGGCAGGCAGTCGCACTACCTACACTCCTTACTCAACCAACATGTCAATTGCCTCTTCAATGAGGTCCAATCATAGTTTTTATCTGTACTCATGCCATTTACCCATAGTGGTGGTATACATAAGAGGGTGAAATGGGCAAAAGATCCCTCTAAATATCCACAGGGGGTTAAAAACCTCCCTAATGGGTTCTAGCTGCCCAGTCCAGCAAGAACAGGCCACAGTACTCCGCAGGCTCACTGTTCAACTTGCACCAACCTAAGAACCCGACACGTTTGAGCCGCCAATCAGAACCTCCAAGGAACTACACCCAGCGATCCAGGCCTATCTCAGTGACCAAGTCCGGTCCATTGGAATCACAAACTGCTGGATTTGGGGAACTCCTCACACACCGCAAACCTCTGCGATAACCAAACCCCAAACTCCTAGGTCGACCAGCACATCCACCTCAAGGGCACACCGTAGTGTGCCACGGGTCGAGCTGCAGCTGGCACTGGCGCAGGCAAATAGTCGCCTAGGTATACAAATACGAGTGGTATCGCAGAAATGGAAAATAGTACTCAACAAACCCGATTTCATTCCAAGTCGGAAGGTGACTTGTCCAGTTCTGTACACTGGTCGAGCTCCCGTTCCATGCAGTGAATAAATACCCATCACCAGGACGTGCCTAGCCTAGCGTCCACCAAAACCAATTTGCCCACATGACATGCCATTTATCAAGGACCGTCACACATCAAGGTAATTAATGATGGATTACATAAATTTATGGTCACGAGCGATAGAAAATTTCATAATGTATGCTGTTCGCACAGTACAAGAAATCGGTTAGTTTCATTGAAATACTAGCACAAAGAAATGGAATACTGTATTTATTTTCCTGAAAAGGAACAAACCTTGTAGCACGCCTGATGTCAGGAAAATCAAATATGTGCAAAAGAATGCATGGTCATATATACAAAGGCATCAATCATGAAAAATACAAGGAACCCTGAATGAAACAACACGCATTACCCTGACATTAATTGAAGCGCAAATGAAATTACAAGAATATACCCTTAAAGCGCATGGATGGCGCAAATACGGACTTAGTGGTATCTGACCCCATCGCCATGGGCGTTGTGGATGTAACACAATTACAAATTTAAAATACCCTGAAATATATACATAGAAAGATCACCCCATTAATATAGCACGTAGCAATTAAGCAAAAATTACAATGAAAAGCCTTTAGTTTAGGTGGATGGCGCCTGATTTACAAATTGCGTGGGCTGCGTCACCTCTCTGACATCTTCTCCTCCTTTCCTCAAAAAGCCACAGGGGCTGCAAATTATTTAGTTAAGAAGAAGCATAATGCTGGGGAATGTCTGGCAAAACGTACGTAAGCAAAGGTTAACTGGTATACTAAAAGTGCTATGGAAATCTAACTCGGTGCAAAAATGTGAAGTGCATACGTGACAGCATCTTACCTTGTCAGCTCTTCTCGACGGACTGCCCAGAGCCAAGCATCTCACGGACCTACCATGGCTGCCTACGGGATTCACACAAGCGGAAGTGCTATGCACGGAGAGTAAAACTTTTATTATCAAAAAGAAATGGCACATAAAGAATTCTGTTACAAATCACACTATTCATTTAAATTGTGAGTTATTTGTATTCGTTGACTGTTCCATTTTGAGGCGTTTACGCTGAATAATAACGTCCTTGTTCTTCGCACAGCACATTTTGAATTAAAACCAAGCATGGTGCAACATTTTATGAACATATAATTTTAACATTTTATAACACTTTGGCCCTGAAATAAAATAGAAAGACATGGTTTACACTTCAAAACAATAATCCCGTTACAGGAAAGTTCAGGTTATGGCCTTTTTGTGCACGTATTTACCCACATGTCATGTGAGTGGTGAGCGCCATAATGGTCTGAACGCCGCTGGCTGTTAGCCAGCATCAAAAGACCCCTCCCTCGAAGGCCAAGACAGTGCGAGCAACTGAACTTTGCTCTGACGGACTCTGCCCGGCTGTTAACCGGGACCACCGATTGAGGGCAAAGGAAGCATGGTCTCTGAGGTTTTCTCACTCTGCGGTGTTTTCAGGGGGTGGGGGTGTAGGCTGGAACCATGTTGTTGGGACTGGGTGGTGACTTGCCTCGCCTCTTACGAGAGGCACGATGCGGTTAGTTGACATTTGGCGTCACATTCATTTCCCTACTAACTTTCCCCAAAACCTTTGAAACTTTCTTGTCCTACTAGGCTATCCACTGCAGGTGCCAAAAAACCTCTGAAAGGTGTTCCACTTACATTTGTGGCATTAACATTTAAGTTTTCACTTCTGTTACAACCATTTTCACTTGTACCCTGGGTAAACCCCTTAAAACTGTTGTTTCCACACAATATATTTGTAATACATTCCAACTGTGTGGCGTCCAGCAACACGGAGTAGCGGTAACTAACTGCTTTCATTCATAGATAGCACCACAAGTCAAGATGGCCACCGGCCATGGCACTTGCAACAGTTGGCGCCAAGTTTGGATTTGAATCCAAGTATATACACTAATTGACACAAACCAAAACAAACCTAAACATACCGTCCACCAAAAATAACATTTTTAAGCAAACTAGAAAATCTGTACAATGTCACGATATATGTGGTTCTCAGTGAATAGGTAGGCGACACAATTTGATAACGGGGCGCTTCACTGTTCGATGTTGCTGCTTAATGGTGACCACCCTGCAAACTTCATCCTTATCTGCATGTAGAACTGCAACACGTCCAAGCTGCCACTGCAAGGATGGCAAGTGGTCTTCCTTGACAAGGACAAGGTTGCCAATCTGCACCTCACCTTCACTCTCGGTCCACTTTCCACGTAGTTGTAGTGTGTGCAGGTACTCCTTGTGCCATCTCTGCCTGAAGTGCTGAGTGGCACACTGTACAAGCTACCACCGGTCTAATCTATTTGACTGGATCTCTGTAAGGTCTGGAACTGGAGGTGCTGTCAGGGTAGTGCCCACAAGGAAGTGTGCTGGTGTCAGGGCCTCTAAGTTATCTGGATCTGACGAAATAGCACACAGTGGACGTGAGTTAAGGGCAGCTTCAATCTCGGCAAAGAGAGTAGACAGCTCCTCAAATGTAAGAACCTACTGACCTATAACTCTTTTCAGATGATACTTAGTATATTTGATGGCTGCCTCCCACAACCCACCAAAATGTGGTACAGATGGAGGATTGAGGTTCCACTGAATGCCACGAGTGGCAAGGGTATCTGCAACACACCGCAAGTTGGCACTCTCACTTAAGAACTTCTGTAGATCATTGAAATAACGGTGTGCGCCTGTAAAGTTTGTTCGGCAGTCTGAAAAAACATTTTTACACAGCCCTCACCTAGCAGTAAATCTGAATAATGCATCAAGAAAAGCTGCGGTGCTCAAAGAAGAAACAACTTTTAAATGTACTGCCTTTGTCGCTAAGCAAACAAATAGGCACAAATAAGCCTTTGACACACGACTGTTCCGAATACGCGACTGTTTGATTTGGAACGGGCCCCCATAGTCAACACCAACGTTTAGAAATGGCCTCGCTTGTTGAACCCTACTTGGTGGAAGATTTCCCATCAATGGCTGTGTATTGGTGGCCCTGAACCTATGACACTTTATACAACTGTGGATCCTAGCCTTAACAGATCCCTTCCCTGCCACAATCCAGTACTCGCAATGAATGGCTGCATGTGTGGCATTGGAACCAGCGTGGAGGTACACGAGATGATAATAATCAATTATCAGATTTGTCACGAAATTATTCTTGGGTAGCAAGATTTGATGTTTAGCTTTGTAAGTTAGTTGTGAATTTTGTAAATGTTCACCCACACACAGAATGTCATCACAATCCAAGAATGGATTCAATTTTCTAATACCAGTACCAGGGGGCATTCACCCTCTGAAATCAAACATTCAATCTCAGAGCTGAAACATTCTCGTTGAACCTGCTTCTGGCACATCTTCTTAGCAGCATCAAGTTCTACGACAGTAAGAGGACCAGTGCATCGACACCCTGGTGACACCTTCAGGTTTGAAATGAATCTTAATAAGCAAGCACTCTCTGAAGCTGTGACCAGGAAGAAAACCTAGAGAGGCTTGCGAGGAGGTTTGGCTCACAATATCCAATCAATGAGACTACCTTAGGCTACTTTAGCTCTTCTTCACCTTCGTGAATGCTAGTTGCTACTCCTCCACATGGCCACGATTCCTTCTCAGATATTAACCAGCTAGACCCAGTCCACCAAAGTGTGTGTGTCAGTAAATCTTGGGGTGAGAGTCCTCTGGAAGCACAGTCTGCAGCATTGTCAGTAGAAGGCACATGTCTCCACTGGACAGTTATCTTGCTCTCTTGAATACGAGTGACTCTGTTTGCCACAAAAGTTTTCAGACGATGAGGAGGAATCCTGATCCAGGCGAGGACCATTGTTCAGTCACACCATGCAGTAATACAGCTAATGTGGATACGTTCTGAAAGGGTCGACATTACTGACTCAAGTAATTTAACGAGTAAATGTGCAGCCTGCAATTCAAGTCGAGGAAGTGTGACTGTTTTTAGTGGCGCAACACGTGATTTGGCCAGAAGCAGGTGTCTCTTCATCCCTTGATGAGCAGTAGGTAGGTATACAACAGCTGCGTAACCTTCATTAGATGCATCGCTAAAGCCATGAAGCTGATATTCTGACTGCGGTGCTGACACAATACAAAATATGGACAGTTTGCTGAGAACATCCAGTTGACAGATGAAAGCCTGCCAGTCCTCCAGCACATCTCGAGGTGGAGCTTCATCCCATGACACACCCAACAGCCAGTGTGTTTGGAGGAAAATCTTAGCTCGAATTACAACTGGAGTAAGCCACCTTAGTAGGTCATACAATCTAGCAATGTCTGAAAGAATAGCTCGTTTGGTGACTCTTGTGCTGACTGATTGAATATTATATGAAAACACAGCCAACCTTGAGTCCCACTGGAGACCAAGTACCTTGATCACTTCACTATTTCCTTGAAAGCGAAGTGGACTGTCTCGGTGGTTTTCTGGTACTGCATCTAAGACAGCTTGGCTATTACTGGACCATTTTCTTAATTCAAAACCCCCTTGCTTTAGGAGATTTATCAGTTCTTGCTGCAACTTAAGGGCTTCTGCAACTGATGCTGCACCTGTCACGACATCGTCAACAAATACGTCTTCCAACACGACCTTAACTGCCTTGGGATACAAGCCACCTTCCTCAACTGCAAACTGTTGTAAGGCTCTCATAGCCAGAAACGAGCTGCTGACACACCATAAGTGACAGTGTCTAGTTGGAATTCACGTATTGGCTGATCAGGGGACTCACGCCACAGGATTATTTGATAAGATGCATCCTCTGGATGTACGCGCACCTGTCAATACATTTTACAGACATCTGTGGTCATTACAACAGGATGAAGATGGAAATGTGTAATAATGTCCACAATGTCATTCTGAAGTTTAGGTCCAGTCAGAAGAACATCATTAAGAGACTTTCCAGAAGTGGAGGCCGCTGAAGCATTAAACACCACTCTTAACTCGATTGTTGAGCTGGATTCTTTCAACACATAGTGATGTGGGATATAATAACAAGGAGAGTGCCCTACTCCATTCTTAATTGGATGCATGTGTCCAAGTTGTTCATAATCATGCAAAAAATTGGAATAATCCCTTTTAGTTTCTGGCTGACTATACAATCTGCATTCCAGTTGATGCAACCGTTTGACAGCAAAGCTGCGGAAATCTCCTGACTCTGGTTCCTTTTCCCTGAAAGGTAGTCTCAGGACTTATCTACACTCTGGGTCTCACGAATGGGTTTCAACAAAGTGACTCTCACATTCAATATCTTCTGGGCTACAATGTTGAACAGAAGGTAATTCTTCGCTCTCCCAAAACTTGCAGATGGTGTCTGTTAGGGAAGCCTTAGATAGTACAGACAGAGAAACAACACTACTGGAGGCAGCAGCTGCAGTCTGACTGACTTTACCCATTAGAACCCAACCAAATATACTGTGAAGAACAATGGGGAACCCATGTGGTGGTTGGTACTGCCCACCATCAAACACATCTAGGTATACAACAGCACCCAAAATAAGATAGATTGTCCCTGGAGTATCAAACAATGGGTCAGCTAATTCCAAATGACGATACACATCCCTCATGTGGCGAGGAAGTGGGATGGTGGGTAATTTGGAGGCTATATCCTTCAAGACCAGTGTAACAGTGATTAATTGAGGCCCTTCACTTGTCGCAGGTGTCAGAACACAAGTAACAGAACCATTGTTTAAAAGAACAACAGAATGAGCCAACCCCACAACAGGAACATGAGTTCTTTGGCGTTTTAACCCTAGCTTGCGGACACACTCTTCAGAGATGAATGAGTTCTGGGATCCTGAGTCAAGCAACACTCGAACCTTCTGCATCTTGCCACTTACATCTTTAACTCTAACGACTGCTGTACCTAAGACGACAGTTGCCAACACATCAGTGGAAGAGGTACGTGAGACTACAGCTGCAGTTTCCTCATTGGGAATGGAAGTGACTGCTTCTTGTTGGTTAGAAATATCTGGAGTTTGCTCCACTTGATTTGGAGAGAGAGCAGTGTGAAGAAGGGAGTGGTGTCTCCTACTACAGTACATACAGTTTCTCTTCGACTTGCAATCCTTCACCCTGTGGCTTTGCAAACAGTTAAAACACAACATCTTTCATCACACCAATTCTATCCTCTCATCAACTGACTGACCATTGAACATAGGACACTTGTGAATTCGGTGTACGCCCTCACAGGTTATCCAAATATCTTGTTCCGTAGTTGCCAAGAATGAAGCTTTGATGTTTGTGCCTGAAGTTACAAACTTTTTAGTTGTTGATCGTGTACAAGTGTACCCTGATGCTGAATAGTTAGCCATCATCAATGCCTTACAATGTGATTCCAAAAATTTGAGAAGCTGATCAAATGTGGGGATCTTTATGGTCTTATGAGCTACTTCAAACTGGGCTCTTGTATCTGGATCAAGCTTCGGTAATGTAAGGTTTAACAACACAAAGCTCCATTCAGTCACTGGCAGTTTTAGAATTCTCAAGGCACGCAAGTTCTTAAGAATGTCTACCATACTCTGCAATTTGTCAGGAGAGACAGCAGCTAAGTGAAGAAGTTGCATTATATTTTCCCAATGCATCGTGGCTATTGCTCTGACATTATGGTACCTTTCAGTTAATGTTTGCCATGCTAGGTTATAATTATCCTCAGACAGTGGGAGAGCTTTAATAAGGTTGTATGGCTCACCAGAAACTGACATAAGGAGATACTGGTGCTTTTCCACTGTAGTGAGAACCTTGTTGTTGTGCACCAGCGAGGTGAATAAATCATAAAAGGTTGGCCAGTCAGTAAGCAACCACTTAAAGGTAGGCAACTGTAATTTTGGTAACTTAACATTGGATGACGCTCGGCCGAGATGACGTTGGTTCTCTTCCAACTTCTTTGATCACAACAAGTTTGTTGAAAACTTCCTGTACTCTATAGTAGGCCTCATCAAACTCCTCGAGTTCCCTATCGCTGGCTTCAGACTCTACAACTGACGTAGTTTCTGATGCTTGAACAGCAAGTTGCAAATGGCTTTCCTCGAAGTGTGTTTTCAGTTGCTGCAAATTGCAGCCTGTTGCCTTGAAAAGTCCCGCCCGACTCTTGCATTGAAAAGTCCCGCCCGACTCGGATTGCTGTTAACTTCATCAGCCAAGGTCAGAAGTCTGTTTATACGACACTTCATGAGACATAAACGTGTCTTCAATGGGTGCTGAGACATTTTAACAATTCCTCGTCGTGGTTTGAATAAATTGCCGGCCTGGTGAAAACATAAACAACTGCAGTTATGGTTGTTATACCACGCGACTAACCTCAAAAAACTCTCTTTCACCACGAATCACGAAAATAATAAATACGACACTTATTGTATAACAGAAGTATTGTGATTAAATATAGTGGTATTTGTATACATAACCGCCATGGCGCGAAACGAAGTAGTTTCAGTGCCACACCACGCCCGATTCCACACACAAAGAAATACCGAAAACACGTCCACTGATTACCGTAATTATAGGTTAAACTTTGTTAAATGGCTCAAATAATGCATATCCGGCCCGGAGGACCAAAAATGTTTCCACATGATATATTTGTAATACATTCCAGCTGCGTGACGTTCAGCAACACAGAGTAGCGGTAACTAACTGCTTTCATTCATAGATAGCACCACAAGTTAAGATGGCCACTGGTCATGGCCCTTGCAACAGTTGGTGCCAAGTTTGAATTTGAATCGAAGTGCATACACTAATTGACACAAACCAAAACAAACCTAAACAACTGTGTTGATCTGCTAGGCTGTCCCCTCGTGTTGCAGAAAAACCTACAAAAGACATATCACTGGCACTGGTTGTGTTATTTACGTGTACACTGATGTTACCACTTCCTTCCTCACCTGTATTGGTAAACTCTTTACAACTAGTTTGGCTTGCCAAACTATAGCTTACATTTACTGGAAAGCCCTGAAACTGTGATTCACTACTACTCATTTCACTCTCCTCCGTGTTCACACTGTTGCTGCCCTCTCCCTCCCTGTTTGGTGTGGAGTGTTCGGATGGCGCAAAGCCCCTGAATGGCATGGTGTTTACAGAACTGTTGTTTACACTTTATGAGCGCATGGTCACGAGGCTGATGTTGTTTGGACACGTGTTGCTTCTGTCATTCCTTATACTACCTGGTACGGAACGTCGTGCTCGGTGAGGTACTTGGCTTTCCCGCTTCTCCTTGTCCCTCTTCCCTTCAGGTGTGCGGGCTATACAAAGGTCGTCACGGTGACGTTTTGTGACTCATCGCAGACTCAGTTTCATGAGAAATGTGGAATTCCCCATTTTTGCAGTTACCCTTACTTGCCCAATCCACCTGGGTACCAGTCCTGCACAATGATTCTTAACTCCTGCAGATAACTGGTTTTCCTTCACATAAACATACATGCTTGGTACTAATTCTGGCGGCTGCCTTCTACATTCTGGTACCCATGTGCTACAATAATTTTTCTGGTTTTCCCTCGCCTGCTCGTGGATCTGTAGTTAGTGGGCGATAATTTCCTCAGGCGGTACTGGCAGGTTTTCACTGGGTTCTCCGGGTGTACGCAATTCGCAGGCCTGTACTATCTCTGCTGGTGTTTTCCCGGTTGCAGCATTAACTCTGTTCCTTATGCAAAACATAACCTCTGGAATTAGTTACGCCCATCTCATGTGATCTGCATCTAACCAGACTTGTAACTGGATTTTTAAGTCTTGATTGCGATGTTCTGTTGGGTTTGCCCTGGGGTAGTAGGCCGGGGTGGTACAATGTTTGGTTCTCCAGGTGGTATTCTCTCCACTTCCTGCCCACGAACTGTATACCATTACTTGTTAACAGGTATTCTGGGTAATCCCATCTGCGAAACAATTTGCTCTGCATTACATGTGCAACCGTGTGTGCACGGACATTACTGATCAGAAATGCCTCTGTCAACCTTGTGGACAAATCAGTGATAACAATGAGAAAACATTTCCCGCCTTTTGTACGCGGGTACAAAGCCATAATATCAATAGCGACAGTTTTAAATGCCTCCATTGGCAGCTTTGGTTGCTGTGGTGCGTCGCCGTCTGTTCTCCGCGGCTTCTGGGTGTTGCACGTAACACAGCTCTACGTGTTTACATATGTCCCCCTGTACTCCTGGCCAATGCAAAAACTTTTGTACGTTCCTACATATCAGTTCTGAACCCAGTTTGCCATGTTCTAAGCTGTCTTGTCCGTATGTCAGCACCAGTTCACGTGTTTCCTTGGGTACATATGTCTGCCATTTTGTGCAATTACCTCATGGTCCAGTGTTGTCAGCGTTGTGCAGCATCTGGGGAATTTTCTTATGCAGTGTGCACCTCTCTTAACACATCGTGGACATTTAGCAAAACATGTTCTCTGGGTGGTGTGGCAACAATGTTTTGCAAAACGAAACATGGTGATTCTGTTACTTGGGTGGCATGGCAAGGTGGTAGCGCCTCTTCCTACTCAGCATCATCTGTTACCGTTATGTTTCGACACGGGTTCCTGGACAGTGCATCTGCGAGTTCATTGAATTCTCCCGCCACGTGTTCTACCTGGAAGTCGAACTCTTGTAACAACAAAGCCCAGCGGGCGAGTTTGCTCTTCCCGTTCTGCATGCCTTCCAACCAAACTAAACATCGGTTATCGGTTTTCAGTGTGAACTTCCTAACAGATATGGCCGGTACTTCTCAGCGCATGCATAATTGCCAAACACTCTTGTTCGTTTACGTGATATTTACATTCTGCATTACCAAACTTCGCGCTGTGGTAGTTAATGTGTTTTTCCCCTTGTTCTCCCACCTGGTATAATACTGCTCCAATGCCTTTTTGGCTCACGTTTGTGGTTGACAGTTTAGGAAAGCAATTTTATGTCTTTGAACGCTTGATCAGCTTGAGGTGTCCATACATATTTACGCTTCTCACGTAACAACTCAGAACGGTGCAGTAATTACAGAAAAATTCGGAATAAACTCTCTCAACCAATTTATTACGACAAAAAAATTTTCTAACTTATTTACGTGACCTGGGTGTGGGTTTGTCCTGTATCTGTTGTATGTGTTGTTGCTCTGGTTCATATCCGTCCCCTGTTACATAATGCCCTAAGAATTCCATCTTACTCATCCCCAACTTACATTTATCAACCTTACATGTAAACTTGTTGCGTTCAAGCATCTCAATCACAAGGCTCAGGTGGTGCAGATGTTCTTCCCAGCTGTTCGACCAAACAATTACATCATCAAGAGATGCCATCGCAAAGTCTAGAATGTATCCATCTAACACACTTACCATTAAGTTCTGAAAAGTGGCAGGAGCACATTTTAATCCGAATTGCATTACAACAAATTGGAATCTGTGCCCATCTGGTGTTTTAAAGGCAGTTTTATTTTGATCTTGTGGGCGGGTAGGCACTTGCCAGATTTAAGTTCAAGTGAAGTAAACACAGAAGCTGGCCCTAGTGTTGACAAAATGTCCTTGATGTTAATTACTGGAGGTGGCACGTTTACAGTTACTTTATTCAGCGGACGAAAGTCTACGCAAAACCTCCATTCACCGTCCTTTTTAGGAGCTAGTGTGATGCCTGAGTTATAGACCCTTTGCATGGGTTCAATTACATTGTCATTCAACATTTCACATACCTGCTGTTTGATCACTCATCGGAAGAAAATACCTGGGTCTCGTGGCTTGGAGTACACCGGGTCCTTGTGCCTTGTGATAATGGCGTGCTCTGTGATGTCAGTACACTGCAGCTTTCCGTCAGTGTGAAACATACCAGCATACTGGTCCAGCAGATGTTGCAGCTTCTCCTGATGTTCAGGCACCTCGTGCACGTATTCTGCAAGCAGTACGGCAGCTGTTGTTGTTGACGGTGTTGCTCCTACTGCATACAGCGTCCACCTCCCAAGTGTCCCCACGTGAAGACGGTTGAGATGCGGGTCAATAACTGCTTGGTTGTCGATTAACTACGGTAACCCCAAAATTATTTCCTCGCACAAGTCCGGTACAATGTAAACATTGCATTTTATACGGAATTCATGTATTCCTATGGTCACGTGCATTACACTTTTCACCTCACCCTGTTGGTTGGTAGCAAAATTGTGGCAATTACATTTTTACCCATAATGCACATACAGTACTGTCACTGACTTGGGGTACTCTTGCGTGTGTAGCAGGTGGACTTTCATGCTGCAGCGGTGATTGCATCATCTGCATGACCGGTGGCGGCGGTCACATGACATCAATAGCTAGCACGGAGAGTACAGGCAGTGGTGGCTCACTGTGTCAGTCCGGCACTTTGTCTCTCTGTTCCGCCTGCTTATCTCATTCGTAGGTGCGTGCCTACCGCGAAAACAGTAACACACTTGGCTCCGCGCAGCAACGGCCTAATGTCCGGTTTTGAAAGGGCTACAATTATTTCCAGCATTCCACGGGTAGGTTGGCCTGGGTTTGAGCGCTTGTACAGGCCTAGCTTTCGCTGGATAAACTACTCTATTCCCTCACACTCGCGTTGTTGCACGTGATACAGCCTGGCTTGCGCCTGGATGGCGTAGCCATCAGTGTCAAATGTGCCTAATAATCACTCACAGAACTCCTCCCAGGTTACCCTGTAATTGCGTACCAAGTTCCACCACATAGCAGCTGTTCCCCTAAACCTATTTGCGATGACCTCTGTTCAGTCCTCACGGTATACACTGTGTCTGTGCAGTTTTACTTCACATACCCCAAGTCCTCTGCATTGAGTCCCGCAAATGTTGGTACCAGTACATTTCTATAGCGTCCCGTTAGTTTCTGTGGCGTGTACGTTATTACTACCAGCGGTAGTGGCATGGGCTTCACCTCTGGTGTTGTTGGTGGGGCGATCTCTGCACAGTTCGTCTTACGGCACTCGGCACAGTTTATTACACCATTGTGGAAGGTTACATATTAGTCTGGCCCTATGCATCGCAAATGAAAGTCCTGTTTGCATTGCTGGCACTGCGCCCACTTGGTTCCCGCCCCGTCACATCCAGTGCACATGCACAGGCATGGTTCCGACATTGTTTACACTGTATCGGACATGCATTGGCATAGCCGTTGATGCCACAAATTTTCACTGAACAGGTTGATTTTACTTATCCTTCCACAATGCACGGATCGTTCGGCCGGCTGGTCCAATGTTGACGCGTTCGCGATACCGGGTGTCACAGTTGCCGACGCGTTCACGATAGCGGGTGTCACAGTTGCCGACACGGATGTCTTGGTGCCTTCTCACGGATGATCTAGCATGGTGTCCGCCATTTTAACGCGGTTGACACGGATGACGTGACGTGGATGAACACACTGGCCCCATGCTGGGTGCCAATTGACTCCGTCGGGTGAGACACGAGACGAACTATGACACAATTTACTTACGGTAGGTGGGCGCCAGCGGTGCTTCTCAGACACTGCACTTCGAGACTTAGGGTTCTCAGGGATGCTGTGGGTTCTGTGTGTCCGTCTCACCCGAGCATCTTTACAATACACTGTTACATAATCACAGTATTCATTTCAATTGTGAGTTATTTGTATTCACTGACTGTTCCATTTTGAGGCGTTTACGCTGAATAATAACGTCCTTGTTCTTCGTGCAGCGCACATTTTGAATTTGAACCAAGCATGGTGCAACATTTTATGAACATACAATTTTAACATTTTAGAACATTTTGACTGTGAAATAAAATAGAAAGACATGGTTTACACTTCAAAACAATAATCCTGTAATGGGAGAGTCCAGGTTATGGCCTCTTTGCGCACATGCTTACCCCCGTGTCACGTGAGTGGTGAGCGCCGTCATGGTCTGAACGCCGCTGGCTGTTAGCCAGCGTAAGTATAAGAGTGTTTTACTTCAAATGTGTGGTAATGATGTAAAAAAATTTCCCAAAGGAACTAAGAAATTTCAATCCCTACATTATTATCAAACAAAACAAGCCCGGTTGTTTTTTTAGTATCCAGACTTTTCCAATGTAAATGCAAATTACAATTTTTGGGATGTATGACTGTACCATTTTGGTTTACATGAATAAATGTAAACATAGGCCTACCTATCTTAGATAATAAAAAATTGGCCCATCAAACTGACCAATAGAAATACATATGTCTGTAAGTGGTTGCCTGTAATATAATGTTACGAAAAATATTTTTGGGGTTAAAATTAATTTTTGTGATTTTAGTTTAAATTAGTATTTTGTTAAGACAGATGCCAGTAGTGGTATTTTTTATTGCTTTTTCTCCTTTTTTTTATTCGGAAGCCCTAAATCTTATGTTCAGGGAGGTTTTCTATTTCTTTGTTTTTTATTATGATGCTTACCCTTAATTTAATTTTCTTTCACTTTTATTTAGTTGGCCTTTCCTTCATGGGAGGTTAGGTTAGGGAACTAAGCGGTTTTGGTTGGGTTAAGCCCTACTTATTATGTGTTCATTTTTTTGTTAAGAGGCACGTGTTTTTTCTCTTTCTTTAATAAGTAAGGTGGTGAGAAATAATCTAATGATTTTGTTTCAAAATTTGATTTTTGGAAGACAGTTTCGAAAGTCGTTTTGTATTGTGGTTGTGTTATGTTTTGGACTTTTTGGTCTTAAACTAGACGTTGAGGTTTTAGTTGAAAGTTAACTGATACTGTTGCTTTGAGAATTCATTTCGTTATTTTAAATAATTTAAATTTTTGTTCTATGGTTAGCTCAGTTAGGTTCTGGTGAAATTGAAATAGGAATCAGTTTATTTTCTCTCTCTCTCTTTTTTTATTTATTTATTTATTTATTTATTTTTTAGAATAAAGGCTTCTTACTTGACCGTTGAGGTTCTTAAGGAACTGAGGTCATGCACTGTTTTAATTAGAAAGAGTTTCGTCACCACTGGCATAAGCAGACTTCCACTGAAGCGACTGCAGCTGGCCGGAATTTTCTTATCCCAGGTACTCAAAGTTCCCATTCAGCAGTTCGGAGGAACTGTTGTGTTATCTTGTTTTAGATACAGAACTGCAGCTGTGAGCTTAGCCAAAGTTTTCCTCAGTAACGGTGGTTTGTTTATATGAACACTGCACTTTGCCACTAGGCTAATCCGGGGAAAGGGGCATTTGCCATCGGGCTGTCGAGTTATAGATTGTGGCGGTGGCTGGCTCTGATTGGCCAGCAATGATGTCGGCCAAGACCATGCTGTAAGGCAAGACAGGTGGTGTTTTGTGATCTAAGTAACGAGGTCGAGAGAGACGAGGGTGGACTGCTGGAGTGAGTGGACGCAGCGCAGCATTGGTGTGCGACATGGAGGAGGCCGTATCTTCATGAAAATGTTAAGTACTTGAATACTTTGGTGTTGTGCGTGGTCGGGATGATAGAAGACTGTCAGGTAGTGTGTAAAATGTGTAGAGAGTTGGTGTCGGTGTCGAGAGAACATGGCAGCCGCATAATTTGTAATTATGTCCTGCTCATCAGCTCTGGCCGAGGAGCTAGTGAGGTTACGTTTGCTAGGGTGTAAAATTTAACTTTTATATGGGCTGGAACTTTAACTCTTGAAGTGTGTGTGTTTTTCTTTTTCTTCTTCTTCTTCTTCTTCTTCTTCTTCTTCTTCTTCAGACCTCCAGCGGAAACTTAGAAGTAAGTGATAGTAGTACCTTGTGTTTTAAATGGCTCCACATTCTTTTTGGGTTCGTACTTGGCAAAGTGGGTTAGTACTACTGCACTGTTGTAAACAAAGGTTTAGGTTATGAATTTCTGTAATTTTTGACGGGTTCCTCCCTAAAGATAATTTTGTGTTTTTCAATTATTCATTTTAGAGTCATTTTGAACCTTTACTTTCTTTGCTAATTCTTTTATTTTAAAAGTTTTCTAAAGCTTATTCCAGTAACCAGGCCAATCATTCTATCTATGAATAAATTATTTAAGCATACATAATCAGTAGTAAGGCAAGTTGGGAGCGATCAACAAACACTATTAAAGTTAGTTTTGTCATTTTCATTTAAGCCCTGGGTGGCTAATATTTGTGAGCTTTGCTATTATTAACTTATACTGGTTTTGAAACCAATATTCCGACACATTGATTCTTGATAATTTTGTTTGGTAACTTCACATTTGTGAATGATAATTTTCACTGTTAATTAATATTTTTGTTGTCTAATCCACTTGCAGTGTTGATTTAAAGGGGCAGTCTACCCCTATTCAGCTTGCAGTATTTAACTTAAATAACAGAGTTTTTTTTTTTTTTGTGAGTTAATTCTGGAATAGTATAAGGGATGGGCATCCTGTTAGCCCTACAGTAATATTCTTTTTTTTTTGTTTCTCTACTCAAATAGAACACTGGTTAGGCCAGTGAATTTTCTGGTTTATAAATTGTTTATTTATTACGAAATTAGATTAACCTTTCAATTTTCTTGAGATGACTGTCACTTATATTTTGTTTTGAGTAACCAAAAATACATACAGTATTTACAGTTTTGCCCTTGCAAAACCTTTACTGTTCAATACCAAGATACATTGTTAACTAGAAGGTAATTTTAAACTATTTCAATATTAAATATATGTTTTCAAAATTATTGTTATTAACTGTTTCTCTTTTTATATTTATATTTATTTGTTGGAATGAATAAAACTGTGTTTCTTATTACTTTTAGTTACTAGTTTCTAAATAACCCCCTACTTATTGAATTAAATAGGTATTTAACTGATTTCTTCCTATCAAACAAAATAGCTCTCAACCCACACAACTAGTGGGATTGGTAGCATGGTATACCTATACTTGGAACTAGGTAATAGATAATTTATGTAAGTGAAACACATCACTGCATTACTTCTTCTTCAGAGTCAGACCCATGAAACAATCTCGGTAAATCCCACTGAAAAATGAGTATAAACCTCCACACCCCCCTTTTTCTTCTTTTTTTTTCTTTCTTTCTTCTTCTTCTTCAAGTATTTAGGGTACAGGGTATAGTGCTGGTCCTGTTGTTTTAAAGTTACAGCACGTGGTGGAGGCTTCACAGGTTAGATTGAGATTGTAGTGTTGGCTCATTTTTTTATTATTGTAACTTACATTTTATTTTCCCTCTCTCCCTACCTCATAACAATATGTAGTGTGCAACTGTATCCCAACTTTATAAGACATCTGTAAGATTGTTGTCTTTTTTTAATAACACCACATTTCCAACACGACCAAAATACAGCAACAAAAATTTGGTTATTGGTTAATTGCAAAATACTTTTTCTTCTATTTGTATTATGATGCCGGATGGTCAAGGAACAGAAGCAGATCAGCGGCTAAATATGTGTCTCTTAGTTCTGTGCTAGATCAGTCGTACAGGTGCAGGGGTACAGACCTTACTGTTGTGGGGTCAGTAAAATCTGGTGCTTGGCCTTGATGGTGCCTTTATATAAAGTTGGGCAGGTAGGCCACTGGCTTGGCACGAAGTCTAGCTGAGCTAGTATAGGCTTGCGTGTGCAGGTTGTTCCAGAGCTGTTGGCTTACCTACCACTGCCGTGCATCGGATGCTCATCGGCATAGGTCCGGCATTGGGTCTCCTGAACCAGCTGGCTGGTGGCAACTGCGTCTGCTGGACGACTCGGGTGAGAGGCTGGTTTGTCTGTGGCTCACGGGCTTCCAGCTCGTTGTTACTGGTTGGTGGGGCTAGTCCCACGTCGTCTGCTGGCACAATGCCTGGTTCTAATGGTAGGCCTAGGTGGAGGTATTCCTCCATAACAGGGTGTGCAGCTCTGGGGGGTTTCTCCTGGGGATGAAACAAGTGACTGGGGGATCTGTGAGGTGAGGCCTCAACAATTGGTAGGCGGTGTTATCTTGTTCGCGGGAGGTCAAGTAGCTGAAGGCTGGGACAGGTTGTTTAAGCAGTGCTTGCTTGTCAGCTAGGATGGCAGCTGCCTTCCTGTCGCTCCACTTACTACCCTTCCTGTGGGTGAAGAGCATTTACCACGGATTAGGTGGTATGGCTCACTTCCGAAACAGGATGATAGGTAACAATAACCCTACCTAGAATGTATACCAGAACCGGTATATACTTCATTGCCAGGCCTGGGACTCCCTCCGGCAAGTTTATACGCTGTAAAGGTAGTGGGTAAGCTGATAAGGGGAATCTAGCATCTAAGCAGATACCCTTGCCAGCACCCAGGTGCTCCAGTAGAGATATAACTCAGGTGTACTCTCTCTCCTGGTTGGAAAGTGTTGCTAGTGGTCGGATTCGTCATGTGTCTTGCTAGCGGTCTGTGCTATCATATGTGTGTACCAAGTAATTTTGCGTTCCTGGGCCACAGTATGGGTGGCCGTCTAATGGGTTTTGTTTATGTGACATAATATCAAGACCTTTTTAAAGGAAAGGCCGCAACCGGAATCTTGCTGTTGGTGTCGCTCAATATAATTTTGGCTCATCCGGAGCTGAAGAAGTAGGAGTTGTTCTGCAGGGCTGCTCTCCGGAGATTTGGGTGGCAAGATGTGTTCTATATCTTCAACAGGCTTGGCCTCGTCGTCCTGGTTTGGCTGTTGAGATAAGGGTTGGGGAGATCATTATGCTTGCCTCGGCAGAGTTGGACTTCAAAATCAAACTCGAAAAGAAAGAGGTTCCATCTTCCAAGCTTAGCCTTGCTGTTTTGTGATTCTCTCAGTCACTAGAGCGCTTTTCTGTCAGTATGCATCGCTATTTGCCCATAACCTGACTGCATATCCAAGGTGCTGAAGACTTTCACTTCACCTATGTCCCGCAAAGTGTGTGCTAGGTAGAGGCCTGGAGGTGGAATCTGTAAGGTAGCGTCGTTCAGTGCCTTGTAATTCAAGCAGAACCTCAGTTGTCCCTCCTTCTTGGGTACAAGTACAATGTGAGAGTTGTATGGTGAGTCCAACGGCTCGACGATTCCTTGGCGCTTCATGTTTTCCAGCTGTTCCATTATTAGGCGGTGGCGCCTAACTGAAACCTTGAATGGTCGGTTATAGATGGGTATCTCTTGTTCAACAGTATCTCATGCTGGATCATATGTGTTTGATGTAGTGTTCCCCCGATCCAAAAGCTCCGGCGTGTTCATCAAGGACTTCTTTCAATTCTTGGAATTGTATCTCCATAAGGTAGTGATTAATTTCCTCTTCGCAAAGGGCTTGAGGCTTCATGTTGTTGGGTCGGTGTTCCCAATTCAGGGTTACACAGTGGTTGTTGCCCATGTATACTTTCCTTTGCCCATAGTCCATTATGCATTGTTACTGCTGAAGCCATGGGGTGGCCTAGTATTAATTCTTCTTGGATGTCAGGTGACACGATGAACTCCGCTTGAGTCTTGATGTGGTGAAGCTACACAATAAGGGTTGTTCGGTCATCAACTGTAAGCGTGCATTCCAGTTTTGCCATTATCACTATTTTCGTCTGGTACGCAGGTTGGCCCGTTCGTCATCTGTAAGGATGTTTTGCCTGATGAAATTGCAGGAAGCGGCTGAGCCTAGCAGTGCCAATATATTCTTCCCATTGACTTGAACTTCGATGTGTGGTGTGGGCTTCTGGTACTTCAGCTTCATCTAGGAGCTTGATGGTTTGCCCTTCTTGTCCGATGGGGTTGCCTCTGTTGGCCCGCCAGTGGTGTCGTTTCCCTTCTATGGTGCACTCTTCTGATATGACTCAACTTGGATTGTTGGCGACGTACAGTTTGTGCCACCTTCTTACGTTCGTTCCTGCCTTTATGCTGGATGCTGCGGGAAGTCTCCGTTTAAATGGTATACAGGGCAATACCAACACTTTGGTAGGCGTGGAGCTGGCAGTGTGGGCGGCGGTAATTTGTTGTGTCGATCAGATGGCTTGTCTGACTCCATTTGCTTGGTTGATTTTGGGCGTTCGAGATTGGCTTGCGCTATAAAGTTGTGCTCCACTTCTCATGCTCAGTCGACTAGGTCGTCCACTGTGAGTGGTTTGGGGATGAGTAGGATATTCCTTAGTCGAGGTAACAACAGGTCAATTATCTGCTGCACACAACTTTCCTCATCCCTGTTGGGAAAAATCCTGCGGTACATTAGAACCTTACATTGGACAAAGATTTCGACCTCCTCGTCTGGTGTCTGGGTGCAGCTATACAACTCCATGCCTCTTCACTTATGATATGTTAAGCGAGTCGGCTATTGAGTTGGCTCCACTCCGAGACAAATTCACCATATTTTTGCCACCAGTCAAGGGCTTTGTACTTCAATTTGGCCTGTGCTAGTGAGACCCATTGCCTTTTGAGCACTTCGTGGGTGCGAAATTTCCGTTCACATTCGGCCGTGAACATTAGCGGGTCCTCACGAGGTTATCCCGCAAACTCTGGCAATTGAGGCACTCATGTGGAATGAACGGTGCTGTGGTGGGAGGCCAGTACTGGATTGTGCGGTCTGTATTCAACAGCACGCTTACAAACCACGCACTGATAAACCATGCCAGGCCTAGTGATGCGTTATTTGGCCAACTTATATGTCGATGATGGCAGGTCTCCCCACACAGGTTACAGCACACTGTGTGGGTACCACGACCTGGATGGGTTACCCAACTGCAGAATGCCATTTGACGTGTTCAACAATCATCACAATGGTACTCTAGGTCATCGGTGAAGCGGGCTTCATCTACCCAGCCTAGGCAGGAATAATGGTACAATTGTTAACAATGTGCACATTGTATTCTGTAGTTCCCCGTGCTGGAGTAGTTCGTCTTCGAACAGCGGCTGTGTTCGACTGCAGCTGCAACTGCGCTACTGAGCTCGTGCTTGCTCATGTCAGTTTCGGACATTCTGGGTGTCGCTTAAGCGCCACGGGGTGTTTATTGGACTACCTGAAGTCAGGCAGTTTTGCTGGGTCTAGCTGACTTGTCCGTGCTGTCTAGTCAGAACTATAATAGCAAAAGGCCCCACAATGAGAACCAGAAATACTCATATGCCCTTCTTCTTGACATGTGATGCCTTGGCTGACTGGACATTCTTACTTCAGAGAGGGGTTGGTTTTGCAGGGTGCTAGGTCAGGTGCACCCCTTCTGGCGGGGTTTTACGATTTTCTACTCAATCTCTACGAGGTACTTGCACACATCCAGTGTAGAGAGTGGGCCTGGTAGCTTTGCGGCAAGGCACAAAGTTGGGTTCGGCCAACGAAATCTTACGTTTCAACTAGTTTACTTTTGGCGGGATACCTGGACTATGCCTAACCTTAGACTGTGGCTTGACTTGTCTTGTCTCTGTAGGTAATACATTAACCGCAGGTAGATTTAGTGATCTAGTTCCTGGGATTTGCACGTGCTTGTACGTTTGTTGTAGCTGGCACAAAGCTGAGACAAGTGATGGGAACGACTGCAGGATGATCTGGTTGGCGGAGATATTCAGCAATCGAAGGGTGAATTTCTTCCCTCAGATGAGTCGGTGCCACAAAAAAGAGTTCCTTTGGAATTTATGGAGTGATGGGAATAATAGACAACGTAGTTCCTCTGCTTGATCCTTACATGTAAGCTGGCTAAGCGTGGTGATGAGGGAGGAGGTAAGCTCCTGCAAAGCGCCCAGAGGTGGTTAGTTCCTGTTTAACCTACTTGCAGAGACCAATCCGGCAGGTGAAAGGTATTTGGATCAGAACGCACACACCCTCATGTCCGTGAGGTTTCGCAAGTTACATTTATCTCTACTGCATGTATGCCACGTGGTACGTCTGCCCTCGCAGTTCTCTGCGTCTAAACGCGGTGAGCACTTAAATTTCGGCCTCGCCATCAGCAGTCTCAACACGTGGGGTTGCTCAGAGGCCCAAGTCTTCCCAACTCAGGGAACAAACCCTCCGGCGCCCACACACGGTAGAGAGAGCGAGCACCAAGTCAACAAGCTGAACTTAAAAGAGACAGAGTATCTGTAAGCGGGCTCTACCGTTTTGCCTACTAGGGGTATGCAGAAAGGTTGGCCTGGCTTGTGCGTGTGGATAAGCTGGAAGTGTACTAGCTCGAATGAGTAATTTTCCCGGGTCACCTGCATTGCTCTCAGCGGCGTGAGGTAAACAAGGAAAGGTGCAATGTCTAAAGGAAAGTTGTACCCTTGAGTGAGTTTAACACTGTTTATTCCTTGTTATGAGAAATAAATAAGTGGTGTCGCACTACCTCCAAAATGCTAGCAAGAACTTACGGAAGCTTTAAACCTACGTTGCCTCGGTAGAGGCGACCTGGTTCTAAACTAACAATGGTGGGGTAGGCAAGCACTATTAAAATAACTGGAACAGGTCTAAACTCCCAATGCAATTGTTGCCCACAAGGGGCAGCAGTGTCTAGTGTGTAGACAACATATGGCATGTAATCTTCGGTAATAACTAAGCAAGTTGAGAGCAGGATGGCTCCGGCGACTGGCGTGGTGGAGACCAATAAGAGGCGTCCCCCTCTGCACTTAAAGTGCAGTGAAGGAAGGGAAGGTATCAGCAAGGATCGATGTGAGCAAGGTTAGCTTAAGGCGAGTAGGGTGGTCAGTGTATCCAGCAACGAGTGCGGTGGATCACTCAAGACTGGTAACGAGCTGACTTTTGGCTCGCTATTTATACTCTGCCAGGTCTCTACTCTTCTATCATTGGCTGGGGTAGTTTGGAGGGAGGAGGGGGGCAGTGATAGCATGGCTTTGTGGTGGCTGTGACGTCACCGGCCGACTTAGAAATGAGGAGGCGGTGGCGATACTGGTGTAGCCATCTAACTGTGTGCAGTGGAACTCTGTGCCTTGGAGCATAATCTCGGTAGACCGGTGAATAATACAATCTTCGCTAGAACATCCATTCTTGCCATGGTAGACAGTAAAAGTTCATAGCGTCTTGTTGCTTGTATACAATAAAACTCTGTTGAAACCACGCACAAAAATTGCCCTATGACGAGCTGAAGTAGGTTTGTATACCATTGTTCCAAAGACGTCATGGGTCATATTTAGAGTAACATAAAATTAACTTAAAATTAATATTAAGTTTTTTTACATGCTGTGTCATCACGATTTCTGTTTACAACCGACATTTTGGAACCAATCCCTGGAATCTGTTTCATTCCTTAGTGCTATCATCCGTGCACTGGGTAACAGAATAAACCTACAAAAATGGTGAATTACTTTTGGTGGTGCCAATAACTGTTACTGCCGCCTAAAGTCTTACAAACAAATGCTTATAAAAATGGTGTGTTATTTTACCTTTATTAAACACAAAAAATGTGAGTTTTAATACATTTCCAATTTTAGTCTCATGTCGCCAATGAACAGACACTTTAGTTTAGCCAATTTTAAGCTACTCACATAACTAAGACATGAATTCAGTCTCTGTCCCCCTCTAAAAAAAATTAAGATTGCCACCCAAGGTCACGTAGTTCTACGGCACGCCGAGGGAGGGCAGCACGCACCCAGCCAAAAAGATAAGGGATGAAGTCTGCCGCATCAGCGATTTCACTATGCAGCAGATGATACCAGCAGACGAAAGCTGCCAAGCTCAGGGGAAGGAGTTTATCTCCTTCCTCACCCCTCACCTACATTGGTCTAGGAAGAAATCAGTACAAAAGACCCTGCAAGACCCACAGAAGTCCTCCACCACCCACGACTGAGCCAGAGGAAGCCACCGGCGGTTTGCGCTCTCTGGTACAACTTGAACATTCATCCCTCTTCTGGGCTAGAAAAGCTTACAAGTTGAAGACAACCCCTCCAGAAGACTCCACTTCTGCTCCAGCGGCAGACCCCTCCAAGAGCTTCTGGAAGACTGGACCCCCAACAGCTCCTGAAGATGCCGACTGCTCCTTTCTTACCAGCCCATGGTATCACCCCATTTGGTACGGGTCGTCGACAGTCCTTTCAGGATGCTTGCCTTACCGGACAGTAATGGCAATCCTCAACACTAACCTTCTGGTAGTCACCAATCTTGATCGCTTCACGACAACAGGTCAATAGTTAGGGCAGGGTAGCAACTCTCTAGCAGATATTATCACCTTCCTCCTTCAGGTTACAACCAGGTCGCCTTCATCTGGCTGAACATAGTTTTAACTTCCGTGTCAATCCAAATTAGTATATGATACAAGGGCCACCATGATTTATTCTCTCCGAATAAAACATGTGTTTTCTAAGCTATTTTCTGGGTACTAATTTTCTGAGTGTCATAGTATCACCCTTACATAGTTTTCAGCCCGTCAAAGTGAAGCCGGCAGACCACGAGCTTTAAAGCCAAATACCCACACATTTGATGGCCGACCGAGCTTTTCCCTTCGGTAGAATTCGGTAGAGCCCCAACCACTAGAAACTCCTCCACCAGGTGTTCAGCTGGCCAAACTAATCTGTATTCCGCCATAGCTCTTTATGGGGCCAAAAGGGAGTAGGATCTAGTTTTGGACGAACTGACCCCCTGTGGATACCACACCCAAGTGTCCTGTTGTTCAGCTTGAGCAAATCCACCGCTCTGTCCAACACTCTCTATGGGGCGGACGAAAGGAGCACAGGGTATAATTCCTGCCTGTGCGGCAGTGGCCCTTGGCACTACACAGTAGGGAATTGCATTGCCAGCTCTACTTTTGCGAGGCGGTAGTTAGCATCTTTATTTCCTACACGGTACACCCAGAAGGGCAGTACACACAGAGAGTTAAGAAGGTCAACTTAAGTCTCCGAAACCAGCTTGCCTTGTAATCCTGATCCCCCACTTGCACTTTGCAATTCACCTACGTGGGGCAGAGTTCTCACTGCCCGTGCATCTGAGAGGCATTACCCCTCAATTCTCCCTCAGCCTTTGGTCAAGACTCCTGGAAAGCCTCACCCACTGGTTGAAGCAATATGCCTGGGAGAAGAGCCACCCTCGGCTTAGCTTGCCCATGGTTTGGGAGCCAGCAGTCAGGTCATCACCAGTCCCCCAGGACACCCACACCATCTGCAGCACTTCACATCCTGACGAGAATGCCGGCAACCAGCAGCCTGCCCGTCAACTGGAACAGCAGCATCGGTGGATCACCAAGTCACCAGGTAATGGAGTTATTAAGGGCCAGTCCATTCGCAGGGTCGTGACAGTCACACCGGATTTTTTGCCGAACAGACAGGCCATGAGACCTCTCTTATATACAGGTCGAGCACCTATGTAACATAAAGGCACCTCTTATGTTTCTCGTGATTCTGGTATCACAAACCAAAACTGTAAAATTGATCACAATGAAATATTTTTTTCTCAAAAGTCACGTACCCAAGATTTGCGTGGCACTAACCTCAAACATTGTGTTGCAAAATTTGATGTGAATAGCCCCAGCCAATAAAAACCTCCCTAGTCAATCACGCATCAGTATTCACAAAGCAAATAGGGGTGTAGTGGAAACTTGTTATAACATTTCAGAAGGGTCTCAAGAAATGTCTACTTTATATTAGCGAAAACCTTATAACAGAGTGGTGTTCCATTGAAAAACATGTTTGTGCTCCAATCGAAGGTAGCTTCTTAACAAGGGAAATGCTATAAAAGGAAAAGTTATAACAGGGTTATACTGTGGTATTATACAGCTAAATATATTGGTATTTTAAATGCTGAATACAGTAGTTGCATGCTATTTTGAGTAAATATAATTCCCGCGACAGTGAACAGTGGTTGATAAATGTAATACAAAACTGTTCATAAGAATGAAAAGAAACTGTTCTGTAAGAAAAAATACAACAAAAGTATTACCATTGCTCATTTATATCTACACTACTACACATGTAGTCATCATCCAGCATCCTACATCATGAACATAGCAACTTACGATGTAGGTTGGCTTGTCCTTTATGCGATCCCAGTGACTACGTCCAGGCACCACACGCCACACAGGTGCCATCCCCTGGCTGTACATCTTGCACTGCTTATTTAGATTCATCATGTTCAACTTGACCTGTGAGAATGGAGCCCCTCCTGTGCATTAACATAGATGGGAACTGTTTTAGAATTTCCTCACATTTCACCTTTTCCTAAACATATGTTTTATACATTTAAAAAGTCGAAACAAACTTATTGTAACAAAAACCAACTACAATGAAATTTATTTTGTATTGGACATATCTATTATTGCGGCAAATTCTGGTGAGAGTTACGTTGATGGTCTGTATGCCAAAGGAAATGGACCCACAAATATAACAAAACTTAAATACTTATAAAAATAAGCACAATTAATTGTATCAACTTTAACTTGGGAGTATAATCGGGTCTGCAAATAACACACTAACAGACTCGACATCCTGCAAAGAATACAAGCAAGTGCCTGCTAACCAATTGTCCAACATTGTACGACATGTCTTGCACACTGTTATTGTTTATGTATGCCATGTTGAGATTGTGTTTAATTTTGTATTGTAGACTAGTGTTGCTAACACTGTTTTTGTAGTGATATAACAGCCGTAATTATCATGGTTGCACACGCCAATTTAGTGATGAGAGAATATTTCTTTATATTTTGTTAACTCGGCAATAAATTAACAGGTTATGGGTCCAGGCCTTTGGAAAACTTGGCAGACGCTGTAGAAAACGTTCACTAGTGACAGATCAGGTTTTTAAGTAACTTGCCTATGTGTTGAAAATGTGCGCGACAATAGTGAAAGTAAAAAATGGTGAGTGCAGTTGCCGACAAGTACAAAATCCCAAAGTTGAATTGGGAAAATTATTTTGTGTGATCCTATTGAGCGAAAGCCGCGCTCGTGTCGAAGAAACTTTAGGGTGCTGTCATGCCAGGTTATTTTGACGAAACTGGAAAATATTTATTATCTCTAAGTACAACTCAGCAAGGGATAAATGACTCTGTACTTGCATTCTTAATACTCATAGTTGGTGATAAATTTATAGAAGATCTCTGAACATGCACACTGATTAAAGTAGCATGGACAGTTTTGGAGGTTATGCACACAAGATTCAGTTTGTACTATACCACGATGCTGATACGTGAATTTTCGAAACGAAGACAATATGACGATGCAGGAATATCTGTCGACAAAGGAGAAATGGCAAGAAAGATCCAGTCAGGCGGGATTGAGTTCACAGACAAGCAGAAAGCAGCCTTCTATCTCACAGGCTTACCGTTTCCTAAATATGAGGGATTCATCAGAAGCATTGAAAGACGAGGTGATTCAAATGTTCTCTCTGTTGTTATTTTAATGATTTCTACTTAAAATAAATACACTGTTACTTCCTTTGTCTGGCTACTTTTTATTCCAGCATTTCTCTACATATTTTTTTACATTTTACTAACACAATACACTACTCCCGTGATCCTTCTTTTCACACACATCTATCAACCTTACAAAATAACATGAACAAAATTGCTGCCATCAACACCAAATTTATACAGTTACAACACTTCCCCTTGGCAGTAATTTTTATAAAAACCAACAGTAGACAGCATATGCTGTTTCAGTACAAACAAACAAACAAATTTTTACAATCTGGTCAGCCCTAGGGTTGTTACAAATTTTGATGTCTTTACACCACCTAGTGGTTTGGTAAACAAATCAGCTACATTATCATTTGTAGGTACATATGCAAACTTTATTTCTCATTCACTCACAACCTGGTTCAGAAAACATAATTTAATAGGCATTTGTTTTGACCTTTCAGAATCTAGTCCATTTTCAGCCAGACACATTGAGCATAAATTGACACATTTAATCACAAATAGTTTGGGGATTATGTGTTCCTGCCCAAGTTCTCTTAACATCATAATGAGCCAAAGTGCCTCCCTAGCCTCTTCACATATGGATATGTATTGTGCTTCAATGGTGGACAGAGAAAGAGTGGTTTGTTTTTTTGGTTCGCCATATGATAGGGGCACCTGCCATTATTAATACATGACCATTTATTGACTTTCTGTCTTCTCTATCATTTCCCCAGTCTGCATCGCAATCGGCCTGGATATCCAGGGAATCCTTTTGATATTGTAACTTAATTCACTAGTGTGTTTCAAATACCTTACCACATTCTTAACATTCCTCCAGTCTTCCTTTGTTGGGTTTTTGTTTTTTGTACTTAACTTACACACCGCAAAACTTATGTCTGGTCTAGTTGACCCAGACAAGTACAGCAGTTTCCCTATTGCATTCTGATAAATCTTGGGGTCAAACTGTTCTTTACTTGTTTCTGTTTGGTCATTGCTATTTACTGGCAAGGGGGCAACTCTGCCTTTACAGTTTTCTTTGCTAAAACCAAAATCATACATAATCTGTTGAAGATAATGGCATTGGTCAATAGTAATGCCATTGTCACACTCACAGATTCTTTGAGAAAGGAAATCACACATTTTACCTAGGAACCTCACATCCCACACCTTTCAGATTTAAACAATGTTACCAAATTAGGTTCACCCCATACACCTATATCATCAACATAAATTCCTACAGCCAAATCTTTTGTTCTATTCATGTATAGACATTTATCCTTTTTTGCTTGGTTCAGATCTAGTTTCATAAGAATACCATCTATAGTTTTGTGCCACTGTTTGGCACTTTGTTTAAGTCCATACAGACTTTTCAATAGTTTCCACACTTTTCCACCTCCATCTTCAACATAGCCTTGAGGTTGTTCTACATTGACACTTTCATCTAAAGAACTGTTCAGATAAGCTGTGAGCACATCAATATGTTCTACAACCCAACCAATGCATGCAACTAAAGCAAATAATAGTCTTACAGTTTTCTTTTGTATAACAGATGAATATGTCTGCTGAAAATCTATACCATAGACTTGGTTAAATCCACTGGCTACTACCTGTGCTTTATACCTATCAACAGAACCATCTACATTTTTCTTGACCTTTAGCACCCATTTGGTTCCCAATACGTTTTTGTCTGTTGGCCTGTCGACGATCTCATACACACCCTTATCTTTGAGCTGGTTCATTTCTTCCGACATAATTTCCTTCCACAAACTAACATCTTCCCCTGACATAGCCTCCTTGATACTTTGAATCTCATTACAGGTAGACCCGAAGTCTATATATTTTTCACAGTCTGGAGCAGAAATACAGTCATTACTACAATACACAGCAAGTTTACAACTTGAACACTCCTTTGGTTTGCATGACCTACTTGACTTTCGTACAGTCTCACACTCTCTAGTTACTTCCCTTTCATCCCAACCAAGGAAGGGCTCACATTCACTACTTTCATCACTCAAGTATACTGGATTTAAATTACCTTTATCATATTCTGCATCTATACAGATTTCATCATCAGACTTGGTTTCGATGACGTCATCTGTATCATCGACACCATCTCAACCCCATGTAGTACAATCAACAACTTCCTTAACATCAGATTCTGCACTAACGTTCAAATGACTTGAAACATTAAGATCTTTCCATGTTTCGAAACTCGCCTTTCTTGCATGTGGAAAAACAGTTTTATCAAAGATTATGTGATGAACTACCTTCACTCTGTGTTCTTCAGGGAATCACACCCTGTACCCTTTTACATTTGTTTCATAACCAAGGAAGATACATTCCCTACCTCTCTTACTGAATTTACTCACCCCTTCCACATGAAGTCAACCTTTACATTCAAAAATCTTTAATCGCTCATAATCCTTTATATTTATAGCTTCTCCCTTCCGCAAATCAAGTGGTATCTGACTGCCGATTGCCCTAAATGGGGAAAGATTCCTAGCATGACATGTCATATGTGCAGCCTCTGCCCAGAAGGTTTGTGGTACATCTGATTGTATTAACATGCACCTCACACCATTTGCAATGGTCCTATTTGCTCTCTCTGCAATGCCATTTTGTTCAGGGCATCCTGCTATGGTTTTTTTTGTGAATTATCCCATTTTCGTTCAAATACTTTTCTACAATATCCCCCCCACCAATCTGTCTGTACCACTTTTATTTTATTGTCAAGGAGCATCTCTACCTTCTTTCTGTAGTCCTTAAACATTTAAAAAACATTACTATTTCTGGGAACAAAATAAATAGACATGAATCAGAGTAGTCATCAATGAATGTCACCAATTAGCATGCACCACCAAGAGACAATGGAAGCTTTCCCATTACAGCACTATGAGTTGTAGTGGCTTAGAGGAGCCCCTCTCACTTTTATTTGGAAAGCCGGTCTTAGTTGACTTGCCCTGTACACAAACACTACACGTTTCACCAAACTTGTCAGCCACTTTTAGGTTAGTAATCCTTTTTAAGGCAGATTCGTGTAGATGTGCCAACATGTGTTAAACCTGAACACTTCGTAGAGCAACTGCATTTCTTCCCTTGGAATTTTTACAGCTGTCACACTCACTCTTTACCTCTGATGATACTGCAGTGACACTTGTTTCATCAATAACCTTCATACTGTATAGTACATTAGACACTTCTGCTTTGAAGATCTCTTTGTCTTCATCACGTCCCACCACACATTTTTCGTTGAACTCTGTGACAACACCTTTTGATGCCAGCTGGAAAGCTGAGACTAGATTGTACTTGAACTCAAGAACATACAAAACATTAGACAAGCTTTATGTCCATCCTTCACACCCCTCAGTCAAGCTGGAAAGCTGAGACTAGATTGTACTTGAACTCAAGAACATACAAAACATTAGACAAGCTTTATGTCCATCCTTCACACCCCTCAGTCATTGTGATTTCAAAATTCCCACACCCTTTTATGTTTGCAAATCCCTTGCCCATTGATACCTTCCCCTCACATGTTTTGAATGTCTTGAACATGTCACGTCTGTAGCACATATTGTTGCTGGCAGCCAAATCTACTGTCCATTCATCCGTCTGTCTTACTAGGGATACAAGTCCACTTGCCGTTACATATGTTCTGTATTTCGCATTTTCACCTTTTCCTGAAACAAATTTTGTCAACATTTGTCTGTCTTGGTCTGAAACTTGAAAGATACACTCGTTTGCCCTGTGTCCAATGCTTCCAGAATGAAAACATTTAAATTTTGAACAGTTTCTTGCAATATGACCCCATTTGTTACATTTAAAACACCTCTGATTATCTTCCACTCCATTATTCGCTGGTTCACTTTAATCAAATTTTACAGAATTATTCCGCCAGCCATTACTTTCATTTTCTCGACCTCTTCCACTATAGCCCTTTGCACCCAATGGTCTTTTTGTTATGACTGCCCCGGAACTGTCACTTCCTTTGTTAACTTCTTCTCTTAGCAGCAGCAACTTAACCTTCTCAGTAGTTTAATTTGGTTCTCTGGCAATGAAGTTAACCAATAGTCCATATTTGTCCTTTGGCAGTCCGATAAGGAATTGCCCTGTTAACTGCACATCATTAAACTCTAAACCAAAACCTCCACTTTGCACCTTTCTATTCCAGGATTGGATTTGCACCATATAGTCATGCATACTCACTTTGTCGGATTTCTCTATATTCACCATCTCTCGTAGCATTTCCAAGCACTGAGGGAGAGTATATGAAGAGTGAATGCATGCTAGTTTCTCCCATGCTTCTTTGGCTCTCTGTATTTCTCCAATGTCTTCTACATACGCATCACTTACACTTCGTAGCAGAAATGCTATTGCCTTGCTAGTCAGCCTAGTTTGTGTCTCATTTAGTTTTGCACTGTCACAAAACCCCGGGTCTACGGGATTAAAACAGTTTCTTTCAATTAACTCTGTTTGCACTCTTCTGGAACACACATAATAATTATCTTTCGTTAGTTTTGGTATACCGTCTCTTGTTTGGTCAGCCATCTTTCCACTTTGTTCCACTTTTTCACTGCAGGCTACTTCTCATATTTTCTTCAGCGGCGCTTTGCAATAATCCCTGGGCCCATGACCTGTTGTTATTTTAATGACTTCTACTTAAAATAAATACACTGTCATTTCCTCTGTCTTGATACTTTTTATTCCAGCATTTCTCTACATTTTTTTTTACATTTTACTAACACAATACACCACTCCCGTGATCTTTCTTTTCACACACATCTACCAACTTTACAAAATAACATGAACAAAATTGCTGCCATTAATACCAACTTTACACAGTTACAACACTCTCTACAACAGCTATGAAGGCAAAATTGTTACTAGAAGAGAAAAGAATGAAGAGTGAAGATGAAGTGAAGGATAAGGTGGGAGAAGGCAAAGCATTAGTTATCCACAACAATGCATCAAAATATAAACATGAAGCAAAGCACACATTCAACAAACCAAACTACAAAGAGTGAAATGTGAGACTCTCAGGCAGTGTTAATCAGCCGAAAAATATTGTGTGTTTAGCATGTAACAAGACCAGTCACATCTTAAGAAATTGCCTTAGGTTTATGAAAGGGGAACAGGGGCCCCCTACAAATTGACTTGAACGTTCAAGTGCGCTGAGGAAGAGATCAGCCATCATAGCAAACTACATGGCTCTGAAGATTGTACATGGAAAATGTGGAACTTCATCGGAAGTCGAACAGGAGCCGGCTGTCGCAATGGTTTGTGGATAGTGCTGCTTCTCACCACATGACATCTCATGAAGAACTTTTTAAGAACTTCCAAAGGGCAACCGGAAGCGTATCTCAAGCTGACAATTCAACTCTCAAGGTTGAAGGATGCGGAACGATAGAAGTTAAGTTGCTGGATATTCATGGTGGGTCGACTCTGAGTTTGTCTGATGTATTATATGTTCCTGGTATAGGTGACAATCTGTTATCAGGCAGGCAACTTGACAAGAAGGGTTTGACACTGGTAATACAAAATGGCTCTATTCAAGCACTGAACAAACTTGGCCGAGAGGTATTCACCGCTTTTGCAGATGAGGGTGGAAATAAAATGTATGTTATTGAAACTGTAAATCCCAGTACCAGTATTCAGAAAGCTTCAGGAACGTGAAGAAAAGTGAAACTACACTGTGGCACCGAAGATTTGGCCACATGCAGAAGCTGCCGGATGAGGTTGCCAAGACTTAAGCTAAGGAAAGCTGTGATACGTGAATTCGAGGGAAGATGAAGAGACGGCCCTTTCCTGCAAGTGTAAGTCGAGCCGAAAAAGTGTTGGATTTAATACATAGTAATGTGGTGTGTCAGATTCAACTGGAGGTGCGAAAAATTTCGTCACTTTCACAGACGATCACTCAGATCACACAGAAGTCGTATAGATTACAAGAAAAAGTGACGTCTGTGAGAAGTTCAAGGAATTCAAGTGCCAGTCAGAGTTGCTCCAGGAAAGAAAAGTCAAAGTCTTGTAAACCGAAGGCGGTGGAGAATACTGCGGAAATGAATTCAATGACTATTTTAAGGGAAACAGGGATTCGACATAGAGTACCCACACCTTACACCCCTCAGCAGAATGGGAGATCTGAACGAGTCAACCAGACACTAATGAACATTGTTAGATGTTTGCTGATAGTCAGGTTTGCTCACTAAATTCTGGGCCGAGGCCTAAACACTGCATGCAACCTAACTTACGTCCTACCAGTGCTCTGAAGGGTGAGGTCACGTTTAACCTGTGGTTTGGCAGGAAGCTTGGTCAGAAGTACTTCAAATGGTTAAGGGTATTTGGTTGCCTGGTTTGGTACGCCGACCTAAACAAGCCAAAGCTTGGTGAGAGAGCCAAGAAAAAAAAGTAGCTTAGGCTACGAAGAGAACATGAAAACCTATCGGTTGTGGGACCTAGGTGAACAGAAGATATGTCTATCCAGAGATGTGGTGTTTGAAGAAACCATATTTCTGTTCAAAGCGACACTAGGTCTCTTCAACCCTGGGCACAAGGAAACAGAAGAAGTCAGGTTTCCAGTGACAGAACCAGTTTTAAGGCCAAAAGTAATTTCGTTACCAGAAGGGTCAGATGCCGAAATCAAAGACGGTGATGAGGGATTTAAAGGATTTCCTGAAATTAGGACAGAACAAAATGAGTCAGTGCCAATGAGAAAATCTGAACACCATAAGAAACCTAAAAGCTGTGGCTGTTGTAATGCAGCTACCTGCTCCACACCACAAGATCCTAAAACTGTAGAAGAAGCACAGTCTAGACTCGATGCAGACAAATGGGAGAAAACAATGGAAAAGGAGATGAACAAACTGAGCCCAAACAGTAGCTGAAAACTTGTCAAGAGGCTGCGAAACAAAAATGTCATCCGCTCAAAGTGGATTTTCTAAATTAAGAAGATTGAAAATGTAGAGGTAGAGCAGTATAAAACACTACTGTGTCGCTAACTCAACGGTAGAGGCTGAGTATGTATCACTATCAAAAGGACTCAAGGAAGTAATTTGAGTCAAGAGTGTCTTACAAGAGTTGGGGCTACCTGAACTCATCGGTGAACCATGTAAAATACATGTGGACAATCAGGGTGCCATTTCCTTGGCAAATAATCAAATGATATCCCGAAGGTCTGAACATATAGACATCAAGTACCACTTTATTAGAGATAAGGTGGAAAGGGGAGAAGTTTATTTGAGCTACATCAACTTTCAGTGCAATCCAGCTGACCTTCTCACAAAACCTCTTACGGGAAGAAAGACCAAAACTTTTTGGAGATTATAGGACTAAAAGAACAAAAATAATGACCCGAGCTAAGAAGGGACAGTACTTGTTAATTTGAGTTGGTATTTATGCTTATAACAAATGTCACGCTTTGATAATCATAATTGCTTATGCAGAACTTTACAATTGTAGCTTATTGTATGCCTTACCTTAGCTGTAAATGTGTTTTTTTTGTCATAAAGGCCAGAGCCTCCTTACTGAGAGCAATGTGACAACGTACACCAAGGCAAAGTGTCAAACATTGTACGATGTGTGTTGCATATTGTTATTGTTTATGTAACACAAATTGGATCACAAAAAAATTTAATGTGGAATTTAATAAATATTGTTCAAAGCCATTCCAATAAAAACTGTATAAGCTTACTCATTTTGTACGCAAAATCCAGTACAGCAATGATATTAAATTATTAGTTTAAAGCCAGATGAAGCATTCCTTGAATACTCACATTCATTGTGCTCCTGAAAGTATATGAAAAAGAACATCACAATAACTATTAACAGAAAATATCCAAAATTTTAAATGCAAATTTTAAATTTCAGTCTTATTTTCTTACTGTCATGGCAATTGGAATGAGCTGTATATTATACAGCATCTATACTGTGGAAAACAAAAATTAACTAATAAAGAAAATTTTAAATAATTAAGAATTGTATTATAATTCAAAGGTCATCACTATCCATTGAGTCAGAGGATTGAGGTCTTGATAAAAATTAAGAAATAAATTAAATTTCTTAATTGATTTACTTATTTATTTATTATTCTATCAGTAAGCACAATATTTAATGTCAATCTCAATTCTAGTTTATGTCCTTATCACTGCCTTTATACTAGCTACGGTCACTTAATCCTCACATATTATTTAAACATATAAGATCAAAATTACATTGCCATACATCAATATAATAGATTGTCTGTATCCCTGCCTTTTGTTCTACAGTTATCAGTGATGCCTTGGAGCACTGCACATTGAGTCCCTAGGAGAAAGAGAAAGGGAAAGGATAAAGAGCAGATGCATGTAACACTGCCCTCTCCTCAAGTTGTTTGTCCTGAACCGACTCTATTACATCTGGACCTGTGTAGGACATCCTGACCTTTTTAAAGTGCCAGCCGGTCGATGTGGACAACCTTAGAATTTTCCTGATAATCTTGATGATAAATCTGAAAAATCACATTATTGATCTTTTAGAATCCTGCTGAGGCCTTCCAGCTCGGACAGTACCTTTTCGCTTGGATTGTACAGCCACACCATGAAATACTTTGTCCAACAATTTCCTGTCATACAGCATCTTCATCATGTAACTATTTACTCTAAAAAAAAGGGCTGTCTTTGATATGGTTCAATGGCATACTGTGAGACTACAGCTTCCTCTTCTATTGGCCGCCTAAACAGCAGGTCACTAGAGAGGCATAGCTCTCTCCCAACAGCACGCTTGATGATGTTAGTTACCCTTGTAGACTTGTGAACTACTAAGCACTAAGCCAATAAGCAAGGAGAAACAATGGCAACTTTTTTTTATTTCAGCCCTTTCAGTTGTCTGCCATAAAGATAGACAAGTACTGCTCAAGAGTGCAGTTCAGCCTCTCAATTCAGTTGGACTGAGGGTGTAAGGCTGTAATACCAACTAGTATTCTTCATCCCCAGAACCTTTGTTACATCCTGGTTCACAGCAACTTCAAAATTTTGTTCCTGATCCGAACAGAGTTCTAGTGGAGCCCTAAATTTTGAGAAAACATACTGTATGAGTGCATTGGCCACGGTACGTGATTCTTGGTTTGGGGGAGAAATTACCTCAGACCATCTAGTGAAATTGACACATGCGCTTATACCAGTTAGCATAAACAATTACGACTCATCTCACTGCAACCCTAGTGTACATTTTTACACTTATAAGATTTAAACCCCGCACCATTTCGTACACGGAAGTACTGGTCCGCCACAATCCTGGAGGGCGGCCGGACACGTGGGTACAAGAGTTTGCGAAAGACAGCGGCGCATCACTCCCCCCCCCCCCCCCTATGCTGAGAGCCAACAAGCCATCAGCCGCCTCAGGCCATGCACGAGCGCCACCGAGGATACACGAAGGCCGAGAGATGACCAGAGGGTGCTACCACCCCTCCGGCCTAGCATCTGAGGGACATCACACGCCCTCCCCCGCGGCCGCCGCGACACATGCTGCCTTGCTATATACGGCCATGCACGGCGACCCTCACCAGGTGTTCCTGCAGTTTTCTCCGACCACCTGGGTGCTGGAGCCTACACTACCACGAGCCTTTCAACAGCCCTTCCAAAGGCTGTCGCCAACTTAACAGTCTTCAGCAGCCACCAAAGGCTGCCACCATTGATGTCGCCATTAGAGCTCTGCAGCCCCGCTACCGAATGCTCCAGCAACACCAATAGCTACCAGAAGCTTTCCGTACATAATACATTCCACATGTAATTCTTTCTTTGTCTCTTACAGATACCCCCTATATAGAGTTAGGTTTGTACTGAAGTAATCTTTGACAGTTTTTCACGTAACATCCCCACTTAGCTTAGGACCAGGTCACCTACACCTGGATTCCATAGGATTACTTCCAACCAACGGTCTGCCTGGCAGGAGAGCACGTGTCACCGTGTTTAATACGTCTTTAATAAACACTGCTTTGTTTCTCTTACCCTGGAGTCTCATTCATAGGGCAATCTGTCACCAATTACTGGGAGAACCTCGAATTGAGCACAGCCGACAGACACCGGGAAAGTATTCTTATTTCCGCAATTAGCTACAACTGGAGACTCCCCCTCAAGCGGCTCCAAGTAGAAAGCTTCTGATTAGCCCACAACAGTGGGGGATCGTCTGAAGCACCGGAGCTCGCATTGGCAAGACAGTCTCCAGGCAAATCTAAGTTAGGGGCACCCATGACCGTGGTGCTTACTTCGAGTTCTCCATAATGACACCACTCTATGCTATTCAAGGTGACGCACAGCCCCAGGAGAGAAGAGCAAAGAATTGCATGCTTTGCTGCCAGACAGCTGGCTGGTCTAACCCCGCTCCCATCTAACTGACGTGCCATTCATTGGCACCATCTATGACGACTGCCGTAAACCCCACTCTTTACCCGTCAGCACCTCTACGCACACACCTGGCCTGTCATCCTATGGTAAGAGGGTTATTAAGCAAAACCGAGGACCACCTAGGCATGTTGAACAGTAACTTCTGGAGCAGGGCATCAGAGGACTGGAACAGCAAGTTCTGCGTCGTGTCACATCGTGCCCTTGCTACCACTCGAGCTGAAGACAAGCGACGTAATCAAAAATATTCCACTACTCCTCACCCGCAAACTGCTAAGGCACCAACCCCTAGCTCCTCCCGCCCGTCGCCGACTACAGCTGGTTCCGAAGCAAGTCACAAACCAGACCCCTCCAAGGGGCTAGAGAACCATACAATCAGGAACGTTGTTCCAGCTCGTAACGCCACGGGCCCAACTGCGATATCCAGCCGTAATTTAGCCTTAAACCAAACCCGCATGCACAAACCGACCTTAGTGCAACTAAAGCCACACAAATGTGATCCAACCTTCACTATCGGACATGCGTCAAAGTGATCTTGGGCCACAAGTAAATACTCATCATCTCTCTGTGGCAGACAAGAGTCCCAGAACATCTACTGCCATCCTCTTGAATGGAGCTTTAATATTGTATTTCTGGGAGAGACCTTGTCCCCTAGTCCTTGGTCCCTTCCTTGTAATGTAGGTGTAGCACATTCTGCACCACTTCAACATCCTCCCAAGAATGGAGCCAGTAGAATCTCAGTTTAACTCTGTCAAGGGTATTATTAACACCAAAATGACAGCTATATGCAGTATCATACAATTCCTTGAATACTTCTGGGACCCTGCATTCTGGAAGGACCAACTCTAAGAGTGTGTGTTTCCCACAATTACTTTCTATTTCCTGTAAAGTACACCACTCTTCAGTACCAGGAAATTCCACAGTGCCCAGTGTGCTTTGACTGCTGTGCTTAGGTTGAATATCTCTTCCCATGTCAGCCAACAGCCAGCTTCTTTCCGATCTAGTAATGGATGCAAAGTGGGATAATTTATCTGATCTTTCCTAATAACCCTTATTCCTCCACGTAGGTGACCCATCACATGATACAAAACCTTGAATTCTTGTCCCTGGTACCTTCAGCGATTGTCCACTTTCTTTTCTTCCTGGCATTGATAACGACAACAGAATGGTTCAAAGGGCCTCCTAGAAAGTATATCTGAATTGCTGTGAAGGCATCCAGATATGTGCTGTATTTCAAAGTTATATTCTTGAAGATGGCGTAGCCACGAAGATATTTAATCTTCTGGGTTCCTGAAATTTAGCAGCCTGCATAATGAAGCAAGGTTGGTTGTTAGAATATCATATCAGCCATAAAGGTAGGGGTGGAAGTTAAAATTGTCTTCACGTCCAGAAGTTCCCTGCATGTCTACAGTAGTTTCTCTCAGGCTTGTGCAGTGGCCTCTCCTTGCCATCCTGAATCTGAGATAAAACAGCTCGAATACCTACAACAACATCAGTATCCAGAATGAACACGCCCCCACTGTTTTGGAAGCCCAAGACTGGGGGAGATATAATTTCCTTCAGCTTACTGAAAGCTATTTTGCACTCATTGATCCAATGATATTTCTTTTTTGCTTCAGTGAGTTCATGCACCGGCTTGGAAATCATGCTGAACCCAGGTACATATCAACAGTATAAGCTGTTCATGGCAAAGTGAGCATTTTTGAGGCGCTATTTATTTTTTTCCTATCAACCATTTTTTATCCTTCCACCAGTTTTTAAAATAAACACAGCCATGTAAGTAATAAACACAGTGTATATATTTCAACTGACTTTACATCTAAGGCTACAATAAAATATATTTATTGACTATTATTCCACATGAGAGGTCTTCAAAAAGTGCTCACTTTACCATGAACAGCCTACAGTAAGGATTATTCTATTCAGGTTAGGAATCCCAATGCCAATAGTTTAGCAACTAAAAATTTTCGCAGCCAGGTAACACTGGTGTTGCATGAGTGTAGACTTTTTCCATTTTGTATATAATCAAACTGGATAACTGAAATTTTTATAAAAAAAATTAAAAGTGTAAAATTTTTTTTATTGTATAGTGCCAGAAATTGCTTACAGAGTAAATATTGAAATTTGCACTGAGAGTAGAAATATTACAATATATATATCCATTGGTTTTGTATTCAGTTGTTAAAACTGGATTTTGCAAAACATTGTAAGTAGTGGGAGCGGCAGACTACTATGATCTAAATGACCTCTGTTGACCTTTGACCCACTTTCTATGACCTCTGATGCCCATGCCCTACTTTCCACATAACCTTAAATGCACTTCTGGTGCACATGCACTTCCGGTGCACATGCACGCTCTCTCCCGCTATCCCCCCTATTGTGGGCTGGGGAGCTGCTAGAGTCAGTAGCTCTAACGACCGGTGGGCAGATTGGTAGTGGGTTCGATTCCCAGAAAGGGAACTTAATTTTTTTGTACACTTACGCAATAACATGCGTTGTCTCGTTGGCGGCCAGGGAGACTGATGTGCGTAGCTGACTAAGTGGTCATTTTGGAAGGGTAAATGTAGTTGCATAGGGGAGGGGGAAATGCATTTTTGCGCACTTGCACAATTAGGTGTTGACTCTTCTGTGGCTGGAGAGAGAGTGAGATGTTGCGCAATTGGGTGTTGACTCAGCAGCTGGAGATAGATGGGATGTTGGTACATCGGGTGCTGGATAACAAGTGAGGAGTTAGGGAGAGGGAAATGCAGTTGCATAAGAGGTGTTTATGTGTAATGAGATTTTATAAGTATAATATGTAGTGAATTATATAATAGCGAAGGAAATGCAGTAGCATAAGTGGTGTTTATGTGTAATGAAGTACATTATGTAATTAATACCATGGTGAATATTTACTAAGCATGCAGTTGCATAATCACATACACGTCCTCTCCCCCACACAACTAATTCTCAACTGACCTGAGTTTGACATTACCAAAGGGTCTTGTTACCTCTGCCACCATATTAGATAGCAATAGTATTCCAAGGGAAAAAATATTTTGTTTGTATTAAAAGTGATTGTTTCATATATATATAAACACACACACGCGCGGGCGCACGCACACACACACACACATGAATAATAAATTAATTATATTGATGATTTAAATATTTATAAATGTATTAGGGGCAGCAGAGATTGCTTAAAGTTACAAGATGACATCACAGCAATTCACAATTGGGTGCACAAAAAATGCTGTGTGTCTAAACATTAATAAAACAATTTGTATTTCTTTTTCGCGTAAAACAAATTTGGTTTTTCACAAATACTATGTTAATAACACACTAATTCAGAGAGTTGATCATTTTAGAGATTTAGGTATATTAGACACTAAGTTATTTTTTCATGTCCATGTAAATAGTATATTAAGTATCATCAATCGTATATTAGGGCTTATTAAATTCATTACTTTTTCTGCAACTTCCTTTGATTCTTTGTAATGTTTTTACAACGCTTTAATTAGGTCTAGACTAGAATATTGCTCAGAATTTGGAATTATATTATGGCAACTGATGAAAATAGAATAGAAAATGTGCAAAAGAATTTTTTCAATTATTATTTAATAGATTTTGAATGCACGTAGACTTGAACTATAATAACGAACTGGTTAAATTTAAAACCTGTACTCTTAAAGAGAGACGTTCAATTTTAGACACTTCTTTTAGTGAATGCTTTTCTTAATTATACTGTATGTTTAGCAATTAACAACAAAGTAGGTTTTAAAGTACCTCAATATATCCACAGAACATCTCACACTTTTGTTGGGCTTAGTCATGACCATGATCTTGCAAATAGACGTGTAGCCAATTTTAACAAGTATTTCACAAATTTCAACCCATTCTGTGGCAGAAAGATAACCTTTAAGGAATTGTATAAACATTACTGTAGTGCAAAAATACTTCAAGCATCTTTCATTTTCTTTCTTCACCCCTCTTGGGAGATATATTTTATAATCATATATACATAAGAGTTGTTTTTCTTTATTTGATAGTTATCTATTTCTGTGTTCTGTTTTTTCCTGTGTTTTTAAGTAATGTATTGTCCGTGTGAATGTATTGTCCATGTATTTTATGTATGTGCAACCCAGTATTGGTCTCTACTGTTGCGTGGCACAATAAGCATTTCATAAATAAAATAAAATAAATAAAATTATTATTATTATATAAGATGGTTTTTTGTGCATATTTTTTTTACCCAACACTTTGTGTTAGACAGAATATTAAATGTAACCCCCTGATGTAAGGTAAAAATAAATGAAACACAATAAGACTTAAATACTTTTTTTTTCTATTCATCATATACATACACACGTTCCATCAACCACAAAACATATTATTTACACAAAAAAGGTTCAGTCTTTCTATATATATTAGATACATACATCAATTTTCTTCTTCTATGTATAGTTCTTCTTCTTTGATGGAAGACCCCTCCTGCAAGCTGGAGGGCCAACACTCGCAGTTGTAAGGAAAATCACTGTCATCGCTTGTGAATGATGATGATGATGGCAAACCAGGAAAAACTGGTCTCGCACCTGGTGGTAAATACCTCACAATGGAACCATTCAAAGCCAGCGTAACTTACGCTAAAGTTAAATTGTAGATAGACCCATGCAGTTGTAAAGGTGGTGCTTAGCAGATGTTAAAGAAACTGGTGGATGTTGGTAGCGTTCGACAGACATTGAAGTGACTGGTAGATATCGGTGGTGGTTGTCAGGTGGTGGCTGGCAGGTGTTGTGTTTGGCGAGTAGGGAACACTTATCATGGGATTCAACAATTGCCCCAAGGAAATGTCACATTATCCAGTCTAACATACCATTTATCATCATTACTCAACAGTGCTACTTTTTTTCACGTTCAATGCAGATCTTGAGACCACGCAAACAGAAGTAAAATTGGTCCCCACAACCCTTGAATTTTGCATGAGAAAATCCACATAATCCCAGTACAGGAGATACTGCAACACATAAGGAATTACGCCCTTTGCTTTACTGACACACTGTTCATTCAAAACAATGTATGAGTAAAGTTTACAGTGTAGGACTACAAAGTGTGTGATGACGTGACCACCGCATTCATCCTTCATAACTCCTGTAACACTTTTGTTCACCAATGGGAACTTTTACGGATTATCTGGTGCATAGTTAGAAGTGCCAAAACATATAGTCAAATCAGGGGAAATATTCTTGTAGACACCTTGGCAGTGAATTTCATATATTAAACTATTGGTATCGCAATATGTAAGAGACGCAATGCCTGCTGAGGAAATTATCTGTTTCATATAATTATAATATAAATCGTAAAGGTACAATTTGGATAAATCTAAAACAGCAACACCTGAGTACAAAGGCTTGTTGAATGTAACAGAGACCTTTTCCATTTCGATCAGGACTAGATAGTCATTGATGATTTGCCACGCCTTGAATGTAGGTTGCCCAATCAGTTCTGCCACCCCGTAAATAGTGTCATGACGCGATATGACTCTGATGTCCCATTCCCAGTGGACACTATGTAGTCTTTCCATAGATTGAATTGTTCATCAATTTAAGAAACTATTTCTCTAATGTGTTCGCAGCCTGAGCTCGTTTCTGAATGTTGACATGATGTGCGGAGCCATCCACGCCTCCTGCTCAAAACACAGAATGTGATAAACAGTGTTAAATTTCGCTCCATACATCAAGTGGTGCTTCAGTGTTTCCCAGTGTATAATGTAACTTTTCTGCGGCGCAAGAGATAAAAGCAATTTCTCAGTTTTGCCATTCGGAGGTATGCTAGATACTGGGGCATGAGGCAGATCAGCTATGGCATTGTGACAATCACTCAGAAAAGACAAATCCACTTCTGCGGAAAAACATGTGTCCTCATCATTATCTGTGATGGCTAAATTCTATGTTGCAAACACGCCCAATTCAACCAACTCTAAATTACCAATAGGCAGTTTGCATTTCATGGTGTGACTATACAGACCACTAAGGTCAAAATAGCAAATGTGCTTGTCTGCCACACTGGAGTCGTACTTATCTCCCATGTAAATGTTGTTAGCTTCCACTTGTCTTTTTGAAACCTGGGTAATACCAACCTTGACCCCGAGCTCTATGAAAAGGTACTTATCTACATCAGTGTTTAGCTTCAGCTGCACACCTGTTTTAAGCAAAAGAGCATCCCATGAGAGAGAGAGGGAGCCATCATGTACATTGCCGGGTCAAGACAGCAACCTGCCAAACATACAGTTCTGGAATTTTAAAATGTATATCTGCCAACAAACACGTGTCCATGCGTAAATACTGGATTGCATACTCTAGAAAATTTTGACACTGAACACATTCCACGCGGACTGAGTATGAGCGTAATCTGCATCGCTAATGCCCTCACCTTTCATTATATTATGAAACGCATCCTTACACAAGAGTGAAGTAAGGTCCAGACTCCCCATTAACTAAAAAACTCATAAGGAAATACTCCCTTTCTTTGTGCCAATTCAAACTGTGTATTGTATGGAAACTTTGAGCAGGTAATACTCAACTGGGCAGAAGAAAAATTTTCTGCCAATGTCTCTAGAGAAGCACTCATGAAATTAAATGTATCAATGAAACGTAATTGCACGTATTGAACATGTCCCTGAAAATTTCTCCATTAGGTAATAAATTTGTTAATGCATTTATAGTTTTCCAAGGTGGTTTCTATCACCTCAATATCACCCTGATTTTCGATTTCCACAGTTCAATCGATTTGCGTGATATGTCTCTAAGCCAATGGCTTCATAAGAAAATGGGCATCATAATTCTGCAGAATATGGAATACAGCTACAAGTTGGTTCTTTCACAGTCTAAACAACAATTTACAATGAATGTGGGCGCAGCCTTTCATTGCGCCCGTCAAATGATCATGGTCAATCACAAAAATTTTGCCGAGTGGCTTATTGCAAATATGACAACTAGATTGAGCCATAAGCCTAGCTCTCTCAACTATTGTCAATGGCTTCATTGGAACAGTTACGCTGTATATGTCTGCAATCCACTTTGTCAATTCAACTAATTTATCAACTATCTTATAGATGTAATCTTCACCCACAAACTCATGGTACTGTGATAAACTGGAATCATAAGCACCCGCAAGCAAAATGCTTCAAGCATATGGTACATGATTGTTGATGGCTGTTGTGCTACTTGTGTTATTGTGTGGAAAGCACATGGACATGGGTTTCAGATAAGCTTCAGTAGCGCAGTACGCAACAAAACCCATTCTTTGCTGATTGACAAAAATCTTAAATTCAAGATGCTATTTGTCCTCAGTTGGGAAAGTATACCTCAAAACATCGTATTATTGGCATAAATAGCTATGGTTTATGAGTTTCTCCTCACTTACTAAGTACAGGGACAGTGATCGCAAACATACATATTATTATGGTCTTTATCATTACAAAATGCAAATGGGTGGTACTACTACTGACACGAATCACTAACATGTTTACATGACCACCATATTGCATAGGAGAAATGTGGATGGATACGACGATCCCTTCCTTAGCTTTACCAAACGTTTTGTCAAGAATATTCCTATCTTTGTCTACCACGGAGTAGACATTAATAGACATATTATTGAGCTCCTCGAAGTGTTTGATTTCATATAACATTACAGGAGTCAACAATACCTTTGTATTAAGAACCTGGCAAGGTATCGGATACGAAAAGGATACAGAAAATAAAGCTGCTAGAACGGCGTACAGGAAGCACTCATTTTCCGAGCACTGCACATTAATCCAGGCCTTCCTATCGGCAATAAAATTAAGGAGGTTTGTGCGAGATGCACCTACGGTGAATGGCCTGCATTGTAAAATGTGAATATCGATTTGCAAAATTAGTTTCATTCCCCAACCGCTACCTCTCGCACAAAATTCACTAATATTCGTAGTGAGATAAGGAACAATGTTTTCGTTGTAAATTTCATCAATATTGGATGAATGGAGGACAGGTATGATTTAGTTGAAAAGTAAAATGTCTCTATAGCGTTCTCCACAGCAACTGTATTCTTAAAAAAAACTTTACCGCTATGCCTCATTACTAATTGCTAAAACAGATACTTTGCATCTCTGAAAAAAAAATAAAAGAATCTATGTCCACAATCAGTTTCTATGCTATCATTATTTATCTGTGCATCATCTGTCCAAATGTTGTATCCAAAAGGACATAGGCCAAGTACAGCGATGAAGATATGTCGGACATCGACAAACCAGACTCTGAATATGAACCTGATTCGGACGACGAATCTGAATTACTTTCTTAATCGGATAACTTTCTGAACCCGAACTAACACAACGACGCTTAGCTATGGAAGAGTTTGCCATTATAAATTTCCTCTACTTATCAAAACCTAGGCCACTAGCAAAGACTCAATCTGAAACAAAAGAGAAAAACAATTATAGTAACATGAAACTATGGAAAAATTACCTGAAAAAAGACAAACAATAGAAAAAAACGTGCATGTGTGTGTGTGCTTGCGAGTGCATCAGTGCATGTGTACCTAATGAATAATCTCAGTAACCAACACCTCCCCCCGCCCCTAACACTAATAAAACATTATAACTAATCACCTTTTACCCTGATGAGGGGATATCAGGGACATTGTTTCAAACACTCTTACCAACTACTCTACCAAAACACCCCAAGATATGACTGATAAATATAACCAGTAAAAAGTAAATATTCAAAATAAGTTAAAGCAAATTGTGACAAGTCAAAACACATTAAAACAAGTTGAAGAATAAAACAAGTTAATCAAAAAAGTTAAAATCCAAAAAATTTAAAGTTCAAAACAGAATATTTTTTTAAAAAGTTAATATTCCAAAAAAGCTAAAATTAAAAAAGTTAAACAATTATTTTTTTACTTACATTTAAAAACCTTTGTGCAGTAAATGATGAAAGAGTACCATCAGTGAAAGTGTGGGTGGTTCTGGCTGATATTGTAGGGAATAGTGTGCCAGTAAAACACACCCAACGACAACCGCAAGAGTTATTCTGCACAGCTACTCTACAGAACGTGGAGATGTTCACCCTTAGATGGTTGGTGATCGACTGAGCTCTAATTACATTTATTGAATTGTGGAGCATGGAACCATCTGTTCAGTTCGACGGCAGAAGAGCAACTGACAAAGAACTGTGGAATTGCACCCACCTTTTATTCTTTGTGGAAGTGTGTTGTTTGCACGAGATCAGAATGTGGAAAGTGGGTGAAATAATACATTACTGGTTTCGTTTGAAACTGCAACTTTTTCCAAGAAAAAATTAGTAAGTTTTGAATGTTAAAATTACATATTCAATGTTACAACTTTTTAAATGTAGGTCACATATTACAATTCAGATGTCATGTTACATACCATCATGTTCGTAATGTTTTCAATGTAGATTACGTGTTACATTTCAATTTTTAAATGAAGATCACGTTATAGTGTTCGCACTGCTAGTGTAAGTGTTGGTGAGGTGACAGTGTAAACTGTGTATGACTGAACACAATCAACCTTACTCCTTAAGGTAAAAACACATACAATTCTATAATAAAATTGGTGGTGTAAATTTCGAGTGCTCATAGTAAGTGGAATGAGCAGAGGCAAAGCAGAAACCATTCAAACTCTCGTGGCGTTTAAAAGACCTTGGCACCTGGTGCCTAGCACTTAATAAGAAGTGAAGAGAAAACAGCGTGACAGTCTTTCTCTTTACTCGATCCAGCAGGCAAACCACTTACAAAAAAATAAACTAAGTAAGTGAAGAGAGTATTTTGGTACTGCCTAGTGCAGCCACTAGACTGAGTATTTATAATACATCCTAATTTTGTTCCAGAGTTTAGTATGCATTTCTTTGATACCAGAAATTTGTCAACTCCTTAGCAATAGAATTGTCAAGCATTAGTGTAGTTCAAGCATGAGTAGATCAATTGAAAATTGTATCAGTTGCCCAAAAATAAAGAAGTTTATACTGGCAACACCCATGAACCTTAGCAAACATAATACAATAAATATCCAAGGATAAAATTCATGACTTGGTTTACTAAAATTCAGACACATAAGAAAATGCTTGATAATACTTCAACATTTGACAAGAAAGAAACACAACATGAAACAGGTAGATAAAGAACACTCTTATACAAACATTGCAGAATCATAACCCTCAAACATCGAAAAAGTAAGTGAAGAGAGTATTTTTAACAATCCAATGAGAATACACAAGAAACAAAACATGTCAGATTTCACTACAAGGAATAGTTTAGAAACTTCTACTTTGCAGAACTGATCTGAGTAGGAAAACAAGTGTGAATTTTGGTGTAGATATGGAAAAATTACTACTGAAAACTTTCATCTTAACCAAATGCAATCTCATACTATAAAGAAACAAGAAGAGAAACAAATTTCTTAGGTTGCATCAAACTTCACTCATTGTCTGAAAAATATTTATTTCTTGCACTCGGCAGCCAACCAGAAGGGCAAAAGAAAAAATATAGCACTTTAAAAAAATCAGAAATTTGAAACATTAGGTGTTGCACAAAAATCGAACTCTTCAAGTTCACAAAAGTGTAGGTACACTACAGATCAGTTGCAGTCAAAACAAATTGTCACTCACTTGGTTTTTACAGGACATACGAACATACCAGCCTAGTACAAATTAGCAATCACCAATGTAAATCCTCCAGCGTCACCATCCTAGGTCCGGTACCAGTAGCTGCCCCATCTACCGTTGGGTTTCATAAATCACACATTTCATGAAAATTCCTCGCCTGTGAACTGCATCAGCAGGAATCACAGGTTGCCTATATAAAAAAACATACAATTGAAACATATTTAAGCTAGTTTTTGAGTACCACATACAGGTCTTTTCCTCAGTAAATTCTGGGACCCCTGGTTGAGACATTGGAATGGTTCCATGGCTGCTAGATGAAGAAGACCGAATTCGGGGCCTACACACCCATGCCAAGCGGGATTGTGGAAACCTGAATTGCATTGTTATCAACTCAACCAAGATTGGCTGATAACAATAAAATTCAAATTTGGCTCCTCATAAATCAAAACATGCAGAGCATGTTCCTAAAGCTTGGCATAAACAAAAGCCACACAAATGATAGGTCACAGAAAATTAGTATTGATCGCTAACTTTAAACGCAAAAATACAAAATATATTCCGACTGAAAGTTCATGTCCACAAACTGAGGTTAGGTTCAAGAGTTCAAGGTGTGTAAAAATCACAGTTTAACTATTCTCAGTTACCAAAATGAAGTATTTATTGGTAAATACACAAATTAGTGTCTCTGTGTACAAGGGAAAAATACATCAGTTCACTTGATACAGTTCCACGGCTTGCGTCACCCACTGACTGTGCACGTAACGCTATGTTGAGCAGTTCCGAACATGAAGTATATACTATTTTTAATAAGTCCCCTCCCCCCCCCATATATATATGCTAACTCGATACAATATGGCGGCTGGGAAAAAAGTGTTCATAATATCACTCTGACATCAGTCGAGAGCTAGTTCTCCAAGCAAGAGGATGTGTGCACAAGTGATCTGGTTACACAACTGTGTACGTACTCTCTCAGTACTTTATGCAAGTGCGTGCTTAGTAAATATTCATTGCACTATTAAATAATTCATTATGCATAATAAGTAATTGCTAATTACATAAGTGCATGATTAAATAATTCATTACGCAATTAAATATATTTTTTAACTTGAAATACCGTTGCAATCCAATATGGTGGCAGAGGTAAAACCTTTTGGTAATGGTGATTGGACTTCAGTTGGGCGCTGAGTGTCTTAGCAATAGGATGTGCATGGAGTTGGTGATTACACATGTGCGTTGATTATGAAAGTGCGTATTGCATGAATAAATAAATAAATAAACTAATTTACGTAATATACTTATATAATATAATTACATAATACACATACATAATATCATTACAAGTAAGCACCTCTTATGCAACTGCATTTCCCCATCCCAAACAACTTACTTGTGATTGAGCACCCGACTAACCAACATCTCAGTCTCTCTCCAGCTACTGATGAGTCAACATCAATTGCATAACACCTCATTATTCTCTCTCCAGCTGCCTAAGAGTCAACACCTAATTGCGCAAGTACACAAAAATTCATTTCCCGCTCCCCTATGCAACTGCATTTCCCTTTCCAAAATTTCCACTTGGTCAGTTTGTGACTTTCGGAGTTACCAAAAATGTAAACTTGAAAGTTACCACTCAACTTAGCTCAGTCAAAATGCACAAGTGATTTTAAAAGAGGCACCATATTAAATAAAAATAAAATAATTTTTTTTCAGATTAATTCTTCAATTTTATTTTGTAGATTTTCAGATAACACTTTCACAAACTTTCAGAATTGTAGATACACACACTGTCACTATAGAACAGCATCACAATATTAATTATTTAGTTTCAGATTCTTCGCGCCACGAGATATGTCGGCCTTACATCCTGCCGGTAGTACAACGAACAATGACTGGAGGGTAGACACACGCAGTGCACGAACTAGGCTGACATAACACGCCTCCCCACTCCTAGTTCCAAATATGGAAACCCTATACAAAAACTACTCTCATTCGCCAGAACAAATTGTGTCGCAGTTAACTTCGTCGCCCTCAAAACCAAAACTGCTTACGATTTGAAAACTACAAAAAAAAGGTGGAAAAAATTCTTGACAAAACCTCACTGCGAATGCAGAAACTCAAAACGACAACGTATCACACATAACTGCTCGAAATACAGCGACAAATTATAACTGACAACTGTTCCCCCTCCACGTAGCACCAAAGAAAAATTATGACTCTATTATACTCACTGGCTAAATAAAAAGAATTTAACCATAAGTCTCTATTTAAAAAATATTATAAAAACCATTAAAAATATAAATATATCGCAACATTACACTACCCACCTCAGTTTGAGAAAGATTTTGAAAAAACCTTTACCAAATTGAAACCTAAACGGCTACTCCACAAACTACTGTCACCTTGTTCTTTACACACAATTCAATGTTATGACTTAATAAACAAACTCATTTACATAAAAAAAATTAATATTCATTTCCTATTTTAGAGAAGACTCAAGAATTCTAGTGGGATGTTGCAATTTATATATATATATATATATATAAAAATTACCATTCCTCCCATAAAACATTCAGAACAAGATACAATATACAATATTGCACTCTAGGGATCTCAAGACAAAACTTAATATTTTGTGCTAATGATAGTTTCAATTTATGCATGTATGTTATTTTACCTTCCACTATTTTAGATCAATATTTTTTCTCAAATATTTCGAAATTGTTTAAGACTTTTGCCAAGTCAAAAAATTAAAAAAGCTATTTTTATTTGCAAACACATCAAAAGACTATTAATTAACATCCCAAAAATAACTTAGAAATCTGTTGTACAATTGTTAAAAACAAATTCATCTAGTACATTTCAAACCTGTTTGGTGATCCAGAAGATACACTGTGAACCTCAAAATCCTTTAATTATACATAAAAGCTTCAGCTTGTAAAACACATAAAACAAATAAACTATTTAAAACATCAACTTCCAAATACAAAAAAAAAAGGATACACAAAACATATCATCTCAACGTTATATACATCAATTTTTCACAATATTATTCAAAATCAACAGTATCACCATCAAATTTTCAAATATGGTTCACAGTATTCATACATATTGACAAAAAATATTTTTATTGAATGCAATTTTTATTTAAAAAAAAAAAAAAAACCGTTACAATACTTTAAACTTTAAAGTGTCCAGCTAAAGTTGAGGGTTTTGCTATATATCTTACATCATTCTAATTCTCGGTTTGCTCATTTTTACTTACTTCTCACTTGGATTAGCACACAATATTTATAAATTAAGGGGACCCAGGTCTGTCCAAAAACTTACTTAAAGCCACTGCCTTACTTCCTTCAAACTTTATATATATATATATATATATATATATATATATATATATATATATATAAAAACACACACATGCACGACACACAGATATATATGGCTAATGCTGACAAAAAAGGGGCCTCTGACCTGTCCCGACAAACAACTTCATCATTTCCACATGTTCTTATTCAATTCCTATATACTACAACACCTCACAGTATTATATTTAATAAACTCTTTATGTTAGTTATCTTTTTCGATTTACATACAATGTTATTGTTAAATACTTGTCATTCACTTAGCAAAATATTTCCATTTCTTTTTAAAATTTGTTACTTTTGTATTACTCTATTCTTTAAAACACTGGTAATAGCATCCATTGCATTCTTCAAAACTTACTACAGATTTTCAAAATTAATGTTTGATTTTTTATTAAAATTTGAAAAAAATGTGTAAATCTGAAATGTAACACACTTTTTATATTCATCTCTCTTATTTGGTATTTTGTTTAAAATACAAGTACTACGTCCCAACAGTAACACTCAAACAACAAAACCAACATTTATAATATATACACATCACCTCTGATTACACAAAACAAAAAAAAAAATTATATTACATAAACAACTTTTCTTATAGCTTATTTACTATGCCACATCGTTAACACTCAATAAGATTATAATATTTACTTGTTTTTTATACTATTAGCCTTCATTTTTATTACTCATTTCCAATTATACACTAAGATATTCTATATCTCAATTACCAATAAGTATTTTCATATAACACAACTTTCTCTGTGATTATACTACATAATTATTTAATAATTAGAAATAAAAACATGTATCAGCACTGCTTCTTTGATAATTTCTGCGAAATTCAAAAAAATAGTTACTATAGTTTAAAAATTATCACACTTGTAGTGACTTAAAAATTTGCCCATAATTAGTCTTAATTAGTCTAAAATTTACTAACATGGTGGTAACCCTAAAATTTACTGTTTGTAAACAATAGTATCATCCAATAATATGCTTGCCAATTCTTGTACATTGTTCTTTAAAAAACATAAAAATCACTCCTCTGTTTCACAACAGTAATTTCTTACAAACTAATTATCTATAGGTCAGCCAGTCTCACACCTTTCACTTAACCATAATAATCAACTGTATCATTTGCTACTCCCTATTCCAGAACTTGAAAAAATTATTACACTTTACATCATCATGTATACAACCTAACCTTACTTTCTCTTCATCTCATATTCTTATTGTAACAACATAATCTTATAATTATTATATCACATCTTATATAGCATACAATTATTAAAAAACATCACTAGAAAAATATTAAACAACTATACACAAATAACGTTAAAAACTTACTTATCTATTTTGAAACATGTCTATTATTAATTAATTTTTTCTTTGTCTTTCTCCACCACATTCTCACACTGTGGCTCAATTTCCATCCTTTATTTCATACAATCTTCCTCCCACTGTACTTTACAATTTTCCATCTCCTTACTGTCTTACATCTACACCCCCCCCCCCCCGCCTATCCATAAATCTATTCCTCCTTTTCCTTTTCTCTTTCTTTACTACCTTGCTCACTTTGTGTTTCAATTTCTTCTTTCGCCTTAAAAAAAACTTTCTTCTGGAAAATGCATTACCTTGTTTCACTTGAGAGTACCCCCCCCCCCCCCTTCCCCTCCAATTTCACTATAATCTATTATTACATGTACAGTATTCTCAATAAATTTTTATTGGTCCAACACACTATCTGTTCCTAATCGTATATTTAATTCATTATAAACATATTGTTTCACCTCCCATATCTGAGGGCTCCTTTTCTGAACTACATTTCTCATTGCCAAATTTACTTCTGAACCATTAGGTACACTCTTTTCAAAATTATCTATTTGCTGCAGCAGTTGTTTTTCACTTACAGGAACTGAGTGATATGTAACTTTACATTCATTATTACACACACCACACACATTGTCACAACCAGTAATAACATTTATATTTCTACTCCCTGTATTAACCTCTTTGCTTACTTTATCACAATCAGCAATTTCAACCTTATTTTCTAAAATATCATCAAGCTTTTTATCATCATTACCTGGGTCAGTTAATGTGGTTACATTATATAACCTATTCTCTTTATATCCAAACCCCCAGCATTTTACCTTTGTTATTAATACTTCAATTTTTAAAATAATTTTTTCTGCCGCTTGCCTGATTTCTATTCCTAATTCCTGTTCCAAAAGCTCTTATTTTCTGTATTATGCCCTGTTCAGTATGCTTTCTACTTTGTTCTAATGCTTGTAAAGAGTATCCTTATTTTGTTCTTTAAACTCCTGAAATATCTGTTCAGTATATCTACTACTTTCTTTTACTTCCTGAAACTCATTTTTAAACTCATTTTTGTGTTTGGTCAACAGTTGTATGATTACGCTTAGGTGTATTTGATTGCTTGTTACCCTATTTACATTGGGGACATCTGAACCTGAAGGGCTTCCTTCCGAATTTAAGTCTATTTCCTGATTAGGCATTTGATTAAAACCAAAAATTCCTATTTACAATTACCCTAACCTATATCAAAAATGATGAAGTTACTTGTTGTTGACATCCTCCTTGATGAATGATGATCCCCCGACGTAATAAATACATGTGTATACATTGCTGCTGACTGTAGTCTGTTGTTAGATACCTGAATTCTTCATACCTCTCTGGAACACTGTATTAGAACAATGAAATACTGATTGCTGGATACTAGAACACAGCTGTGGAATAGAATTCTGTTACATCACTCGTTGACTCGTTCTGAATTGTAATTAATGTTCCGCTGCTACTGTTGATTTGAACCAAGCCCAAACAATATCTGTCCGAAAAAATTAAACTTCTCAGGCATGTTGAAATTTGTGCAGTGTGGCAGATGCCATCTTGTAACATACGGAGTTACCAAAAATGTAAACCTAAGTCACCACTCAGCTTAGCTCAATTGAAATGCACAAGTGATTTTAAAAGAGGCGCCATATTAAATAAAAATATAATTAATTTTAGTTTCAGAATAATTCTGCAATTTTATTTTGTAGATTTTTTGATAACACTTTCACAAACTTTCAGAATTGTAGATACACGCACTGTCACTACAGAACAGCGTCACAGTATTAATTATTTAGTTTAGGATTCCTCGCCCTGCCATCACGAGATATGTCGGCCTTACATCCTGCCAGTAATACAACGAACAACGACTGGAGGGCAGAGACGCAACGCACAAACTAGGCTGACCTTGTCACGTGCCTTACCCCACTCCTAGTTCCAAATATCAAAACCCTATACAAAACGCCTCTCATTCGCCAAAACAAATTGCATTACAGCTAACTTCGTCTCCCTCAATACCAAAACTGTTAACAATTTGAAAACTACAAAAGAAGTAGGAAAAAAACTCATCTCTAAACTGACGAAACCTCACTATGACTCCAGAAACTCTAAACGGCAATGCATTACACATAACTACTCAATATACAGCCACGAATTAAAACAGATAAATTGTTCCCACTCCATGTAGCACCAAAGAAAAATTATGAATATATCACACTCACTGGCCAAATAAAAAGAATTTAACCACAAGTCTTAATTGAAAAAAAATTATAAAAACCATTCAAATATAAATATATAGCGATGTTACAAGCTATGCATGTCAGTCTCTCCGACCACCGACGAGACACCACGTGATATTGTGCAAGTGTACAAAAAATGTTACGTATCCTGTCTGAAAATTGAACCCAGTACCAATCCGCCCACCGGTTGTCAGAGCTACTCACTCTGGCGGCTCCCCAGCCCACGATGCCCACCAAAACAAATCCTCACATCTCCGGACAGATGTTCCAGGGGGTGGGGAAGTGAAAGTGCATGTGCACCAGAAATGCATGTGCACTGGAAGTGCATTCAAGGTCACAGGAAAAGTAGGTCATGGGGTCATCTGTGCTCATAGAAAGAAGCTCAAAGGTTAACAGAGGTAATTTAGAGCACAGTAGTCTGCCGCTCCCACTACTATTGTACAACACAATTACTTTGATTATAAGCCATTCACGGTAAAGTGAGCACTTTTTGAAGCTGTTTCATAACCCATAATAATCAATAAATACATTTCATTGTGGCCTCAGACTTTTGGTTTTGGGTATGGTGAATGTATACACTGTGTTTATTACTCGCATAGCAGGATTTACATTTACAAATGGTGGAAGGATATGAATTGGTGGAAAGAAAAAATAACTGGGGCTTCAAAAGTTCTCACTTTACTGTGAATTGCCTATAGTTTTGGATGCTAAGTAGAAAAATTTGTTTTAATGACAGTTATATTTATTTTATCCTCAAATTCAAACCTTTTTTTTTTACTAAAATAAGTGTGTTTATGAAAGCTCATTGACAAACACAAACACATTTTTAATGTTTACTTTTTTTTAACAGCACTACACAGTTATAAAATAGAGCTAATGTTTAATATTTTGCTATGGAAAGTATATATCACAATTTCAGTGAAAGCAAACTTTTACCCATAAAAATATATAATTTCTTCATATACCACTAGCTTAAAAATGATCTCTCTGGAACAGCAGCACAACTTGTGGTAAAAATCTTCCATGCCAAACTCTCACATAAGAATTGTTTTGTTCGCAACATGGGTAGAATAAACCTTTAAAGCACATAGGCCCAGAAAACTCAGCACTTCAGTTTTGTCAGTTGGTGTGGGCCAAACTCTTATCCCTTTAGTCTTCTTCGGGTATGTTTAGATTCCATGCGCTGACAACCTACAGACCCAAGAAATAAATTTTTATTTGAAAAGAGTGGCACTTTTTAGAAATCAGTTTCAGGTTCAATGCAGCCACTGTCTGTAACATGGACTCTAGGAATGATAGGTGCTCTTCAAATGTTTTTCAATTACAAAAATATCATCTAGGTAAACCTGACAGATGTATAAAGGGAGTACTTTCTTCATCAGACATTCAAAGATGGCAGAGGCATTAGATGGCCCAAAAGGCATAAATTTGAGCTGCCATCTTCCTTTCCCTTGGGTACAAAAAGCAGTCTTCTCTCGGTTCTCTGGGGCCACCTCGTATTGCCAGCACCTGCTATTACTTGTTCAAAATAGAAAACCACTGTGACCCTGCTAGGCTGTTCAATGTATCATCTATCCTTGGAAGTGGATGCAGGTTTTTCTTTGCCACATTATTAAGCTGGCAGTAATCCACACAAAATCTCATAGAGACACCTTTCATCTTAACTAGTAAAATGGGAGCAGACCATGGATTGACTGATGGTTCTATCACATCTAACTTCTTCATGTCATTCAGAATACCCTCAACTGCCTCATATGAAGCTAATGATATTAATCCTCCAAATAAAAAGGAAACATCTGAGTTTTTATATTTTTAAAAAAATCCCAACACAGGTGGGTTTAGTTGTTTCTTTCTGGGTTTTAATAAAATCTGTAGTTTGAGGTATCTAGGATGGCTACAAAATGGTGAGTAAAAAATTTCCCGACGTTTCCATGAATTCTCCCTCTAAAATTTGTGATTTGGCCAGACTACCCGACAATTTAATTTAGCCAAGGTTGGTTTGATTTTACTTTTACCATTTACTATTTTGCTACTTAAAAAGAAATATACGAACCTATTTTTTAAAGGCAAAAGATTTAAAACCAAACCAATTAATATTAAAATACATGCCTTCTGAGAATTATTTAAAAAAAATGTTTCTCTAAATAACCTTCAAAATTCAGGGTAGTGTATTCAATATAATTTGAATTGCAAACACCCATAAAAAAAGCATGGTAATAAAAATTATTTTTAATTGGTAGATAATTTTTAAGAATTAATTTGGCATTGTTAAGTAGTTTGTTTAAATATTTTCTAGTTTGCCTTAGTTTTACAATAAAAAATTATTAACACCATGTTTTTTATCAGTAAATACTTGCCATTGGTTTTCTGAGGTGTATTATCAATAGAAGGAATGTTTTATTTGCATTCATGCTTTTTGTACAAAATTTTGTAACTTTATCTACACAATACTTCAGCCTATTGCTTCAAGTGTATACAAATTCCAAAATAGTGACAGTTTTTAACAAGGCCTACGACAAAAATAAGTCCAAATGGTTCAGACAGGACCCACTTTTTGTCACAAACACCTTGCCCTTGAACTTCTCTGCCCATACATTTCTCATTATAATATAATTCGTTTAATCATTGAACAATTGTTTCAAATACATACATACTTTATGTCAATGAAAATTGCCATAGGGGTATATGGAATCCCAAACTGACATGAAAATGTTTTACTTATTTTTTTGGGCATGAAAAATATTCGGGGGAAAAATCCTGTGTAGGTCAAGTTTCAACTACATGTGTTGACAAGCAGTGCGGGGAAACGCAAGCAGAATAAAATAACAGACCAGCATTTATTTATGTTATTTTATAAACTATGCCACACTATAGTTTGTCTCTCATTTACAAATCAGTTTGAAATGAAATCCCTCAGTTTCAAGCAAAAACATTGCTACTTATTTGTAAACATTCACCAACATTCAGCTATATTGATAACTGCAATATACAGCACTAGCAGTATGCAGCTGCAACTGGAACTATATAACATTAATGATTACAGAATAATAAAATTCTGTTGTTAAATATTTATGGCTTAATTTTTATTTTATTACAAAGTATAATAAAATATTTTAAAAAATATTAAAAATGTTTCTGTGGATAACATTATATAATAACACTGGATCAAATTAAGACAATATCAACCCATCGCTAACTATTGCCTTATCACACAAACATGCTTAAGGATCAATTCGTGTTTACATTAAAGGACTTTGTATACATTAAACTTAAGGAAAATGCCACTAGAAAACAAGATAAACTCAGGAGGACATTAGACAACAATCACAAACTCCATTTTTAGATATTATCTGTATCCAGTACAGTGCTCACCAACAGATAAATGCAATGTGCAGTGACCAAATAAAATGCAGTAAATTAATTTTTTAGCAGATTTCCCTCAAATATTTTTAACTTCCTTTCCAAATTTTTTACGGCTCTTTATAAAGAACTGTAATTGAAAGATGAGAACTATATTGTATTGTAAAGGGCTTTTAAACAACCTCCCCGGTTTTATGCTTTAAAGCTTGGCAGGGGACGGCTTACAGACCAACCTAACCATTCCTTACCCGGGATTCAAAACCAGAGCCTCCCGCACCCCAGTTCAGTGGCGCACCAACCATTTGCGCCACAGGAGGTTGGCATGGGAAATATAGGTAAGGATGATATAGGGATACTCCAGATACATATTTAAAACGTTAATCACCTGGATTGTTATGAAATATAGAGCTTAAAAAAATTTATGCATTGCAAAAAATAAAGAGCTGAAAAATTTGATTTATAAAATCAATTTCTATTTAAATTACTCAACAATTTGTATGTAAACTTTTTTTTTCTCACAAACTTACAGGTATCTCAGTGCCGAATTACAATGTCCAATTAATACGGGTAGCTTATTTGAGACCAAACATTAACAAATTTTAACACAATATTAAATATTCACAGAAATTCAGTTCCCTGTTGCATCAGGAGTGGGTTTAACCAAAATTTCACTTGACTAACTGATGCAGCAGTACATGTTAACTTATATAATTATGCACATTAACTAAATCTGATAAATTTGGGGTCTCTTCTCACACTGCATCTGGTGCACTTGACATTTATGCATGTCTTAAGGTGTCTTTAAGTGCATAAATTGTTTAATTTACCAACATTTTCTCAAATTTCATACTCAAAAAAATTATGCCAACCAGTACACTATAATTGCATAAATGTTATAAAATCAGGTTCAGCGGCCCACACAAAAGTACTTTTATAATACCTATTACAAATTAAAGTGAAACCAAAATCTAAAGAGGTAATTGTAGGAATTCTTATTTAATAACACACTAAATTTAGATTAGTATATACACATAAATTATTTGTGTGACTGATTTTTAAGCTAAACAAACCATAAAGAATCTCATTATCTTAATAAAAAATAAATTGCTGTTCTCATTATAAAATAAATTCCAAAATACTAGCACTTTTCTGTATGACTTAAAGTCATCATGACATTGGAGATAGTTGCTGCAATGCACCAATAACAGGCCACATCACACATGATCATGTGTATCACTTGATGTAATGATACTCACCTTTGATACCAAAATAGAACCATGTGCTATTGTTGTTTTCATATTCTGTTCCAGCACAGTCAGGTCTTGTCCAAATGTTGAATTCATAGTCTGGCGTCTCATCTGTGTCATTTGCCACACTCTTCTCAGTTGAATTCAGCACTAGTGAGAGAAGTCATTAATTAGTTGATTTGTATAGGTACCTTGAGCACAGATAAGTAGAACAATAGAGTAATTGTGTAGTGTAATAACTTATTCTGGTCAATACGATTGGTAAGGAAACAGCTATAATACATACCTACAAAATTGGCAAGTGCGAATTTCATCAAAATAATTTTGAACACCAAACATTTTATTTTAATGAACAAATATTGGTGGCTGTCACTGTAAGAACACTAACCAATTATATTCCACAACACAATTTCCTAACATATAGGTCAGAAAATTGCCAATTTTTTCTAGTTTATTATGATGCGTCACAAGAAAATTGTTTCACGCAGCAGATTTTCATGTCAAAAACCAAGACTGCTTTGTGTTGTGTACAAGAGAGAGACAAGGAGGTGAGAAAGGTGAGAAAATGTTCAAGAGAGGAGGAGAGGGGTAATAGGAAGTGAAAGAGGGAAAAGGAAAAGAGGAGAGGAAGGAGGGCTGTGAACGGTACAAGGGGGACAGGAGGAATTAAGGGAAGCTAAAGAGCATGGAGAGGGAATGGAAAGGAGAGGGAGAGGAGGGTTGGAAAGAACGAGAGGAGAGACAAAGAGTGAGGGGTGGAGAGGTAGATGAGGAAAGAGGTAGAGGAGGAGAGAGGTAGAGGTATAGAGAGGGGGAGGAGAGAGGGGGAAGGGCAGAGAGGGAGAGGAGGAGAGGGAGAGAGGGGGAATTCAGAGGGGCAGGAGAGAGGGGGAGAGGAGGGGTGGAGAGAGGAGAGATGGGAGAGAGGAGGAGAGAAAGAGAGGAGGATAAAGGGAGAGAAGTAGAGAGAGAGGGGATGAGAGAGGAAGAGGAGAGGAGAGAATGAGAGGGGTAAAGAGGGAGTGAAGGAGAGAGGGAGGGGATGAGATAGGACGAGGAGAGGAGAGTGAGTGGAGGAGTATGAAACACAAAGAGAAATGAAAAAAGAAATTAAGAAGAGGGGCAGAGAAGAAGGTAAGGGAGAGGAAATGGGAGAAAATGTAGAATATGGATAAAGAAGAGAGGGAGAAAGAAAAAGAGGAAGAAGGGCAGGCATGAGGAGAGGGAGTAAGGAATGGATAGTGTAAGAATGTGAAGGGAAAGGAGGAGATAGGAAGAAGAGAAAGAGAGGGAAAGTGAGACGGGAGAGAGAAAGAGACAGGAAAATATTAATGGGGAGGAGGTTGGGAAAGATGGGGAGGCAGGTTGAATAAATAAGAAGGAAAAAGAGAAACGGATTTGGAAAGTATAGAATAGGAGAATGTTGAAAGATAGGAAAACAGACAGGAGAGATTATGAGAGATGGGTGGATAGAAATGAGAGAGAAAGGGTGAAGAGGGAAGGGGGAGAAAGGGTGAAGAGGGAAGGGGGAGAAAGTGAGAAAGAGGGGAAGGCAGAGGAAGATGAGAAGAGAGGGTGATGAAATGAAGGAGAATAGGAGATCTTAAGTTAAGAGGGGAGAGAGGAAAAGGGAAAAGAAAAATGGACAGAAGGGTAAAGAGAAACAAAGATGAATGATAGAAGAGGTGGGAGTGGGAAGACAAAGCAAAAGTATTAGAGGAGGCGATACAGATGGAGGGAGATATGGAGAAGAATGGGAAAGATGGAGAGGGAAGGAGATGTGGAGAGGGAGGGAGAGATGAGATAAGGAGAAAAATTAAAATTAGGATAAAAAGAGGTGGAGCAACAGAGGGGGAAGGGGAGCACAGAAGAAGTGAGAGGGAGAGAGGAAATTAAGAGGAGAAAGAGGAAATGGTGAAGCAGGACAAGGCAAGTGACAAATAGAGAGGGGAGAAAGGGTAAGAGTAAATGAGAGAGAATGTTAGATGAAGAAAAGAGGGAAAAGTTGATAATAAATGAGGATCGATGATGAGAGCGGAGAACGGGAAAGGACAGGAGAGGGATAAAGAAAGAAAGCAGTTGGTAAGGGAGTAAGGGGAAGAGAGAAAATGGAGAAAGGAAAAATGGAGGGAGAGAATGAATAAGGAGTGGTAGAGAAGAGGAAAGGAGAAACAGGGAAGAGGATAGAGGAGAGAATGTATGAAGAAGGATTGAAAAGGAAGGAATAAAAGAAGAGCGAGGCTGAAGAGGATTGAGAAGAGGGGGATAGAGAGGGGAATGGAGAGAGGGTTGGAGAGTGTGGTAGTGGGGGAGAGATAGTATGGAGAGAGGGAAGCAGTATGGAGAGGAAGATGAGAGGGAGAATTGTGAGAGGGGGGAGAATGGTGTAAGGGAGGGAGGATGGAAAGAGGGGAAGGATGGAAAGAGGGAGGAGGATGGGGAGGAAGGAGGGAGTATGAGATGGAGGGTGTAAAGAGGGAAGGATGGAGAGCAGATGGGAGGATGGAAAAATGGATGGAGGAAGAAGGGAGAGGAAGAGAAGTGTAAGGGAGGAGAGGAAGGAGAAGGAGAGCAAAGAGAGGTGAAAGGGGAAGAGTGAGTGAGTGAAGAGATTTGGGTGGCCGGATATTCTTTTTGCAACAGTGTGAATGTTTATAGGAAGATATTTACACATGGCTGGCTCGCTCGCTCACTCGCTCACTCACTCACTCTCTCACTCACACTCCTACCCTCTCCACACCCCTCTCTCACCACACTACACATCACATCCCCTCTCTACCCCTCTACACTTCTCCACACCTCCCACACTCTCTCCTCTCTCTCCTCTCCTCTCTCTCATCTCACTCATCCTCTCCACACTCCTCTCTCTCCCCTCCCCTCTCTCCTCTCTCTCCTCTCCTCTCATCTCTCTCTCTCTCTCTCTCTCTCTCCTCTCTCTCTCTCTCTCTCTCTCCTCTCTCTCCTCTCTCTATCTATCTATCTATCTATCTATCTATCTATCTCTCTTATTTTCTCTTCTGAAAGGATGAACATTAGTTTTATCAGAAAAGTTATTCTGTTTTCTTCCATACAGGGAAGTCGCAAAAACAAATAAGAGTTGAAGCCTGCAAAGTTTAGAAATACATAGAAATGATCATTGTCCATCTTCTAGTGTTTCCAGCCACAGTATAGAATGCCATTATCTCATTGACACAATCAACACCACATTTGGTTGAGTTGTAAAATGTGATGATCTCTGGCTTCTTCTGTTTTCCTGTGCTCTCATCAATTTTATCATTAACATGCATAGATGACAACAATACAGTTTTTCCTCATTAAGAAACAAGAGTCAAGTCTTCTTGGAAGCCAAAACAGCGGTGTGACGATCTAGTTTTGCAGTTCTAGTTTTTTCTGAATGTTCCAACAATAGTTATCTTATGTTCATTCTTCATTTTTTTTAACAATATCATATGAGGTGAACAAGTTATCAACTGTCAAATTACGCCCACTTCCGGAAACAAGTAAGCACATTCTTTCCACATAATCATTCGGTTTGAAGCTTACTCCTTGATAAGGCCATTCAGGTTGTTTGCCACAATCTATTTAAAGATTGTAGGTGTAAAACAATTTTGCATCAACCAGGGCAAGAACTTTTATGCCATATTTCCCTGGTTTCGATGAAATATACATCCTAAAACCACATCATCCTCTGAAAGAACTGAACATTTCATTCAGTGTCAAGACTCCCACATTTTTTGAATACAGTATACTGGGCTAGGAGAAATTCTTATCATATATATATATGTATGTAAATATTTATATTGTGATTTGGATGCTAATCTCAGGAAATCTTAGTTTATGAGGTGCATTTTTATAATTGCTGAAAAGAATATTTTGGTAAGCACCATTAAGAATGGGGACCCTCATCTCTGCATTCATGGTGTGCGGTCACTAATTATGTAGGGCTCCAAGATTTTATTAATATTTGAGACCACATCATCATAAGGATACGTAGAATGGAGAAGAGCCATTCTAAGTCTCATAAATATGCGCGGGCAAGATCAGAAGAAGTCCAAAAGCACCAGTCTAATTAATTTTATTAGTGTTTTTCATCCTATCATTCAGATTGCCCTAGGACGTCGCTGACAACACCTTAAAAAATTGTAAGATGTTGATATATATATATACATATATATAAACAACAAGCTCCACTCAGATGACAGTGTCTTCCTGTGTCGAAAAAACAAATACCATGTCACTAGGGCCTACACATGATATTTTGCATTGTTATTTTCAACTGCAACAATGAAATATATTAACATCTGGGCTACCTAAATATTTAAATATTTCAACAGGCAAAGTTTAATTTACAAATAGCATACCAATAAAGTAGTTTAAAACTAGGGATGGACCGATGCCAATACCCATACTGATTAACCGGCCAATACCACGACCATCGGCATCGGCGGCATCTAAACATTATTTACCAATTATTATTCGCTGATTATTAGCACTAATTTACTTAACATAATGTTAAATAAACCGGCATGCTACATCTCGTAAAGCATTAATTTAATGCATTCATCAATCAGATATTCTGTCCTAAACCCAAAATATATCCGGAACAATTGTTTTTCAATGATTTGTTCCCATTGTTTACATTTTACAGTATTTCCTATTGGTACATTCAACAAAGATTGAGTGCATCATTCGTTGTTTTAGATACTACTAGAACGCAAAACAATGCAAATAATAGACAACTGGTGCTATCAATAGTATTGTTTACATCCTGCAAGAGTGTTTTGTTTTATTTTCTTGTTGAATTTTTACTGTTTTTTACTGCATTCGTAGGTTGGCGACAATGAGAAAGCATTTTGTATTCTTATTCTTTGTATGGATTTACTGAACTCCTAGGTTGGCGGCAATTAAAAGAATTGCACATTCTATGACAATGACACTGTCTTCACCGATATTGTGGTGTTGTTAATAACAACTTATTGTAAATGGAAAGTGAAAACAAATACACTATATTTTGATGGGCGTAGTTCTTATTGGAAGCTGTTGGCTGTGATTTTGGTGAGAATGTTAAAGGTCTGAATATCTGCATGTAATAATTGGCAAAAATTGTTGCAAATAAATCAGTTGTCACTTTACCCAAGGGATTGATTATGGCTCGGCCGACGAAGGAATGCTAAGTGAAAATATTAATATAAATAAAAAGAATTTTGCTCAATTTCAAGTGAATAGTTAATATTAAATCGATTTCAATAACTTCTTTTTAATGACATCTTTAGGCGGTTGGTTTAAACTAACATGCACATTGAAGTTATGTATGGTATTTCTCAGATCTAAAATCCAAGTCAGTATCAGATTACCTGAAGTTTTGAAGGCTGTCTTTATTGAACTCAGTTTTTAATGAATGCTGTATTGTCTGGTAACAGTTTTTCCTTGACTGTTAAGTCACTCATTTATTTTTTTAATTAGTCTTGTATTTAATTTATATGCTGTAGCCACTTAATACAAAGTGCTTAAAGTGTTCAAAAAATTGAATACTTAAATTTAAGTAATTAAAAAATGTTTCCAAATATTGGTAATTGGGAATTATGACCGTGTTCATCAAAACTGGTATTGGCATCGCTGTAATCTGTGGCATTGGCAGCTGAGAATCGGTACTGTTGGTACCAGCAAAATGTAGTATAGGCCCATCCCTAGTTAAAACAATATTTATCTGTGAACTATTTCTTACTAGCCATTTCCAACACATTGCTTCTCTCAATGTTTTTAATTCATATTTAATACAAAATAAATATTACAAGTTATAGAAGATACTAAATAAATGATTTATTTATTCAAGAACACACTACTTTAAAGTTAATCACAGTGTTATATAATTGTGGTAAACAAGTTACTGAAAAAAAAAAACAGGTTGACATGTTACGCGTAGAGTGTTTTTACAAAGGTTCAATTTAAAAAGGCAGATGAAACCATGAATGGATTATAGCTCTCAGATTCACCAGCCGTGCATATAATCAAATTGTACTGCCCAGTTTAATGTTAATCTTTGAAGTATACTTTCCAAAAGACCAAAGTTGTACCAATATTTCTTTAAGCTTATTTACCAACAGATTTAGTCCATGTTCTTTCTTTGGTGGAAGTGAAAGGATTATTTTAAAATATGTTAGAAAAACACATACGTTTGCGGAGTACAAAATTACCACAGAATTAATTTCTCTATTTGCTTTTCAATAAAATGCTATTATTGAGATTCTAATTAATGTGTTCTATTTTGTGTAATGTCGAATTCCTGTCATGAGTATATAATTATTGAATAATGAGGGTAATGGTTTGTGCATTTGTATATATTTAACAGCTTCTTGGAAATCCCACGTACAATTCTATTTTTTGCTTACCTACTTCCTTGTTGAACACGTTTTGTGTAATATAATCAACTTCACAACTATAAATGACATTTGGGAACGCTCTAGTACATGTGATTTTTCTCATTTATATTTTGAAAGTGAAAGATTTATGTTGTGGTAATGTTGCTGTCTTTGCCACGCACACTGCCCGCATATTACATTCTGTCGCACGTAGTCCAACCATTCACATGACAACAAATACATATGTACCTATACACTAACAAATTTCTTGGTCGCAACAACACAAAATACTTCATTAGCTTACACCATTAGGTAACAACAAATAAATAAGATAGTCAAAATAGTTAACCTCACCATTTTCCTTTTTTGGCACAAGTTCAACACGAGCTAAGTTGCTTGAATCAAAACTGGAAATGAATGTAAAACCACCACATTCTATGTTAGAATCCATCTTCTGGAGAGGTTCCATCTCCAGGATTAAGGCAAATTCTGAAACAATAATAATTTGCTGAATATGCTGGTAGTGACACATCCTAGGATGAAGGGGGAAAGAAGAGGTGATTTTAGGCATTACGGAAGTAGATTATTCATTTCCATACCATTATGTTTTAATATCTGGTATAGGCCTATTACAGATTAATAAATTCTTACCATTGCAGGAAATTACAATATGAGGTGTATATTCTCACATTTGTTTAAGTTTGAGGATGTCTATGATTGCATGTGTTGTTGTAAACAAGCACTGACGTGTGCTGTAGCAAAGAAGTACTGTTTTACTACACCAGAATCGTGAGTTATCTTCTATATGTCAGAGATCATATTTGGCAATATATTCAATTGTGGTATCTTCTCAATTTGACAATGATGATATTTGTGAACTGGTATCATCGTGCGATCCATACCACTTGTTTTTTGATTACATATTAGATCACAGTGATTTTTTCATGTGAGGTGAAAAGTGACACATGAATAAGGGTGTTAAATTAGACGAAAACCATCCATTTTTTTTATGGAGTTCATTTTTTTCCACTGGTTTCTCAATGAACTTGTCTGCTTAATTTACTGTTCATTGCAAAAATGTGTATGTTTATTCTATTGAATCTGATTTTCAGGCAAATCATTGCATGTGCTTTAAAATTATGTGTGGGTGTTTTGTTTTAAGGTGTAGCATATGAAATGCATTACTGACAATTTTCTTAAACTAAATATAACTTACACTTATTTATGTAGGTCCAATCAAGTGATGCTTCATACAAAGCAGATAAACAGTTGTGGCCCTCCGCAATTGAATCGGTCATTTGAGAAATAACATAAGTCCAAAAGTACTACTTTTCAGGGGGGAAAAAAAAACACACACACACACACACACTTTAATGTTGAAAGTTACCTATATAAAATTTTACAGACATTACTCAACATACATCTCAACATTCCTTTTATAACGCATACAATGAAAAGTGTTTCTGTGTTTAAATTTAAGAGGAACATGCATTTCAAATTTTTACTTATGGTGTTTTAAAAATTAACAGCTGTATTTGCAGCATAAAATGATAGTCAGAAATAATTTTCATCATGTATATTGTTACAAAATATGTCAATAATAACTCTTTGTACACTCTAACATATCATGTCCCATAAGACAGTCCATACTAATACCTGTACCCGCACACATCCCTTCGTAAAAGGCCTGCAAGTAATGTTCTTCTGGCAGTCTTACAAGCACTTCTGGTTTTTCAATCCAACATCTCTGGCTCCATAGAAGAGTCTGTACGAATAGTTGGCCAAGTAAGCAGCCCGTTGTAAAATACCTGGACATCATCTTCATCTGGTAAAAATAGTTGAAATTTTCGTAGGTCAGATATTTTTTTCTCATTGATGAGGAGAAAGCCACTGGAGAAGGCCTTGAGTTAGTGGAAGTACAACAGGTGTTTTGCGCTTGTGGGAAATGCATAAACAGCGTAATTTTCAGGGATATTTCCTGGTCTCTCAGCATACTCCTGCCAGGAGATTCTTTGGAGAGAATAATTTTTCTGTAGTTGCTATCACTCCAGTCTTTGAAATCAATAATATCACCTGAATCAGGCAACACAACAAGAAAGCGATTGTTATTAGCAGATGACAGGGTCAATGCAGCCAACTCTTTTACAGTGTATATTCTGTCATGTCGTTTCAGTGTCCTCTTGACCACTGCATAATCCCTGTCACATGGGAGGAAAGAATGCCCTCTCATTGGAAAGTACTGATGTATCGTTTTAAACATTCTTGTTGAGACAAGGGCATTTGACAACTGTAGGAGTGTAGAATTTCCATTCAAAAAAATGTGCAGGTGTTCAATGTCTCTTATACTGTCTGTCTCCTGCAGATATTGTAGCAGAAAGGTGCACACCACATTTGGACCCTTGGTTGTTACACCCTCATGGTACATATAAAACACAATGCTACCATCTTTGAGATTGTGAATGCAAAATACACTCACAGTCAGCTGGCAGAGATAGAAAGTGTCTCGAATAGGTATGGGGGACAGTCGTAAATTCATCATGTAATCAATACATGTACCTCCTACACTCTCGTTTGATTTTGCCAAGGCCCTTACTACATCAATTTTATTAAAGAATTTTTTAGAATGGCAAAGATGGATAATTTTTTCTCCAGCATGCACTCATTTTGCTGTGTCAGTCAGGAACCTACTGTGTATCTTTACCGAAAGTTCTTCATATGTAGAGCAGGTGTCAACCTGGGGGCGACCAAAGGAAAGAGAGAAGTCCTCATTGAAAACTTTCAAGTAAAACTTGTTGCTAACATTGCCGTCTGGATGGGAGGCCTTAAATAATCTATACATTAGTAACACATTAAGTCGCTCACTTAGGTAGTGGTATTCACGTGTACTATAGCACGCAATCTTGACTGGAAAGGAGGAAATATGCTCCTTGACTGCATTAACTGCACAGTCAAGTTTTGTGTTAACTGGGGTACATTTTCCTCCCCTATCCATTGGTGCTTTTCCATCTATCAGTAACGTTGTCAGTCTTCGAATACGCTCACTTGTGATTGCATGAAATGCATGTTTACATACCTGTGTCTTGCCAGAGGGTGTTGATAAGTCATACACAAATGATGCCTTTCATGATGGGTTCAAAGATTCTTCTGCAGATTTCCATCTCCTTCTTTGTTTCACTTCAGATGCAGTGATTAGTACTTGTAAATAAATGTCTTGTTCATCTTTCGTTCACTTTTGTCAGAAGTTAGCAAACACCTTTTCTCTCTGCTGTGTTGCAAGTCTGTCATAGTATTTCCGACGACACCCGAAACATAAAACAATCCACCATGTGCATTGTTAGGTTATGGGGTTGTGTACTGTTACACTTTATTAGAATGTTTATGCCAGTATACTTTATTGACAACAATCATAAGAAAAACGCTACTTACTTGCAGTCGACCCCATGTTTCAATTCAGCACATTCCTTTCCTGCATAGTTTTTATATGAGGATCCATTAATTCGTGCTTTTTTAATAACCTCCAATTTATACTGTGCAATGTTGGTCACACCTTTCGTCGTTTCTTGCTTGTTTCCTTTATTGTTTCAGCAACATCACACACATACATTTTACAGATAAATGATTCCAAACCACTTCATAAACTACACCACATCACATACATTCATAGAATAAACACGCCAGCTGTTGTTGTGATGCCATAGAGCAACAAATTTTGTAATACAAGCCATTGAGGAATATGTGCAGAAGTGACTAACTGTATATTAGAGAAACAACACAAGTCAGTGACATGTGTATACTAGAGAAACACCACAAGTCAATGACTTATGGTGTTTCTCAAATGAACTCAAAGTTCGGTACCTTGCTACACATTACACATAACATCCAACTTATGTTGTTTCTATATTAAGTACATTTATCTCTGTAGAAAATTAAAACACCCAAACCTCATTTTCGTGGTAAATTGACTTATGTTGTTTCTCAAATGACCAATTGAATTGCTTTCCTCATGTTTCAGGAGGCAGAATGTTGCAAAATTGCATGTTAATGCTTCGGGGAAACATTCCTCACATCTAGAGGAAGAAAAAATGTTATATGAACATACGTCCGCAAACACTTAGTTTCTTTACTACAGCCTGTAATACATAACATACAGTGTACGGCCCACGGGCTGGATCATGATACTGTCGAATGTCATCACAGCTGTAAATGGCAGCCCCGTACCAGCCCCCGAGGAGCCCTGATTAGAATCGACTAGACATTTATTTGTGGGGGACACTTAAAAGCACTTGTGTATGCAACCCCAGTGGACGATGTGGGCATCCTCCATAACCATATTGTGGCAAGTTGCAAAACAATTAGGAATTTTCCAGGGATTCAACGCATATGGGTGTCCATGCAACGGCGGGTTGATGTGTATGTGTTTGTGCTGATGGAGGGCATTTCGAATATTTACCTTAGTGCCAATGATAAGTTCTCACACACGTGTAACAAATTCATGTGCAGTTCCTACTGTTCTAGGTGTAGTGTGTGGTGTCGTGAATTATGCGAACGAACGCTGCAATGGCATTCCACAGTAACATGATCCAGTCTGCGGGCCATACACAGTACATTACGAATTACGAGCTGTAGTAAAGAAACTAAGCATTTGCAGACCTATGTTCATATAATATTTTTTCATCCTCCAGATGTGAGGAATGATTCCCCGAAGTGTTGACATGCAATTTTGCAACAGCTGTACATACAAGAATAAATAATTATCTTCAGTGTCACAATATATTATCTGAATTACAATTTGGCTTTAGGAATGATTTGTCTACCAATGGTGCATCATATAAATTAATATTAAATGTATGAAATAATAAAGAATATATCTTGGGAATATTCTGTGATCTGTCAAAGGCCTTCAACAGCTTAAACCACAAATTGTTACTCCAAAAGATACAGTTGTATGGTATAACAGGTTCTCTACATAAGTTAATAAAATATTATTCAGAAAAAAAGGAAACAAAAAGTTGTTATTAGAAACTGGATTAGTCCTACTTCAAACAAAGTCGCATCACATGCTGAATTTATTAATTATAGTGCTCTGCAAGGACCTATTCTTGGACCTTTACTTTTTATTAGTGACCTAACATGTAATTTATAGCCTGATAATGTTCCTATACTTTTGCAGATGACATAAGTATATTAATCAAAACAAAGACTCAGGAGCAACTAATAACTAGGGCAAACTTCGTATTAACTAAACTAAACAACTGGTTCATAGAAAATAAAATTAACACTTAACTATAAAAAAACAAACTGTATAATGTTTTCACAAAGCATTAATATGACATACCAATAACATCCAGAAAAGTTGAGCATTGCAGTTTTCACTTTATGAAGACTGTTTCAGACAATATCATAGAAAAAGTTAAATTAAGTATACTAAGCATATTTTCATTCAATAATGTTGTATGATATTGTTTTCTGGGTAAATTCTGCTCACAGAAACAAAATTTTTCTTCTTCAAAACAGAAGCTGTCAGGGTAATATGTGTGAAGAGAAAACGTGAATCATGCAGTCCTCTCTTCAAAATGCTAAAAATTCTCCTTTTTACATTGGAAAAGTAGAGATTATTGTAAAGTTTGTTTTGAATATTTTCTTTTCAAGCCTGAATGTATGTTCATTTGCATAACAATATTTACTCATAATTTTACTTGCAAGCCTACCCTTTTTAATTAGACAGTAATGTAATTTTCAGGATAACAACTCTATAAATTCGCATATATTTTAATGTATTCATTTTACATCTTAATAATTTTTTTGCTACATGAGTACTTAATATAATTGTATTATTCAAGCTATTTACAATGTAATTTCGTTTGTCCTAGCTGTAAGTACTGCAATTAATATGAGGTTTTGGCCATGGAGATTTTGGTGATAACATTAAAAACAGATATGGTGAGTGACATGGAAAATGACGTATGGTATTTTCTGGTTTTTGCAAGGCGTCGTGTTGAAGGCCCCAAAAAACGGAGACTCTCTCCTGAGCTGGTAAGATGGGTGGACCAGCAAAGTTAGGCTGCTGAAATTTCACGTTACCTTCTTAGTTCATGGATACTAAGTCGTACAAACTCTGGTGATAGAACTCTGCTTGGCAACGTTTGTCAATAAAGCAAGAGATTTAATAAAACTCTATTTCTACTAGCCTTTAATATTGTGTTAATTTTTTTACAGTTATTTCAGATATGACTTTATAAACAACTATTAAACTCCTTTTATTGATAATACAGAACAACAGTCTACGATGCTGAATAAATTTCTATCTAACAATTACTGCACTATAAAATATCTCCAATTTTGGAACCCCAATTCACACCCTGACAGAATCACACTTATCACTGATATTTTTCTGACATCAGGAGGTCTAGTAGTCGATATGCTCGTGGGCACTCGCAGCACGCCGCCAGGAGCAGCAGCCCGATGAACATGGTCTCCAGCAGCATGGCAGACAGTGAAGTAGAAAACTCCGCACCATTCTCGTCTGTGTCTCATATATGAGGCACTGTCCTCAATTCCCGGTGCGGCAGCTCTGTTTATCCACATCTCTCAAAACACACAGCTCACACCCCTCTCTGACAAGCTCCAATTGCTCGCAACAATATCCTCTCATCCGAAAATGTGGCTGTCCCCAGCCTGCATAGATGGGGAAGGGTAATGTTTGGCGTGAGAGAGACATGGTGAAGTTACAGAGCTGCCAGGACTCGAAGTGGCTGTGATCGCGGGTGTCCCAGAATTAGCGTGCAGTGCTATTTTATCAAACGTCCTTTAGCACTTATTTATGAGTCATTTCACTAGAGTGTGAGATGGGGTTATATAATTTAAGGCCTGAATTATCTTAACCAAAAATTAAATATTTTAACATTATTAATCTTAGCCATTTGAGCTTGCATTTTGATAATAATTATTGTTATTATAGTTTTGTGCACATTATTAAAATATTTTGAATAAAATGAATTGATATTTACACATGATTATTTTATTTGTTTTTGTATACTCATAGAAGGACACTATTCAAATATTTACTTGATACAAAGTGTTGTTTTCATTTTGCAAACCTTATATATTTACATATTTTAGATATTTATATTTTTCTATGGTGCCTCACGTTGTAACTGGGTTGACGGGAATGAAATTGGTGCTAACGTCCCCCAAATCAACTGTAGTTACAGATCTCCAGGAGCAAGAAAAAGAAGGATAGCACGTGCCTGTTTTGTTACGACAGTCCATTCACCACCCCCCCCCCCCTTTTTTTTCTGTTTTGAGTAGGCTAGTTTTATTTTCACTTATAATTAACTCTGTATTAAGCCAAATATTTTTAACAATAATAGTACAATAGATTTTATATATACATTTTAAATTTCTCTTTATGCATTCATTTTCTCTTTATAATTATACCTGTATTAAGGCAAAATATTTTGTACAATAATAACATATTATATTTTGTATAAAACATTTTTTTTAAGTTAATTTCTATAGTGACTTTCTCAAATTTTTTGCTTTATGCTACAAGTCTGAGTTACTCCAGGGTTTGATTAGACTTTGAGCTACGTACCAGTTACATATGCTGGTAAGTGCTGCACTCTAGTGTGCCCATGTACTACTGAGTGCCCTAGAATAGAAGATAAACTCAGCAAATTTCTGACGCCATGTACTGATACGTGGGTAACGTGTTTACCTTTGGCCACACACTTGAATTTTGTGCTTATTTTTTCTTTGTCGCATGTGACACTTTCTTTAATTTATGGCAAACATCAATGCACATGCGCGTCTTATATACTTATAGTACCGGTTTTGCGTTGTGTGAATTAACGTGTGTTTTACATATTGTGTGCGTGAAATAATTTTTTCCAGCCAGTGGTGTGAAAATGTGATGTGTTTACACATACTAATATTATTATTATTATCGTTATGTAGTTTATTTATTATAATAGTTAGTTTTAGTATCCTAATATATAGGCGTAATTATAATTCGCCTGAGTGAGGAAAGGAATACCATCGGCTGTTACCGTGATTTCGGAATATGTTGGCACTGTTTGGAAAGATACATGCTTAATATTCCAATTAGTATCAAACGAGGTGTTTATAGAGTTAAATTGTATTCAGTCATTCAAACTTAATTAACTGATGTCAAAATATTTTCGAGTAAGCCAGGGTAATGATGTCACTGTGTTCGTAATAGAGGCTACCGGTGCTCTTGTCGCAAACGTATGATGCAGTGATAACTATTTCTTTCTCTGCTGCTAGAATGCACCCACATGGCAATTGGAACTCAGTGCTGCCAATTGCTGCTGCTGGAATGTAATAATATGCAAAATAATGGTCATGGCACACTGTTTTATTGCCAGTTCCACGTTATTTACTCCGCTATTTATAAGTATAATATCATGACTTATAAATAGAATATTATAAACGTTGATAAAAATAATACTTAATGTTATGTCGATTTTCAAATTCTGTATGACTAGAAATTTCTGGCGGGAATGAATAACCTAATATGCTTAACTTATTGTTTGTTTAGAACCTTGGTGGTTCTATTTCCTCTGTGCCTGCTATGAGTATGAAGTTTTCATTAACTGGCTGCATTTGTTCACTCGTAATAATTGTTTGTGCTATGCAGCTTCGCCTACATCCAGTGTCTAGCAAGGCATAATACTCCTTGCCCCCGAATCTTGACTAAAACTCTGGGTGTGTTTGTTTTCATGTGCATGTGGCAAAGTTGTTGCTGACATGAATTTACCGTTTCCTGATTAGCGCTTGCAAGGTTGTGATGACTCAGATCCGCCTGCCTGGCGAAGGTGTCATCACTATCAGTCACTTCCTTGTTTTGTGTTATCTCGTGACCCCGAGGCACACTTTCTGTGTTGATAAATATTTTCAGCGGCTGTAGGCCAAACTTGTTTTTGAATCTTCTAAACCTTCCTAAATGTCTGTTTGAAATTAAAAATTTTGGATGGAAATAAATAACATTGCTTGTCTTACATAAAAGCAAAGAGCGCACGTGATTTGAGCTTCACTTCTAGGTTTTATAAACTTTTGTTTCTCTTTCTCTACACTTTCTCCATGCTGCATTTCCTCGCGCCCATTTGCTTTTGTGTCACGGTTGTTTCTACGTGCACAATTTCTGCATAACTGGATTAATTTTCCCTGGTCTGTTGCTGTACTACTTTGTTGCGAGAGGTTCCTATTTCGTAACTGTGTGTTAGTATTATGTAATGGAATGTGCTTGTTTCCTGCTTGCTCCAGCCTATTGAAGTGAATTTGTGATCTTGTGCGATTTTCCGTTTCTTGTTCATACTTAATAAATTTACCTACATTTTGTGCTGCAGAGTGTGTACTATCTTTGGACTATTATTATTGGCTGATTGGTATTGGGATGTCTCCTGTCATCACTATGCCTACTATAATCTTCAATTTAATTATTTCACTATGCAATTTCTCTGTCTCGTGACTGGGAGAAGATGTGGCAATAGCTTCTTTATACCTACATAGTCCTAGCTCGACTCGTTTGAGGTTACTACAGAGTTATTCTGCACTGCTGTTTGAATTCCGTGCCGCCTTAACTCTCCACCTTGCAGTTGGCTCGGTGGTAGCATGTTCCCATACCTCGCTGGTGACTCTGGTTTCCCCTCCCTTCTCCTCCTCAATCCCCTATGTCCTCCCCCTTCCGTCCCCTTCTTCGGTGCTCACTATAATTTTTAATTGTGATGAGTTACTCTTGTCTGGTTCATTGACCTGTGAACAACGTTCTGCCTGCCTACCACCCGTCTTCAGCATAGAACAGAATGGGGCCGTTGGACTGTAGCTTCTAGGATGACGAGAAATAGTGTCAGTGCAATTTGTAACTAAGCCAAATGTGTCTGAGGCAGTTTTTATTGTGCAGAAAGTATTGGCCAAATGGGAAGCATGATTTCTTGGCATGGGCCTTAAATTGTTGATAGTTAACATTTCTTGAGAAGTGCTAAATGTTTGTGGGCATGTCTTAGTTCTTGCATAGTTCTTGGATGTCTAGTTTTGCACATTCAAAATTAATAAGCGCCGCATCACTGCAGAAACCTTGATGAATTAGAGTAATTTTATAATATTTGTAATTTTTAATTTGCCCAATGTTTCTGCCCATTTCTTTTTGCATTATCGCTGGTGTGCCGTCACTCGTTGAGGTCGAGAGTTTAAATAGCTTTAGTTCAATGTTACTAGGTGTATTTTAAAATGGCTCACCTAGATGGGGGAAAGTTTTCCCACCGGGCCATTTGATTGGGATTTTAAGATTTGTACTAAATTGTTCCTTCTATGATGCGTGTCTTTTGATGGGCTTGGGCAGCGGATTACATTTTCATATTCTTGGTTAACTTACAATCTTTTGGCATATGGACATGTTTGTAGATTAGTGTAATGATAATTGCAAGAAGGTCACGTATTCGCCAGGTGCTGTGATCTGAGCTTTAAACTTGTTAAATTTTGGAATGGTAACGCCGTGTTTTTTAAATGGTCAGCCTCTAGTAAATGTGTTGCATTTTTAGGCCACCGCAATTTTAGTAATATTGTGTGTGCATCCAGATTGCTTGCTAGTATGTATTGAACATTACTGTGTCACTTACAAAGCTCAAAGAGTGTTAGTTGTACTTGGGTAGGGTTGATAATGCTCTTGCAATGCTTGGTGGTTATTAATCTTAAAGAAATACATGTTTATTAAATTGTACAAGGCTTTTAACGTAATGTTTTCCATGGTGTGCTAGAATTTCTAGTAAATTGTATCAGTATTGGAAACACAAATAAAATGTTACTCTGTTCTTTGAATTCTTTGTTGTTCTTAAATTCCATTTTACCCTTTATTTGGCACACTTACACATTTTAGTATTTCTACAATTTTTATATTTATACTGCATCTTCTTGGACCTCTAAAACTGTTTTTGGCAACGAAAATTGTCCACATTTAATAGTTTTTAAGTTTTAAGATGTATCCATATGAGTAAATTACCAAGCTTCCCAAAATATAATAATGACTGTGTGTGCATCCATGTGGATACTTTACCAAACTTCTGAAGAAGTAGTGATGAATTTTTCCACATGGGTACGATATCAAATTCGGGATGTCACTAGTTTTCCCTACAGCTAATTTATTGGTGATGGAATTCATAAAAACAATTTCGCACAGGAATCAAACAGAGAGTCATATTATAATTCATGCATTTGAGTCGGCTTTGGCCAGCCTTGCAGTGCCGTCACCTCGCTTTTTCGGAGCAGATTGGGAAGTGATCATATTTATTACTGGGCGTGGAGCAAATGGACGTTTGATGAGTTTTTCATTCACAGAGGTTGGTGCACCTGCTAAGGCTAGTCTGTCTTTTTTTGCAGTAGCATCTCAGCGACATTCACTCGAAAAGTTTTCAGTCCATCATTGTATTTCTCTTTCATTAATGCCACCTCTCGCCAGTTTAGAAGCAAGGCATTTATTACACATAGGTCCAGTTAATTGCCAAAAATGGTCAGGTACCAGTTCTTAACTTTGAAAGGGGTTCTGTGTAAAGCGATAAGCATGTCTGCTACATCTACCTCTCCCACGCGTACATTGTACTTCTTGACTATATTGGGACAAGGAACGTCTACTTTTTTCTTTTCACTAGGAAGAAGTTGTCAAAATAAACAGTAGTTAGGGCAGGATTGGAAATTGTTTGGCAGAGGCCTAGTACTACTTTACTTCCAAGCCCCATATTCTCTTCTTTGTTGGAAAACTGATGCTGACGAAAAGTGTCTGAACCACCATAGACCACAAAGCCACAGACAATTCCAGAAGCCAAAAAATCCTTCATCTCATTGTAGTTGGTGTTGATTGAAGAACCAGATTGTTGAACTGAATGTCAGGCATGCAATTTATATTAGTTACTGATGAAATTTTGTAGCTGACCATTTCGGAAACAGGCACAGCTTGCTAAATGAATGAATCCGGATTACAGTACTCTTCTTGTAGAAAATCTACTATCTCTTCAAGGCAACGAGGGAGTGTTGGGCATTCTGATGAATGTGAAACCGAATCAGATTCAGATATTTCTCTTCTAAGGCTTTCATCTTCATCAATGACACTTTCATCTTCTGATAAATCTGGCAATGGTAGATAAGCTTCTTGTGCGAGACTGACCATTTTCTCAGCTCACATAGAAAATCCATGCTTCTGTAAACAGAAAAAAAGATACAAAAATATTACTACAATAATACAACCTTAAAAAAATGGCTAGGGAAAACAGAATACCAAAGATGGTGAAATGTTGGGAACTAGTTAGAGGGAATATAAAAGGAAGACGGACAAGTAATCGGATTGACGAAGTGATTGTAAGCATGATTTTTAGACGATAAGACACTATTAGAAAAGAAAATCAAACATTAATTGTTGAAACTCTAGTTTTTAAAATGCTGTAACATTATAAATTATGTATTATAAAATATACAATGTTTAGATGAGGGAAACTATGACAAAGCTACATTAAATGTTAACTTTTTATTTGGGCATTGTATCCATATAGAAGTATATTAAATAGAACATGGAAATAAAGGAGGATTGGCAATGCATCCATATGGAAGCACTCCAATGTATCAATAATGACATGAGGAATTGGTATTGCTTCCATATGTATACACAAAAAAATAAACAATGTAGAAAAAGGTTTTCAAAAACATTAACAATACAAATAATTATTTGATTTGTTACTTTGAAGTTTTGATTTTCTGATGTATTATAAAACATGTGTTTATTTGTAAAGATTGCTTACAAAAATCTGATTACTTACAAGATGATGTGAAAACTTTTCTTGGCGTGTGGCCATCTTGAAACCAAATACTATGTAGTTCTTATGGAAGCCACTAGATGGCAGGAGTTGAAAGATGATGCATCCAAGGGTAGACAATGCCCAGCACCCAGAATTTTGATTTAGCCACACACACAAAAAAAATTTGTGAAATATATGTATACAAATGGACACCAAACCAGATGAAGGGTTAAGCGTGCAGTTCTACAGTGTCATTCTGCAGACCTACTATCAAATCTGTTACTGATGGCAACACGGAGTTCCAAATTATCCTAATAAATTCGGCCTCTGATAAATTTGGATTGTACTTTTACTTGCAGTACAACGGGCCTTCGACGTATGGATGGCAGCTTTCTCCTATTTTTTGTTTCTTTGTATACAATAACTGTCTATATTTATCCACATTGTCAATGGGTGAGAAGGTGTTGTGTAACTTATTTACTATTTCTAACCATGTAACTTGTCCTACTCTATTCTGTGTAATATATTTTCGTATGTTCTTTTGGCTGTTCCTGCTGAATAGAATTGTATATGCCTACACTTTTCTGGCTCATCCCAATTGTTTATGTCACTTACTACGCTGTAGTGATCTATAAAGTCGTCAATGCCTTGCCCTACATCACCTGAATATGTAGAAATCTTTTCGGACTTTTGAATGATTACTTTGAGTGGTTGTGGGTCGGCCATACTTATTTGTTGCAAACTTTCCATGCTCAAATTAATGCAGGATGCAAGTAGTGATTGGGTGTTAATGTAACTACGGACACTCAATATCATTATTTTCATATTGAATGTTAGCAGAGGCATATTCTCCATGAATGCAAAACATGCAGTGCATGCTTTAATCAAATTCAAACACTAAGATATTTCTTTACAATATACTTCCCATTTTTCCTCGCTACACATGGGACTGGGATGCCGCCTCTCTTTTCCTAATAGTTACTCAAAACATTGGGGCAAGGCACTGAGAGTGGTGCCATGTGGTGTGTGTTTTGATAATCAATTGTAATAGTTCCCTAAAACGATGAGGCATAGCGCTGTTGTATTCATGACACTCGTCCAGGAGACATTGCATTCAGCGTGCTAGCCAATGAAGTTTTATTTATTTATTCAGTTTTAAGTGACTGATGGGTTGCGTATTAAACTGTTACATTTGAATTAGTATTTTAAACAGTAGTTTCACAAATAATATTGACTATAACAGGGACATTGTAATAAGTGTATTTAATAAATCTTTCCAGTTATGCTTGTTTAGTGAGAAGTTAGAACTTGTTAAAAATGGGACACCTACACATGCTCTCAACAATTTTAAGACAGATAACAAAATCAGAAACTTTGTGCTAACACTTAATCCTGACCTTTACAAAATTTAATGAATGATTTCTTATATAAGAAAAAGGTAAATGTTACATTGGAAATAATTCTTGAAAATTTAAAAGTAAGTTATGTTTTGTGAAATTTTAGAAGTAAATTAGTTGTTAATTAAGATTTTAGACAGACAATTATTAACATTTTTAACAGATTTTAAATTATTCTTGTTAACAAACAAAAATGTGACTTTGCCATAGCCCTAATTAACGTGACTTACTATTAGCGAATTTAAGAATTTAGTGACTTTTGGGTGATTAAATGAATTTTAAACTTTTCAACTTCAAATTAAAAATTATTTGATTTGATCAGTAAATCTTGCTATTTGACACCTGGATTTAAGTTTTTCCTTTCTCTCATTTGGAACATTAATATGCCCCTTTAAAAATTAGCTATAAGACTTAGGGGTTAAGTTTTTCCTTTTCTTCATTTTAAATGCTGAAGTGTCTTGTCTATGATTTGTCTTAATTTAAAGTGTCCCTTATGATTTTATTTAGCATTCAATTATATATACATGTCCAGGTATTTAAGTGTGGTGATTTAGATATTTTTGTACACTTTAGGTACATCTACATGAGGGTATTATCTAAATCTGGAGAAGCTTTTGAGCTTTGAAGGGGCATATTGTAAAGTTAGTGATGCTCTTGTGTTTCAAAGCGACCCAGATGAAGGTACGAGTGAGAGGAAAATGGTACTAAAGCACTTAAAAACATCTACAGCAACCTTTTATTTTCATTTTGTTTATATTAATATTTATTTTGTCTGTGCAAAGCGAAGTACCAAAGTAAGTTTCATGTTGCATGCTTTGCCAAAATTTTCAGGATAAGTCCCTGGATGTTAGAGCTATCTATATCATTGTATGTCTGCTCATGTTCCTGGGCGGGAATTCAACTTTTTTCTATTATTTTAGATACTAGTCCTCTTTTTAGCAGTGTATTGACAGTCTAATTCTGGAATTAAATTTCGGATTTCTTGTATGAGTTTATCTACTTTTTGAATCAATGAGCTAAATTTGGTTCGTGTGTCTATTCTTTCTCTTTGTTCTATTGCATGTCTAACGTCTGATAAATCTAATGTTACAGTCTTGAATAATATCTTTGCTGATGTTAAAAACGGTTTCCTTTAACCTGAACTCATAAATTTTAATGCAAAATGCTGATGTATAAGTTTGTTGTATTATTATCTAGTATAAAAATTATTTACTTTGTAACGTGGCTCTGCGTGCAACTGTTCTCTACGCGGAATTGCTACTTCACTGGTTAACACAATATGTTACAAGGTGACGTGTGTCATATAGTTGCTGACACTGTTAGTAACACTCCACTGCACATGTTAGTATCCCCATTTCAAAGCACTATCAAACATGCATGAACATACTACAAAGCAAAATAAAGCTAACAAAACTGACTGATAATTAATACAAGATGAGGGTGGAATTGTTCATGCATACAAAGTCGGTACAAACTCTAGTGAGAACACTGCTTGGCAAGGCTTGTCAAATAAAGAAAGAGATTTAATAAAACTCTATTTCTACTAGCCTTTAATTTCACATTAATTTCTTTATAGTTATCAGATATGACTTTATAAAAAACTATTAAACTCCTTTTATTAATAGTTCAGAACATCAGTCTAAAATTATGAATAGATTTCTATCTAGCAATTACTGCACTATAAAAGCTCTGCATTTATGGAACCCCAGCTCACACCCTGACAGAATCACACTTACCACAGATTCTTTCTGATGTCAGATGTCTAGTGGTCAGTATGCTCGCAGACTTTCACAAGGCGCCGCTGGCAGCAGCAGCCTGACAGACACGGACTCCAGCAGCACGGCAGGCAATGGTGAAGTGGAAGACCCCGCCCCACTCCCGCCCGTGCCTTAAATATGAGGCGACGTCCTCAATTTCCGGTGCGGCAGCTCTGTTTAGCCCTGTCTCTCAAAACACATAGTTCAGGCCCCTCTATAGCTAACTCCAATCGCTCGCAACAGTCCGCACTTCATAATGACAGGAATGGTATTGAGAGGTGCCGTAAGTCGTAAATATGTGGAGCATAAATTTGGAAGAAGCCCAAAATGCATTTGCTTACTATTTTGAGTGCTACAAGATGCCTACTGTCTTCTCCACTGCTGTGCCGATGAGCTCTTCAGTGATCGTAACGTGCATCGTAACTTTAATGCGGGAGGAGATAGAGCAAAGTTACGGACTCAGTTATTTCATTGGAAACAACTAAATTCTGTAATTTATGAGTTTTCAAGTTTGAATTAATATTTTGGACTGCGCTAAATTTTATCAAATTTAATCTATGGCTATTTTTGAAGGATATACCAGAGGCCATTAGTAAAAGTCTTGTGTTAATCTACTAAGCTAAAGACAACATTTTCAAGTGAATTGAAAGTTAAATGCAAGCTAAACATTCCCAGTTTCTGTACTGTACTCATGATCACCATTTTGCTGTTCAATATCTTTTGAGGTGATTAAGATCTCCGGCTTTATTTACCGTAGCATTTAATTTAATGGTTCAGACAGCAATCTTTCACTATAATTATGTTGATTCACAATTCCTATGTTCAATTACCAGAATTTTATATTGGATGGCAATATTTTCAGTTAATTAATAAAATCAAGTTTTTTTTCCAGACTACCATAATTTATGATTTTACGGTGAGTTGCCTTAGTAATTAGTGATTCTTCTCAGTGTAACATGTCAGTGTTTGTAATATTTCATACAAATTAAATGAAAAATCATGATTTTTTTTGTATTTAATTCATAAAGGAATTTGGTTGTGTGTCATCTTCACTAAATCGCTCATATCCAGTTGTCAGCATCCCCAGCCTGACAAATCTGCCTATCTGAGGTGCCCTAATCATCATTTCTATGGTAATCGGAAAAATTAAAGTTATTTCAAGCCATCTTTCCCATGCAAATTTTTCTCAAAAAAAGCCAATCTGCATGGCGTCAGTGATCTCTTTGATGACGCCACGCACAAGGAGAAATATACGCTGCATGCCACCTGCAAATCACATTCATTCCTCGCTAGCCCAACACTTTTCTTAAAAGTAATAAAACTTCCCACATCTTATTATTTCTATGTCTGAAAGAATATTTAATTATGTGTAAGTGAGTAACTAACACACACGTTACCAGTGTGGAAATACCTTTAGTAAATGCTATAATGCACTGTGTCACATGTAGTGATAGCCTGCCTAAAGAATACCTTCACACACAAAAATCCTTCTACAAACACCTACCTACAACAGGATGACGAGATTCTTGGCTTTCAAGGTAATGCTACCGTTACAGACACCAGGAACCGGTGTAAGACAAAACGTGAGCGAGCACAACAGCAGTAGCAAAAGAAGAAAAAAAGGCACCTCCAACACGGAAAGATGAACGAGTGTAAAAAAGTTGAGAGGTCGAATTAACAACTTCGAAGGCTAGACAGCGAACAACTGGATAAGTTAACATATTTCAGTCCAGCAGTCATCTACTGATACAACCCGAGATGAGCAACACAATTTAGCATGCAGTGTGAACAGTATATAAGCAAGCATCATGTAGAAACAGATGTCATTTTGCCTGCAAGCATGGTAGAAAATGGATCGTTAAAATTGTAGTCATGTACTACGATTGTGTACTCTGCTACAATATGAAGACGGAATCAATGTTTGAAGATTTATCATCTGTAACACAGCCGACATCAACATCAGCAATGGGTCCTGAAGAATCACTGCAGGCATTACATTATGAATGTTACTACTGTGTGAAGACTTACACGCCGACATGAAAGTAGTAATTGCTTGTTAGGCCCAGCATACATGGCGTTCCACTGTGATAACTGCGATGTAGTGTTTACCCGCAATGATAACCTGCATAGACATAACAAGAAGTGAAAAGGAAATATTCGTCGTTCATTGAGAAGTGAGTGCAAGTATTGTGACAAGATATTCACTAAACGCACCAGCGCCAAATGTCATGAAGAGTCACTGTCCATTGACCACCGTCTACAAGACCTTCCCATGCATTAACTGCTGTGCGGTATATGCGAACAAGAGTGCCTGGTATGCTCACAATGGGAATTGCTCGAATTGCCAACTTTGGAGGCTATGCATCGAACGACTGGAGAAGGTAACATATTTCAGTCCAACCATGCAGTCATTTACGACAGCCCAAAATAGGCAACGTAAAACTAGCATGCGGTGTGAATAGTATACAAGCGAGTATCACGTAAAAACCAGACGTAATTTCGCTGGCGAGTGCGGTAGTGGAAAATATACAGTTACGACTACATTCATCTAGTACGATTGTGTACTCTGCTACAATACGAAGATGGAATCATTGGTTGAAGACTCACCATCAGTAACATCATCAGCAACAACAAGAGGCACTGAAGAGTAGCTACAAATAGTGCAGTATCAATGTTACCACTGCGATCACATACTCTGCTACAATATGAAGATGGAATCAATTGTTGAAGACTGGGCATCTGTAACACCGTCAGCATAGTCAACAGCAAGAGGTTCTCAAGAGTGGCTACAGGCATTACGTTATCAATGTTAATACTTTAGAAATACATTTAGTAAAAATTGTCATGCATGTCGACATGAAAGTAGTCATTGCTTGTTCAGCCCAGCATACAAGATGTTCCACTTTGATAACTGCGATGCGGTGATTACACGCAGCAATTACCTGTATACACATAACAAGAATTGTAAAGGAAATGTTCGTCGTTCATCGGGTAGCGAGTTCAAGTATAGCGGCAAGACATTCGCTAAGTGCACAGGTGCCATATGTAATGAAGAGAGTCACTGTTCATTTGTTACCGTCTACAAGACCTACCCATGTCTTAACTGCTGTGCGGTGTATCCAAATAAGAATGCCTGGTATGCCCACAGCAGAAAGTATTCTGCAAAAAAATAAAAAAAAAGGTCGCCATTAATGTTTTACTCAAACAAAGAATAAATTGACCATTTATAATTTATAAGTATGCAGTATTATATCATGTCTGTAAAATCAAGGTCAAGCATATATATGTTATGTCTACATTATTCATCTAACAAAACCCACGCTAATATTAGGTCCACCTCCATGACTAGAAAAAAATTACTACCAGATTTTGTCTAAGTCTGAAAGAGAATTAACATTTTTTATTTATAGTGCCAAGTCTCGAACTCAGCTCTCTACCAACTGCTGTTTGAGCAATACACACACAGATGCTCTCGTCATTTTCATTTCTCCAGTCGATCGCTAGAATGCATGAGCATCGTCTGTTAGGATCATGGACGTTTCCAACCATCTTCGTTGCCCCTTTCAGAGGGGAACATCAACATTGTTTTGCATTACCGATGATGATCGCTAGGAGCAAACACGTCGACACACATGACCGAATTCCTACGTACAGATTGCAGAACACTCACCCATACGTAGAGGACACTATTTAACAGCGATGATAATTTAAAGGCATGTATTACGTCACTTGTAAAGTCAAGTAATGCACGACCATCTCAAACAAAATATAGAGTTTAAACCAAAAAAAATCACAATTTTTTTAGAAACTGTTAATATTACAGAAAAAATCATAAGACCTTGGCTTCATCTTCCACGAAGCTGAAGACAGGGCCCATCTTAAGTTGCCAAGGTCTTATAATTATTTCTGCGATTTTAAAAGTTTCTAAAAAATTGTGATTCTTTTTTTAGTTTTGAGTGGTATATTTTGTTTGAGATGGTGGTCAAAGGTCAACATCGCATGACAACATCCAAAGTCAAGGTCATGGTTGCTTGTCATGTTTCCTGCAATTTATGTTTACAGAATGCACACAAAAACTTAAATCTCACTGACAAAATATGAAAATATGAAGACCTACATCATGTGAAATTGGCACAACTACCTTTGTTAAAATTATTAGAATATCGAAAAGCAAACATAATCTCAAGCGAAGATGGAAAATACTTCAGAAAGCCATTTGTGCTGTTTCTGCAAGAAGCCATTTTCTAATAGCTTAAATGCAGTTGGTTGGGTCGAACATGTTCTGCTGCTAGTGTTGCGAGTGGTGGCCGTACTCTGAATTTGACGGGTTTGTTTCACTCAGTTCATAATGCAGTCTTTTGCTATTCTATTGTGCTAGACAGAGCTGCCTGGTCTTGATTAGCATCATGTAACTCAGCGTACAATGCTCAACGTATGTGCAATATGCGTTAGTTGGTAAGTGCTTACAAATAGTTTCCTTTACATTATATATTTTCTTTGTTTCATATCTGTTTGCTATGATATGTAGCAGTGATGACCTTACCGCTCCTCCTGCTTCCCGACTCATAGTATTTTTATTTTAGTCTAATGTGACGTACGTTGCTTGATGCTTGTACAATATGTGACGGTTGGTAGTGGAATATGTGTACCCCTGTACTGTAGTGTAACGGTCGAAGGATGTATGTGGTGAAAATCGTTTGCTATACTGCTGTACTAACCAACGCTACCACATCTGTTTTTTAGACACATGGTGTTATCTAGCATCGACTGGGGTGATGTACAGTGCTCGTTGCTTGTGCAATACATGATGATTGGTACGTGGTTATATATATTTTATATCTCATCATCATCAATAGGTAGCAGTGCAGTCATCTCTTGCATGGCCACTGCTTTAAATGTATGTCTTTGTAAGTCGTGTAATGTGTTTTCAGATGCATAGTCTTGTCTAGCAACAACCGACGCAATATACAGTGCTCGTCACTTGTGCAATAAGTGTTGGTTGGTAGGTAATTATAATTATTTTATATCTCATCATCAATATGTAGCAGTGCTGTTGTCTCTTGCATGGCCACAGGTCATGGCCTTTACAAGTCATGTAATGCAGGTCTTCAAATTATTCCTGCTGGTGAATAGTGTACTGTACGGATGGGTGAGAGTTCTGCATGCTGTATGTAGGAATTCGGTCATGTGTATCGACGCAAGTGCTCCTAGTGATTTTCATCGGTAATGCAAAACAATGTTGATGTTCCCCTCTGACAGGGGTATCGAAGATAGTTAAAAACATCCACGATTCTAGCAGACAATGGTCGTACACTCTAATGGTTGACTGGAGAAACAAAAATGGCAAGATCATCTGTGTGTGTATTGTTCAAACAGCAATCGGTACAGAGCTGAGTTTGAGACTTGACACTATACAAAAAAATATTTATTCTCTTTCAGACTTACAAAAAATACGGTAATTTTTAATAGTGATGTAGGTGGACTTAATATTAGCGTGGGTTTTGTTAGATGAATAACATAACACATAATATACATGGGGTTACGCAATTCCAACAACATAAGTCGGCAGTGTACTCTACAGCTCATTAGCAACAAAACATTCATATTGAAAAATGGGCTACGCAGCTCCAGTACCGAGTTACAGGGGCGAATGTGGGGGAAAAAAAAAAAAAAACACGTAGCCTTATGGAACACCTTTATTGCATTGGACTACAAGAATGTGGAGTGGCTCACACCAGCTGCTCAAAATGTGCAACGTCCACCCGTATGCAGGCTGTGACACATTGCCACTGCATGCAAGGTAGGTCTGCGTGTAACTGATCGGTGGCATCTTTAATCACCTGCTGTAACCGGACACATGAGTCCGGCCGCAGTCCATCGTACACCCGACTCTTCAGGCAGCTCCACATGAAGTAGTCCAGAGGGGAGAGGTCCGGAGAACACACATGAGACCGGCCAACCCCGTCCATTCCAGCGGAACGGAAACGCAGTATTCAGGTATACTGTGACAGTCCTTCCAAAGTGTGGAGGATCCCCATCCTACTGTAACCACATTCGCCTGCGAACCTCTTAATGGCACATCCTCCAATAACAAGGGGAGGGCGTTGACTAGAAACTCCCTGTAGACGTGAGCAGTAACACTGCCAGCAACGTAATGTAGGCCGATGAGCCGTGAGCCAAGCACACCGCACCAAATGTTTACTGAAAACCTTTCCTGAAAATTGTTTTCCGTGACATTGTGCGGATTGGCGTGTGCCCACGTGTGCTCATTGCGGCTGTTGGTGATGCCCTGACACATGAATACTGACTTATCAGAGAACAGAATGAGGGATAATGTGTCCACGTGTTCTTGCATCCAGGTGTTAGGGATGCAGGCTGTCTGCGCGCAATATCCACCACACCTGTGTTGGCAACACCTCTGTCGTCCATGCAATTGCATGTACGCTGGTATATCGTGCTTCCACGATCTCCTGTGTTCGTTGCGGGCAGGCTCCTGTCTCCCTTCAACACTGGTACACCTTGGCAAACATCGTATGATGCAGCGCTCGGCGGGCTGGGAACGCCGATGATACTCCACCACCACACAATGCCCATTGCCATCACAGAATCCATACACGTACACCATGTCCGCGTACTCTGCTCTTGTAAACAGTCTTGGCATGGTGCATCTCCTCGCCTCGTAATCCCAACATTGACAGACCATGCCGGCCTCCCGGCACTGTGGCCTTCATGTGGTTTAATGGAACACTTTGTCAACTGCGTATGAGGGTGTGTCTTTCACCTGTCCTATCGGCACAGCAATGGACGGGTTTCTCCATTGCATCTGTCTGTGTTCCTTGCGCGTCCGTCCCTGTAACTCGGTACTGGAGCTGCGTAGCCCATTTATGTATATAACTTTTTTTGTTGCCAATGAGCTGTAGAATACACTGCCTACGTATGTTGGTCGAATCGCAGAACATCCTGTTTATAAACTTCACCTTTATTTTACAGACATGACATAAGACTGCATACTAATATATGATACATGGTCAACTTATTTTTCATTCGAGCGAAACATTAATGGCAACTGTTTTTTTTTGCAGAACACTTCCTGCTGTGAGCACACCACGCACTCTTATTTGCATATATCGCACAGCAGTTAACACATGGGTAGGTCTTGTAAACGGTGGTAAATGGACAGTGACTTTCTTCATGACATCTGGCACCGGCGCGCTTAGTGAATGTCTTACCACAATACTTGCACTCGCTTCCCGATGAACGACGAACATTTCCTTTACACTTCTTATGTCTATACATGTTATCACTGTGGGTAAACACACCATCGCAGTTATCAAAGTGGAACGTCTTGTATGCTGGGCTGAACAAGCAATGACTACTTTCATGTCGACATGCACTACAACTTTTTACTGAATGTATTTCCACAGTAATAACATTGATAACATAATGCATGTAGCCACTCTTCAGGGTCTCTTGCTGTTGTTGCTGCTGACGGTGTTACAGATGATGAGTCTTCAACCAATGATTCCATCTTCGTATTGTAGCAGAGGATACAATCGTACTAGATGAATGTTGTTGTAACTGTCTGTTTCCCACTACCGGCTCGCCGGCAAAATGATATTGGTTTTTTACATGATGCTCGCTCGTATACTCTTCACACTGCATGTTAGTATTATGTTGCCCATCTTGGGCTGTCTTAGTAGATTACCTCTCAACTTCTTTACGTTTGTTCATCTTACATGCTCAACTTAGTCTTTATTTGAGAAATTCCTGTTGTAAGCATAACAGGCACTCTTATTTGCATATACTGCACAGCAGTTTAAGCATGGGTAGGTCTTGTAGAAAGTGGCAAATGGAAAGTGACTCTCTTCATGACATTTGGGGCTGGTCTAGATAAATGTACTCACTGATGTTTTCTAAAGATATATTATTTATTTTTATATTCCTAACTGTGGCCCATTTATTAAACATAACTTTTGTTTTTGAAAGATGTATGCTCAGGCCAACTGCTTTACACTCAAGAGGCAAGATCAGAAACCAAGGTTTGGAGGTTTCAATGTCATTGGCCAAGAGTGCAATGTCATCTGTGAATCTCAAGTTACTACTAGTTTTCTGCCATTGATTATAATTCCCTTTTCTACCCACTCTAATTTTGACACTGCCATCTCCAACATAGCTGAAAATAACTTTGGGGAGATGGGATCACCTTGCTTAACACTTCTTTCAATGTGGAAGTCTGTAGTTGGCTCACTGACAATGACTGAGGTGGTGTCATAGATGTAATGGAGCACTCTGACATAGGCCATGTCTATACCCTGCTCAATTAAGGCTTGCAGGACTGCCTTGTGAGTTGCGGAATCGTAATCGTCGAATGTGAAAGATATTCCATCTGAAATACTGAAATGTGTAATATTTGAATGCAAACAAATATTTTATATTCTATCAGATGTCAACTTAAATATTTAATTTGAGCATGTCATCTTTAGATTTGCTCAAATTACCTCTCTTGGACACTTGCGGTTCAAACCAACAACTACGTGAGTAACAGTATCCATATTATTTATAGCTGAAACAGTCTTAATATGTTTTCACTTGTATCAAATTGCATGACTAGACTCAGTTCCAGAGGATAACGAGACATATTAACATCCGAGACAGCTGGATAGCATCCGTAGAGAAAAGTGACCTTACTTAATTTGAAAGTTTCATTTTCTTCAAACTAATTATTACTTAAAGTTTCAGAAAATACAAATCCTTACTTTGGTAAAATTAGAAGAGTTAACAGCATGTAGGGTCTGTTATTTCACTACAGATTGATAAACATTGCAAGTCCCACATCTACTAAGAGCGACCTTACTTGAAGAATCCAGACGGAGTTGGTGACAAATTACTCATCGGAGTCTTTTCTCACATAACTCTCAATGGCTGAACCTAGTACTGGGGTGCCTCTCCAACACCTTAAAGCCAAAACTTAGGGTGGCGGACATTGCAAAATAAATAACACGTCTTCAGGTAAACTGCTAAGAAAAAATTTATGCATCATGTTCCAAAACGTATGTAGCACGAATACACAAGATCCAAATCACGAACAAAAGAAAATAGGAAAAATAATCTTATTACATGAATTTCTGAAACATTAAACCAGTCAAGTAAATGTAAATAAAATAAAGAGAAAATGGCATCAAAAATAGAATATACTGATTACACCTTCCGTAGGGGCTTGCAAAAATATATCAAATAAAATAATACCATTTCACATAAAAGGAAAACAAACATGCACAACAACTAGCACAATGTAGTTAAACCATTTCACAATCTGAATCTCTCCACTGTAAATACTCGGTGCTCATGTTGTTGTTTTGAGGGTTTTTGCTTTTTCCAACTAATGTAGGAGAGTCCGTATGCCATTTGTGTTAGTTAACTTCTTTTTCCAGTGCACTCGTGTTTGCAAGAAAATTTAGCTAGCTTCCTGTAAGTCAGAATAACGGAAGGTCCTGATTCTGCAAACCCTAGAACAACGTCACACACAACTTTTTAATGCTGTGCGACATATAGAACGGCTTGGCAGAGCCAATTTTACTCTCCACCTTTTGCGGCCAAGCTTGGAGTTAACCATAAGAAAGTAAATTTGTGTGTGTGTATTGGTAATATTGCCAATTTAGGTATTGTTAGGTTAGCTGTTTTTGCAATTTAACGCAGCTTCATGATAAAATAATATGATTACGTACTTATTTTTCGCACGTTTTACCCTGCAATTCCCTTGATCCTCATAACCATCCCACTATTGTTTTTATGGTGTGTATTCATATCTTGATGCCCCGAGAAAATTTGTGTTCTGTGTAATTAGTAGTGTGGAATTATATCAATTTCCGTGATTTTTTTTCCGGAAAAACCCCTATTCTTAACATTTACCTTATTAACGTGTAACCATTTAAGTTTCTGTACTGAACAATGCTCATTAAATTTAGATGGCAACACAAACCCCAACCTCTCTGGCCAAGTAATAATCTTGCGAGTACAAAAGAGAATTGTACAAAATAGCCAGAGTAAGTATAGATCATAACATAACAACTCACTATAGAAAATATTGCAAAGTTCTGAGGAAAGTCATAAAAATATGCAAAAAAAACACGTGTACTTCAGTTCTCTCATTCACAACTTAAAAAAACAAAATCAGAAATACATAGTCCATCATAAAAAGTGAAACCGGAAAATCCTATGAATGAAACCCGGGGATAAAGCTAAGAGTCAAGGACATGGAGCTGTCAGATATATATTATTATTAAGATATATTTATCTTAATAATAAACAACTAATTCATTTACCTGTTGTCCACTTAAGAATGTCCCAAAAGGGGCCTTCTTACTCAAGTCAGCTGTTCAATAACCTAACCCATTACTTGCAGAAATTATGCTTCACAAATACGAATCTCTTCAAAACAGAATTAAGAGTTCTTAATAAGCAAAACTTTTTATTCTGTAGACAAATATTTTTCATAAACACAAAAAATATTAACCACTATGTTATTTTAATCAAGACTAGAAACCCCCATGGACCAATTAGTGTGAGTTATTGTGTAAAGCCAATGGAATGCGTGCCTCTGTTTTGGTTTTTATTTCTTTATAGATTGGAGTGGCCCAGGACACAGCACAGATGTGCAAAAGAAATTGAAGAATGAACATTAAATATTGAAAATTCAAGACTATTTGTATTTTATTTTACATTTGTTTATAATTCAATATTATTATAATCCTTTGATGTTTTCATATTGTTCTGTAAATAATGTGTTCATGTTCTGCACATAATATGTTCATGTTCTGACTTGTCCGGTGTCTTCGTACAAACTTGAATTCGAAAAAAGACCAAATGGATACTACAAATAAACAATAAAAAATACACTACAACCTGAACGTAGCTACCAGCACAACCCTTGTTATTTTATGTAGCAAATGATGCTGTGTTTTGTTACGATACATACCTCACATTCAATTTCTTTTATAGATTCGGAAGGGCAAAATATTTACGACATAACGCACAAACAGCGTAGTTTCCACCACACATATATTGTCCGAAAGAAGGAAGATAACATTTTCTTGGCCAATAAAATTGTACATAAACACTAAACACTTTCAAAATTGAATCTTCCAAGCTTAACTTCCTCCTATGGGAACATTTGCTACCGATAAACAATAAACAATAACAAACGGTATTACGTAATTTCAAAGGAAATTTCACTACTTACAAACTCTATGACTGGGTCGAAAACAATTTTGTAATTATTTGTATTGGATTTGTCAGGATGTTACACTTGCTAATTTTTTTTCATGTGAGATTTTTTTTCTGTAGAAAATGCAACGATTCGTTTAGTTTAATAAACCGTTATTTATACACTGTATATAATTTTATAGTATCTGGGCCGTGTTCCGTTCTCTACCCTGATGTCGAAAGCAAAATAGCCACCAATAGTTGTTCCGTCCATCAATGCGTTTAAAGCAGAGGTGCGGAACGGTTTAAGTCAATTTTTGGTGCCTAACCGTGATCCTGTCGTACGATTTGACAGCATAACGTATTTTAATATATGTAAACAAGGCATCGTAAATATTTATGTAAATTTAATTTTTCCCTTCTGTACCTATATTATAATAAATTGTTCGTATTGCAATTTTAAACAGCACAATGACTTAAGATATTTTATTAAATAATTTCTCACCTGAAATCAAATAATTATTTTTTGCAACTGTATTCAAACTTTTTATTTCTTTTATGTTAAATGTATTTGTATTGTATGTTTTGAAAGAACAATTACAATTTATTTTATTATGTTTTTTAATACAGTATGTTATTGTATGTTTTTGTATGTTACTTAAGTACTTATACATTACAAACTGCTAATTTTTTTTTTGGTATACCATCTCACTTGCTATTTTTCTTTTTGTAATTAATAAGAGCACAATTTTCTTAAAAAAAAAAAAAATATTGATTAATTTCTCCCCTCTTATAAAATCAATTTTTTTTATTGTAGTCAATCTTTCTCCTTCTACTGAAGAAAAATGTAATTGTACTGTATTTCTGAAATACCTACTCTAATCCTTTTATCTTGTTTAATACTGTGTGTTATTGTGAATGTATTAGGTTTGCTCGGGCGTCCAGAGCTTTTTATTCTCGAGAGCAAGTTGCGAATTTCTGAGAGCAAGATAAGATCAGGAAAGAGCAAAAAGCGCACTGCTCTTTCCTGCTACCAACTGAACGACGAAAGCCACGGAACTGTTTACTACTAATCAACTGATCACAACATCATGAATCTGTAAATTTTAACTTTATTAAGTATGGCATTGTAGGGACACGGCCAGTTCCGAGGCGGCAAAAAAAAAACAGGCATGCTCTGTTAAAAGAGGATGCCTGGTAACCCTACTAGCACCAAATATTGTAAAATGGACCATGCAATGACAGTCGTAATTTCGACATAACCCTAACCTTGCGATGCCTGCTAAAACAAAAACTATGTTATTGGTTATTAGGGGCAATCAGAGTCTTTTATTGCTTGGCAAATTAGATAAAGTGGCCTGTGATTCGTTATGATCAGTGGCGATGCGTGCTATAACTTCATGGACAAGATATTGCGTGCAGGAGGCAGTAGAGGTGTTGATATCCATAGTTACGGGGTGGGGGTCTGGGGGCCCTCCCTCAGGAAGAATTCGATTTCAAGGTGCAAAATGGTGCCATTTAAACATTTTTTGTACCTAAATATAAAATACACTGCTAGTAAAAATATTAATATTTTTAACATAAAATTTGGCAGAGTTAAAAATATTACAATGATACCTTCATCAAACATGGAAACTTGTCCACTCAAAATCAATATTAATTTAATACCTTTCGACACTGAGGTATTTACATACGGAGCAATTTTGTAGACAGGAAAAAAAATTATTTGTTTGTGTAAAGATGGAAAGCAGTCAATGCGAATGAGCAGGAGGCAGGAAAAAATAAGAGGTAGAGTGCACATCAAAAGGGAAGATTATTCTAGCACAGCGTAAGGGAAGGAAGCACAAAATGGAATGTGTTCAGTGATAGCCTGCAGGAGGGAGTGAAAACGAGTAGGGCAGTGGGGTGGGGTAGCCGAAGTCATTACAGCCGAGCTGAAACTATATTTATCAATATCCTTGCGCCCTTGTAAATTATAGTTTGTTCCCTGCAGATGTTTTTCACCAAAAATTAACCAATGATTATATTTCAATCAGCTGGAGCACAGTTGCGAAGATATAGGGACATATGCACAGGTCATGCAGTGTGTGTGCGAATACTGACCACAGGTGTAACAGATGTTTATGATATCCTAATGTCATTGAATTGCTCATCAGTGTAATTAGATGCACCAACACAGAACATTGTCACCCAAAGCGATAGTTTGCGCCTCAAAGGTTGTCTCGCAACCTGATACAAACGTAATATGCCTAGATCATACAACACACACATTCCACATGCCACATCACTACATAGCTACAGGAAAATGTGTTATGAAAAGCTGCCTTGTGCTTTCGGAACATGTAGTATTGATACATTCAAACATGTAGACCTGCATAGTTTTATTGTACTTATAGAGCCAATATTTACATCAGTCTTGAAATGTGCATATAAGCTGATGTGTACACACGTTTTTCCAATACTGTTCACCTTCTGATTCGACTTTGTAGGAGTGCTAATCATATTCGCACAAATGCACTGCCAGCCGCCAATCGGTCGACACTTGTCAATCATGTGCTAGTTATTTATTGTCCACCACACTACCTGAATGTCAAAATCATCCATGGTAGTCTTCATTTGTCGTTTCGCTAGAAATTTATATGCCGTAGAAAAAGATTTTAATGTCCAATCCTCGAACCCTACTTCATGCTTTATTCTGTAAATAACTGTGGGTAGAACAACTACCGCACCACTGTGACTTGTTCCTGACGTCCACATATCCCTTGTGCCTGTTTGTTCCATCGCAGACGCATCAGCCACACAGCAACACTCGGCCAATCGACATTAGGTCACAGTCTGATCAGTGCAGATTGACAAGAACGGCACTACATTTTTCTTGCCTCCCTGTAACACGTGGCCGCATGGTCATAATATTTAACATTCACCAAAAGAGGTAACACCGGTGATAAATAGATATGTGGACTAAAAGAGTGTGTCCCATGAAGTCACAACCGTTAGACACAACAGCCATTGGAGGGAACACTGGGGATAATAGCACCGCTTATCCCACGACTTTCCAATGTACGCGATGTCGATGGACCCCTTGGCCGAATTCGGAGTGCGACGTGGTTCCAAGTGGTTTCAAAAGGCGGGGAATATAATTCCCGCAGGAAGTGTGAAGTGGCGTGCAGTTTCCTAGCAGCATAATTAATATGACAATTTTAAAGCATAATTCATGGGGAACCCCCTGCTCCAGCATAGAGAGTCGAAAAAATTCCATAGAAAACAGGGTGTAGCTCCACCCTTAGTTACAAAATCCGTGTGTCACCACGTACATACACATTCCTGAAATTAATTACATAAGCACACATGCCGATTCTAAAATGTTAATTATAAGAGTGTACATGAAATCATCTATCGAGAATCAACCACCTGACGCATAATTTCATTTAATATCACCCTTCAAGTGTGGTGACATGCACGTGTTGTCACATTCTTGACCATCTCTGGGGCTCCTGCATTCACGAGTATGTCACCGATGACTTTTAGTTTAGCAATCTTAATTATGCGCACCATCAATTTCACTTATCATGTTATCATAAAGTTCAGTTTTTTTCATGTTTTCATTTTTGATGCCAGGTTTGCCGGACATGTGGCGAAACCGACGCCATGTCGTTAATCAGACGTTAGCACTCAAGACAACCGGCAGGGCAGACAGTAAGCTCCACGTATCCCCCGCGGCAATTCAATATAGGCTGCATTTTTCTTCATATCCATAGTTAACATAATTCAAGAACCTTTTAGTACAGTCATACCATAATTATACGTGTTTTATTTCATTTAACTCTTCTGAATTCATCGGGTACTCCTCCCTAATAGCAGCCTTCGAATTTACAAGTGTATTTCAGTTTATGTTTTGTATTTACAGGGCCTGCCTCCCACAAGCAGGGTAAATTCAGTGGTAATATAGGCATGCGTAGTGTCCGACAGCTTCGTCCACAGAAAATATTTTACCTCCACGAAATATAATGTTAAAATTCACTCTGCTCTCCTTCATTTTGACCACGTATCCAGAGTAGCCATGGCCCTCAGCCGTTCGACCCCCATCAACAATCTTTGTCTACGCCTTAAGTGGTGTCGGGCACATCATCAGTTCCTGTTCCCCACCTGCTCTCAAGCCTGACACGAACACATCAACAGCACCTCTGGAGGTGCAACACATCAACTGACTCTTCTCACTACCTCAGAAAGTGGTATTTGAATGCCTTCATATGATTCATTGGTCATGAAATTCAGTACATTAAAATTACTTCCCTGCATTCACTGTTCACGACTTTACCTTGCAATTGTTCCAACTGTTAATTTTATCAACAGAAATATTACAGTATGTACGTTAATTTATGCTCTTCGCACATATAGAATGTACACGCATTCTCGCACCACTCGCATATTGATGTTTTTACTCTAGCGCAAGAGACAACCGAACATCTGAGGGCCGACGAGGGAAGTGTGACGCATGCGAAGGACATCCAGATTGTTGCGCGTTGGAAATTAATGGTGGTTTGGTCTGATCAGTGTCCCAGGTCATTGATTGCACATATATAGCACATGCCATTATCATATTAGAAAACGACTTGATTAAAATAGCTGCAGACTCATGACTGCGACCATTATAAACATCACTTTCATTATGATTAACTTTAAATTAACTACCATATATACTGAAATCGAGAATTTCAAGGATTCATCACTGCTACAGAGTTATATAACATATTATATAATTGCATTAACATTTCTGATAACTGTGCACAAATTTCACTTATTATTACATCTGCAAACATTCACATCCGTCACAATTATTGTACAGTAAGTTAATTTTTTAACATAAAAACCTACATTATAACATCCTTTGAAAACAATAAATATGGCCAGTAAAACAGTTTGTTTAGGCTGTTACACCCGGCTAACCACAAGTGTTTCAATTTTTTTTTTTTTTTTTGGAATTGAGATACAAAATTACCTTTCTTGCATGTTGTCATTATCGTAAGTTCAGGTGTCGGCCTACCCTCTTTAATGATGTCACATCTTTCCTGAAAAGTGATATCACTGCTGAAAAAATGCTTCACTCTAAGTCCACACACACTACACTTACACACACATGATTCTGTTGCACTCATTCTATCTACTTGGTTCTCAGTCTCACATGGTAATTTTGTAATTTTTATGTAGGGTACACATCGCGCACGAATAAGTATAACATTCTCAGATCCAAAACTAGATTAAATAAAAACAATACGATTCGTGTTGTGCAAACGAACTTGCCGACGAATCGATCTAGTTACTGTAAACTACACCGCGCCAACTGTAGGCGGCCAGGCCAGCTTCGGCTATGTTCGCGTCAGTTCTGTGAAGAAAGCACTACAATCGTAGCTTCTGACACAGGTTAATGCAGCCATAAGGCCCCCGCCCCTCCCCGAGTGGTCTTCCTACCCTGCCGCCCCTCCATCGGGTGGGAAACCATTGCGACCGCTTACCTGCTAAAAGCATTACTTACAGAGCTTCCAAACATCTTGGTTTTGCTAGCCAACGAGTTGTTTTCGTATAATGTACAGCATCGTTTCCCGAGTAGAATGTGTATCGCATGAGTGAAAAGTTACCTTAAAGTAAATATAAGTTAGAATTTAATATTTATTTTAAATATAACATTGTCAGCAAACTGTCTGGGCAGGCACTGCTTGCCTTGCTTGCCCTAACGAGATAACCTCTACGACCGTCATAACATTTTTCTTCAAGGCTGAACGTAATATTTTCATCATTATCTACAATTACATTTACAGTTCTCAGAGGATGACCAAACATATACGCAAATATTTAACGTGACAGAAAAGATTTGAAGTAAAACCAGCACAATCTCGTAGTCCAGACTATGGACATGGTCCAGACTATAAACACACAAATTTGGTGCCCTTTTTTCTTGCACTCGATCTCACTACTACTCTGCTCTTCCTCGACAGTAAGAGCAGCAAGTTAGAAAAGGAGCAGTGCTCCTGACGCCCGAACATCCTTCCGAAAAAACACTTCCGGAAAAATTAACGCTCAAAATGAAAATGAGCAAGAAAAGAGCAGAAGTAGTAGAAAGATCACATCGCCCAAACAAACCTATTGTATGTTACCTTGTATGCAATGACAAACTGCCATGAAGTTTTCTGTGTACCATTTGCCCTTTATGAACAGGGTTGTTAGTGGGAAATTGCCACAAATAAATAAACAATAAATAAAAAACAGCCACCATGAGTACATATTAACCTTAAAGTTATATGCACAGAAGATAAACATGTTACAAGTTGGAATTCCTTTTTTTTTTTTTTTTTTTTTTTTTAATTTCACCTAGTTATGTTTGTGTGGGTTCTGTTTAATTTATTTTAATGGCAAAAAGGACACGGTATCTTTTTTTGGGGGGAGGGGGTGAGCCGATCCTTTATTTTTTAACGTCTTTCATGAGACGACATAGTTTTGATGGAGCAGTGGAAAATTTTGTTCGTATGGAAATAACATTAAAATTATTGTAACTTCAAACAATTTTAACTTCAATAGAAAAACAAAACATTATTAATACATCGCTGTTCGTATTCGTACAGGTGCAGCAATACACACACACATAAAATGTACTTTGGCCAAATTTAACCTTATACTCCTTGAATTCACGAAATAGGCAAAGAAATAAATATTATTTACACACCACAAAAGTGTTGAAAGTGCGACTTTTTCAGTCCACGTGCATTTGCATTTAAGTAATTATAGTAACAGTTTCCAAATAGTGCATTATTTACTAAACACGCGAACTTACTGTTAGCTAAATTTGCAACCTCTAAAAAACATGTTTTCCTACGGAAATCCTTACTATTTTACATCACCAAAATCAAAATTGTTCGTCATTAGTATTATATAATTTTTCTTTTTGTTCCTTATGACCCATCAGGATCACGAGTGGCTTGTTCAGCGCATCTTCACTGTTCCCAATACCTCTTCATTCTTTCACTCCTCCTGTTTCTCACTCCAAGCATATACAAACTCTCTTGCCTAATGTCAGCATCTCTGTTGCATACATTGCGGCATTCCTGATGGTCGACGTATATTGTTTCTGTTTGGCGTTCCTCGATAAGTTCTTCTTCCCGTAGGTTGACTTAGCCACATATCTAAGTCTCTGGAGTAACTGTGCCCTGTTTAGTGTACTATTGTTGTTTTGTATTTTGCCAGTTATGTTCTCTCCCAAATACTGAAAGCTGTCTACTCTCTCTACAACTTCCAGTCGGTTTTTGCATTCAATACCTTGGTCTTTCTGTTGGCTATCTTCAGGCCGACCTTCGCTGCAATCTCTGCTAAGTTTGCTAGCCCCATCCTCGCTTCCTCTTCCTTCTCGTTTAGCAATGCCATATCATCCGCAAAGGCCAGGCAACTCACTATTACATTGTGCTTGTTCTTGTACCCAATCTATACGCCTTCAATCCCGATGGCTTTGTTTAACTGTCTCCAATGTCTCATCACTTCGTCCAGGACAAGGTTAAACGGTATCTGCCACAGCTAATGCTTTACCTAAAGTGCTATCATACAGTATAGTTTAGTTTGAAGCTTTTCCTAATGAACCGACATCAACATACAGAAACCTGTAGTTGCTGTCTGCTACTGCCAATAATACTACCGTGAAATGTGTTTGTAATAGTAGTAAAGCGACTCCGAATGTTCTGGGTTAATGATACGCACGTGTTTCCTCTTCACGGCTGCCAGACAATGAGGAAAATGTGCCGTCTTCTTGAAACCTTCAGCTATCTCATGCCAAAACTCCTTACTAAACAGTACTTTAGAAAAGGTAACACACACACAGTAACACACACACAGTTACTCTGTCTTGTGTTGCAACATTATATTTAGCTCTGTTGGTCAAGTTTGCACAGCCCAGAAGGTTAACCCCTCCCCTCCTTGTTCTTTCTAGTTGCAGCATCACTCAGTTGCACGTGTGCACCTGCTGACCCTCCTCATTAGACCTTACTTACCCCCTTTTTCTTATTTCCCTCTATATAATTTATTTGCAGAATCAATCATTAAAATAAACACTGCTCATGTTTCCTAGAACCATACAAACTCTCCCGCTGTCGCCGATGCTAACCTCCAAATTCTCACTATTCTGGCATTTCCCCACCACATTGACGTCAGTGCTCGAAGCATTTGTGCTTTTCCATCGTGCTGTTTATGCGCGAGATTCGCCGGAATTAAATTTACGTTGAAGGTGTACCGATGCGCCTGGAAATGTGTTCAGAAGAATTACGCTGCGTATATCCTGTTGATTAAGGTAACTTTATTAGAAATCATTACAATCGATTGTGAAATTACATTATCGATATATATCTGCCACGCCCCCTTCAATGTACAAATCTTTGGTCCTTGAATCATATGATACCAGATATTGGCGATCTGTGAAGTAAAGTTATTGAGAAAATGTCTGGTATTATTTTATATTTTTTAGCTCTGCTAATTACTGGTAAGTTCACATAGTTAGGAAATGGAAGATTAATTTATTCTGGAGTATTGTAGTTAACTATGAGAGCTTTTTTATTTTTTGGGAAGATTTGAAATAATGTAGGGCGTGCTGCTGTGAAGTGGAAAAAAAAAAAAGGAATTGTAAATATACGGTATATTTTTGACTTCCACTGTGATAATTTTGTTTGTTTGCTCAGTTGTGTTCGTGGCATGTAAGTATTTCAAGGGTGCTTTATAGGTTTGGTGATGTAGAAACTAGGAAGCTAGATTAACCCTAATTGCAGTCTCCACTGCGCCCCCTATCAAACCTTTTCCAACCTCTTACCAGTTGTATAATTATGTCTGGTAACTAGCTAAATTAGGGGCTCGTGTGAAGTAAAGGTTCATAGTACAGAATATTACGTACACGGTGACTAGCATCAAGGTAAACCTGAAAAAGTCGGAGAATTTTACAATTGTGGATATTTACGTGAGGTCAAGGAATTGAGATAAAATGATTATAAACGATTTAATTAAAAAAATTGGATTCTTGTACTTCCACTTAATGCGATCTCTTGAATATGTGCACAATTCTGGTTTAGTCCTCCACTGCGGGAAGATTTAAAAGCTTGGGTGCAGTTTTGTTTCTTTATGTTTGTTTTATTGTATCCATGAGATCTTTTTTGAATACATAGCTGTACAAAGATATTGGTAAAGTCAAATTACAGTATACAAAGTTGATACACTGGACATAGTAAACACACACATATATAGGCCTATGTCAGATTACACGTATACACATATCTTTTCTTCACAATTTGACTAATCTTCCAACATGCTGTGGGGCGTCATAGTTTTGCTGAGAAACAGAAGGAAAAGGAAACAAATAAAGTACTATACGTATTTTTGCTTTGACTGGTTTTCTTTTGGACACACTGCGTATTTATATAGTAAAAAATGTGATTTTAGATGCAAGCATAACAGTTTATAAATAACATATTAACAAACAATTATTCAATAATCATTCAGAATAAGGGCATTTCCGAACATAACTAAATATTTCCTAAAAAAATGTATAAATTTACATGTTAGTGGTGAGGGCTATAATCAGGGAAATTGTATGGTAAAACACGTAAAATGTATGTAAATTACTCCATGTAATTTGGGTTCCTTAACCACATTAAATGCAAGAAGACCTAACCTTATTTAAACCTAACTTCATAATATGATTATAGCGGGAGAGATTGCCAACATGAGAGTGTGTTAGGACAAGTATAATAAGTAAGCTTACGTCGGTTCATACACTACCTGTGAGTCACCTACCCTATTGTGAAGTTAGCATTAATTTGGTTAGATCTTGTGCATTTTACATGGCTAGCTGCATCACTACTTAAGCCCTTTAATACCCAGTCAGATGCAATACTACACTGTACAAATATCTACACGTACATTCCATGCAAACACTACAGTATACATTACGTTACCCATGTAAGCAGTGAATTTAGTTCCTTTGTGATTTATCGCTGATAAGACCCGTATACAACACACAAACATCTGTAGACTTTGTGTAAACCCCACAAACACGTGTTTTACAGCAGTTATTATATTATAACATTTCACCTGGAAACAATTTTAAAGAAATATTTGTATTTCCTCACAATACATCGACAACATGTCACATGGAAATAATCTCACAGAAAAATGAGTAATAGCACTTGCAAATCGTAAGCCATGGCATGGTAAAATGCACACTGTTATACTGAAATCACACATATTCTGAGCATAAAACTGTCACGTTAACCAAAATAGATGCACATTTGTTTCCTGTATGTGCACGATTGTCCAACGAATGTATTGTGGCGATACATGTCAACTGCTTGTAAACGTATTTTTTTTATATGATATACTGTTTATATTTGTATTCTATATCTTACGTAGTGCAATCTTCTTGTGTATATAGACAATGTAAGCCTTGAAATCCTCAATAAAATTAAATGGTATTCTACCACTGCTTGAGTACCATGTTTTATAGCTATAACCTTTGTGCTTCTGAAAAACGTAGGTACCCTGTAACATAACGTTTTATAAAATAAGCTTTTGTTTCCGTAGGCGTCACATATATGTGACATAAATTTCATGCATTTTACAGCATACACCCTGATCGGTAAAATTCCAGAATAGGGGCTTTTTTGATAAAATGGAAAAAAATCTCTGGGAAAATGGTACAATTCTACTCTATTTACAGGGTGGCCACTCTTCCGGAAAACCTGGAAAAGTCAGGGAATTGTACTGGTCAGGGAAAATTCAGGGAATTTTGTCAAATCTTTAAGAAAGGCAGGGAAATGTTTTCAAGATAAATACCGAAGTGTGAATTTTGTATTTTAAATTACGGAATTTGTTTTCCGGCAATGAATCTTGAGGGAAATGTTTTCAGTAATTTTCGACCTTTAAGTTAGTATTTATGATTAGTATGGATGTGAATAAACTGCTACCATCTCTGTAGTGGACAGTTTCTGTTTTTTTTTTTTTTTTATTGTTAACATTTATTTATGTATTTTCATAGGGAGTTGGACAATTTAAATGTTGCAAATGGTTTGTCAAAAATTATTATTAAAGCCAGTCATACCATACTGGAAAGGTCAGGGAATTTTGAAACAGAAATTTAGTGGCCACCCTTATACACAAAATACGAATTTACTAGGGGCGTCAACATTTGACCAATAGAAACCCAAAAAATTATATTTGGGAGGGCTACAAAGATCAGGAAAATTGTGGGGTAAAACGAATGAAAAATAAATAATATAATATTCATGAAAATACATTAAATTGCAAAAAAACAGCCTAACATTATCTAAATTTACAATATCAATACAAGCTACAAATATGATAGTGGGGAGGGCTATGAAGATCAGGGAAATTGTGGGGTAAAAAAAAAAGTAAAAACTGTGTACATTTTCCTGATAAAATTTTACCCCGCAATTACCCTACAGTTCATAGTCCTCCCCACTATCGTATTTCTAAATTGTATTGGTAACATTGTCAGTAATGTAATGTTCAGTTCAATATTTTTGTAATTAATGTTTTCATGATATAATATTATAATATATTATTTACAAATTGCATAAAAATATGTTAAATTGCAAAACATCTTCACATTATTTCTCAGTGCAAATAGGGTACACATGAAAATCATTTATGGGGAAACTCCAAGCTTCACTGATGCGTGACGTTTTGTGTTGCCACCAAAAAAAAATTGCAGACACGCCTTCAATCACTGTTTTGGGGGTTTACTCACCTGCTGGTATTCATACTCTGGCTTAGTGCATAATGTTTGGCTACGCTTGTACAGTATTTTCCCATGCAAGGTGGCTATGCTTGAATAACATACATCATCACAGTAACATTTGGGTGAGAGTGTATTGATAATATGGGGAATTTAGGTATGGTTTGGTTAGATTGTTTTGCAATTTAGTGTATTTCCGTGTTATATCTGAAATAATCGTAATATTTTATCATGAAAACACATTTAATTGCACAAATATGTAACCTAAAAACACCTTTATTTGCAAGTTACAATTTTATTACGAAAACGTACATATTTTACACTCATTGTACCCCACAATTTCCCCGATGTACATAGCCCTTGCCAATATTGTATTTGTAACTTGTATTGGTAATATTCTCAATTTAGGTATTGTTCCGTTAGATCTTTGTGCACTTTAACACATTTACATAATTAAATATTACTATTATGTACATATTTTTCACTCATAAAATTCAACTAACATAACCTCACACAATACTACACACTTGTTTTCACAATATAATGTATTTTACATCCAATTTTTATAATGTATTGCACATAACTCACCCAATCCATTGGTCCTAAATGATAAACCATGCCACAAAGTGTATTCAATTTGACTACCTTCAATACGCTCAAAATACCGCACAGATATTATGTTTTAACTTTTACAATAAATCTAATATCACACAATACTCCTATTTACGCAGACAGACGGAAACTCCATACAACACGCCAAACAGCACATTTACATTAAAACCTGCAGAACAGTGCACTGTTGCAACTTACAATGTCAGACAGACCCACAATTAGGGATGGGCCAAACAGTTATTTTCATGTAATGTGTTCCGTCGTTCCAGTTTCAAACAAGTAACACTTTCCAGGATCATGTTATTTTTCTAACAGGTTACTGTGAAACATTTCTCACCTGTCCCGACGTTCCTGAATATAAAGATTACGTTGTTCGTTGTTGCAATGCTTGGCATTCCAGGAAATAACATTCACGCATGCGAACTGTTGCAAACCAAGACGTTCCAAAAAGGAACTTTTACACATGCGCACTCTCACAGTTTGCCAGCCGAAACGTAAGTGAAACTTGCGTGGCTGCGACCAATCAGAACAGAACATTCTGAGTTGTTTGCAGAAAACTGTTGTTTAAAGTAATGTAAGTATAAGTAATACTAAAAGTCATATATGCGTACATGTTTACATTTTGTTCACAAAAATAATCGTATTGATAGAAAACCGAGGCTTTGAAGTATGATTTGTTTAAATGTAGTTTTGATATATGAGGTTAGGTTAGGAACAAAAGTAAACAAAGCTAGACGTTCCAAAAAATAACTTTTATGCATACGCAGTAGTCAGGCGTTGAGGCTATCCAAGGTGTTCCAAAAATAACTTTGTAAACGATGGAATGTGTTACTTGTGTTATGTGTTACCAAATTGTGACAGTTAAATAATGCCCATCTCTAACCACAATGCACATGACGTTAACCACTGTCGTATGAATACTAACATGGCGACGCATGTGTACTGTATAAACACACCATCTCTCAACATATTTGTACAACGCATATATTTATTCTACTAGTAATACATTACGTAGTACACTCCTCTCATCAATATACACAAGGTAAGCCTTGAGTAATTCACCAGAATTACATAATCTTCTGACACTCTGTTGTATATCTGTGTAACTTCAGCGTGGCAGCATAATTATACTCTGTAAATGAAGTTTTATACATTAAAGATTAGTTTTAAACAGTATTCTTGCATGTAATACAATAATTTGACCCAATATAAATACTTTCTATGTAAATTATACTTGTTTTATGCCGTAAACACTTCATTTTGGTTAAACCCCCCCCCTCCCTATCACATTTTATTTTTATTTTTTTGCGGAAAAAAACTTAAGTTCCCGGGAAATTCTTAGTAAATATGATTACTAATAACCATATCTAACATATCCAGGTATTGTTTTTCCCAATTTCAAAAAAGCCTCTATTCTGGAATTTTACCCCCAGATCTTAATTTAAACTTTCCTCACCATCACATTGCTAATTACGTGAAGCCCCAATAAAATTCCTATTAAGGGTGATTAGTAATGACCATCATTTGGTGGTATTATTTTCCCGATTTTCGGAAAAGTCCCTATTTCATATAATTACAGTTTTTGTTGTTGCATACAAAAGCATGTATACGTAAACGAAGGCTGTGTGGATGCTGTTACTGGTAAAAGAAATTTGTAATTTTTGAGATACATCTATTTTTTGGCATGCGTTTGGTTTTGGAAACGTAATAGGATACCTGGAATAGCCCTATTCTAATGAATTTGTTAATAGGATATTGCTAGCCATTTTGTAGTACTGTTCATACTAAAGCATACTCCTTTGGTTGCATTAGTATATTTCCATGTTAGAGTGGAATGCAAGAATCTTAACATGTTGTTTTTTATTATTAGCAATCTTTAAATTGTATTGTTACATGCTTCTGCTGTGTGTGGTTTTCCTTGCCCCTGCCTTGCCTGACCTTGTGAAGCAGTGGGTCAAGGGCATCACTGGTAACCAGAGCACAGCATGCAGTGACAAAGGAGCTGCTACGTTGCTCAAAGTGTGCCGTGATATGCCTATCAGGACTAGTGTCACTTATGTCCATAAGTGGATCGAATTACTTGGGATATTGTTGCAAGAATGTTTTGATCATCACCCTCGCCCTCCCTCAGCACGATTTAGGGTTAGGGGAATCTTCAGGATTGAGCTAGCGGGACAGTATAAGCATGGTGACCTCGGAATAAACAGTCTGGATTAGTGGAGACTTTTAAGCCGTTAAGCGCAATGTGTGCACAGCGAGTAAAGTAATAAACTACTGCAATGACAGTGACCAGCAAAAGTGAAGTCTGCATACTGCGAGAATCAGTACAGTAAAGAGTAATACCTACTGTAATATAATAATATACTGGATATGTATGGTTTTGGTTGTAATTACTATGGTATACAATTTTAGAGATTTAGTGTAGTGTGTAGTGACTAACAGACAGTAATGTTCCTATTTACTAGGTACGTGTTAGTGTACAGATACAGAAATACGTATAAAAAAAAGTGTATTACATGGAGAGCTCAGTGACGCAGCAAATAAGTAGGCTATTAGGGAGCCAGTCTACAGTCGTCAGGTGCCAGGCATCAAGCTGGGATGGGAAATAGGAGAAACGTAGCTACGCCATGCTTTGTAGGATAGCTTGTCTTATAGAAAATATGAATAACCTGTAAGTAACCCAATAAGCTTAAATCTGCAGTATGTAGATTTGATTTATAGTCCAGAAATATATTCAGTTTCAAAATAATGTAATCGGGTTGATGCCGTCGGGTGAGACACGGAGCCGCTTACGACACTCTTTATGTGTGGTTGATGGGTGCCAGTGGTGGTTTCTACACATCGCACTTTGAGACTCTGGAATGACAGGGATTCGGTGGGTTCTCTGTGTTCGTCTCACCCGTGTGGACTTACAAAACAACTTTTACACTTAACACTGCAATGCAAAACACTTTGGCTGGGCTGGGAAACTGACGCTATAAAGACATTCAAGTTTTACACTGAGAAGGCATTTTTATTTACCAAATTTCACCCATGCCAGAATGAATTAAGTTGTGTCTGAAGCGTGTAGCCAGTTCTGGTGGGTGATTCCCCAAGCACTGTGTTTGAATATACAACCTCTACAGAACAAGGAGTCTACAGCTGCTAGGACTGACTGCAGGTTTGACCAGAGACAGGACACGGTGTATGAAATGAACTCACACATATTTTTCCTGCAGCTAACGCCTACTCATCGATACTCGTCCCCGAACCACATGTTGTGTGGCAACAGTCATACACATAGAGGGCTAGTGCAAAATTATGTCGCACAAAAATACATAAATAACACTTGATGAAGATGGGACACGACATGAACAGGGAAAATAAACACACAACGGTTTGAATTCACTTTTAGATGGCGAGGATATCACTGGATTGTGGTCGTAGCGGACCATGTGTGCGGGTGTATAAATACATTGTTTATCTGAAATCCGGTCAGTAATCATCTGTGATGACTGTATCTGCTTTAAAAATTTTCTCTGCCAGAAACTAGCTTATGAAGATACTTAGAAAGCAGGTTGTCAGGAAAGTACCAGTTTTTGAAATGATTGAGTGGTTAAGAACAAAAAGCATCAAACACATAAAATACACAAACCCTAATTGAAAATATTACATAAAACTGTGGAATAAATTATGGCGCACCAGATGGAACAACAATTAGCCCTTTTTATGCGGTGATTGCATGGATACAGACTTTGTAGTAGCTGACCACGTGGCCGTAGGCTGTGTTACCGAAAAACATAACATTACAAAAACCCTCAAAGAGTAATACAAGCATATTACCCTTAATGTTGCACGATGCAATGAAGCAGAAATTACATTGAAAAGTCCTACACATGGGCGGATGGCATTTGATACACAAGTAGCGCGGGCCTCATGGCCTCTCCAATACAACTCTCTCTCATCTCGTTTATGCCTCAAAAAGCCTGAAAGGCTGTAAATTATTAAGTTAAGCAGATAGCATTATGCTGGGAATTTCTGGCAAAACATAAGCAAGGCAAGGGTTAGCTGGTTTACTAAAGTGAACTATTGAAACCTACATCAGTGCAAAAAGTTGAAGTGATTACATGACAGTGTCTTACCTCGCCAGCTCTCCTTCAGCGACTACCCAAAGGCAGGGTTAGCATGGACCTACCGTGGCTGCCTACGGGGTTCACATAAGCAGAAGTGCTGTGTACGCTGATTGAAAATGTTAATACGGCTAATTGAAATGGCACCAAAAGAATTTGTAAACAGTTTTACATACAGAAATTGAATAATGGCTTCAGGTTGGTATTTAATTGTCTTTTGAAGGTGTTCTAGCCTGAATATCACTGTCTCTTTTCAGCGCTGCATGCACTTTGAATTTCAAATAGCAATTTCACACAAAGCCCTCAAAAATGACATATTACACTTCACAAACATTTTTACCCGTGAAAAAAAATACATATTAGACTGAAACAACTTACATCCCGTTTTCAGGAAAGTCCATAGCCTGTAACGGTACTGGAACACATTCTTACCGCCACGTGTATCTTTAGTGGCGAGTGCCGTCATGGGCTGGCTGTGGCAGGCCCTTGACCGGCGTCAAGTTCTGCTCATACACTATTAACTGGTTACTGATTACTTCATAAAGCTTAGCCAATGAAATGGCTTTGGATTAAGCATCAGAATCACTGACTGTTCATTAAACATAACACAGAAGTCTCAATACTAATTGCATGATACAACATCTAAGTAAAACACAGAATAAGAAATCACTGTCCTCAATTAAATTCTACATAGGACTCTTTACTAATTGGCACTAGTAGAAAAACCCTTCAAAGATACACAAAAGACATATTTGCGATAATACATAATTACCCTTCGTACAAGTAACAAGAACATGAAAAAGACAGACCCTTAATCCAACCAAGAGATAACAAATATACTTTGGCAGACTAAACAAGACATATAAATTCAAGAAAGAACATATTAGTACTTTGGTACTGATCTGTGTAATGTGTGTGTGGAAACTTTTCTTTCTGAAAATCATGCAGAAATCTTTACTGAATTATTAACAAGTGTAAAAATAATCAAAGAAAAATTAACCGCCTCTCGTGACGTGCATTTAAACAGTTATTTACGTAAGGAAGAAATTACCTTGCAATTTAACCATGCTATGTTTAGATGTAGTTCTTTTCCAATTGCAAAATTATGTGAAATTTTGGTTCAACTCAGATTAACGAGATTCGTAAATGAAATCAGGCCACTGGGAATATTCTTTGGCTATCATTATTAAATTTCGTCACAAAATTTTAAGAGGAAAATAAAAATTCAGATCAGTCCATAGTCACACTTTTTCTTAATAAACATGTAGAAACTTTAAAATGAAACGATTTCATCTGGAGGTGATGTATTTACCATCCACAACTACCTCAGTATTGCAGAAGTTTACCATGATGCAAAGCTGTGTTGGCGTCAGAGATTTTAAAACACTAAAAAATAATTTAATCTCGTACCATCGGGCTTCTTAACACGCCCCTGGTAGGCCTAACACTACTTCACTTTCCCATGATGAATCTAGCCTACCATTACATTGGTGTACAGTCAAAAGCTCTCCAAATCTGCAGCACACTTATGATGGTACAGAGTTCATGGCAGCTCCTAGAGAAGGGCATAGATTGTCATGGTTCGTCCACCCACGCCATCCAAAAAGTGGAAATTATGCTAACGTCACAATGTATCAAAGTACATTGTCACTACATGAGTTCTCCTTGGCCTGTCTCAAACATTGTTCAAATTGCTGCTTGGAGGTCACACTGAGATATATTCCTTAATATTAAAATAGGTCTTTATACTCTGTTCCTAAACACTTGAAACATTGCATGCTCATTTTACACTTTGATAAAATATTTTTTGCATCGGCAAAAGTTGCTATAACATACGTGGTGTGTATTATAAATATATTCTGGGGATTATATTTACCTTTTTATGTGAAATCAAAATGGATATAATTTCAAGAAATATAAATATTTTCCGACATTATTTACCTATGAAATATAATAAACAGGAAAACTATTCAACAAAAACAAACTTGAAAGGATCTGTGGCGCTCTAACATAACAGGGAGTAGACAGTTGAATCGAATGTGTGTAAATACGATTTTTGAATTGACGATAACCAGTGTAAGGAAACAGTTTGTCTCAGGGTTTGTTTACATTGTAATGTTTGTTTTCTTATTGTGTTGTTCCATGTAAGTTTTATTGATTTAATGAATAATATTTTGAATGCCTCTTCAGGTAGTTTAGGCAAAATATTTACACGGCAAACTTATTTATTTCTCTTTTATTTACATTATTTCGAACTGTGTGAGCTGGATCTTAGGTATGTAATTGCTACACAAGTTTTGGAATGTAACACAGAATTTTCTCCTTATATTTATACCTGAATTACCGGCATACCTTAAAGCCAAGGAAAACGTAGCTGATTCTGTTATCTAAGCTTTTTACGTCATGGAATGTGAAGTCAGTATTTCCTTTGTAGAACCCAAGCGTTCGGTTGTAAACCCTGGTTAAGGCACTCTCTCACGAGCCTCTTAAGAAGGATGGACATTGGTCAATTTTATCGCTGAAAGATTGGCGATTTTCAGGATTGTCCAATGACCTAAGATTAAGCTAGTGGTGTAAAGAGAGGCACCACATCTGTAGGAGTATTCACAGTTAGTTATTAAAGAAAAAATTACTGTGATTTTCTAATATTTGAGTGCTGGTAGATGTGTGGCAGCCAACTCCGCCCAAAGACTTTCAAAAGTAAGGCTTACCTCAATTGGTGTTGCGACTATGTTGAACCGTCAGGTTTTCATGGGTCAAAAAAAGTATTTGGTTTTGAATATAAATTATTGACAAGAAGAAAATTTAAATTGTTTCCTAAACTAAAAAAGGGCTTTCTCTAATGGTCACTAACCTGGAGTCCAGAGTTTTATCAGTGTTGTGCTATTACGATTCAGCTAGTTGTGCAATATTTTTTTACAAGGAGAATCTCATGAACTGTCTTCGATTAATTTTTAATATTTCAATGTAGAACCATGAACTCACATATTTGTCTTGTTACTCAGTTATTTGAGAGAGGTAATTTGCGATTATTTGAAAATGATGTAATAAAGTCTAAAGTATTTTCACACACATCTGGCAGCAGAATGAATATTTTACATTTATTTTTCATGTTGAATGATTACAGCTTAAAATTTAATTTAAATAAAATCTTACCAAAAGTCTTTTGTTCCATTTTGTGTAGCGGTAGTAATATTTATTTCTTTCTTCTAAAGTGTATCAATGTTATTTGTGACTTAAAGGTTTGATGTTTGAAGTTATAATTTGCATTGCAAAATAGTGTTTGTCTATGTACATTATTTTACTGTTTATTACGTCTGTTTGGTATTAAGACGCATTGACAAGTCTCTGATTGAAATTGAGAGTAATCAGTTGTTTTGTATATAAAATACATCACTCTGGATAATTTTACATCAGGAAATTTTTTTTTGTTTGTTTTATACTCACTTTTCATACACTGCAATGAATATGCTCCGTGCAAAGACACATGGCGCTTGTAATTTTCGCTGTCATCTATAACTGTGAGAAAACAGACTTTTCCCTATTACATTAATTTTGTTTGCTATCCCGCAATGCTCTAAAACCACAAATATCTCGTTTCTGATAAACACAAGAAAGTATATAAGAAAAATTAAAAATATAAATGCTTAATATTTTCCAACAATTATAAGAACTGTAATTATAATTGATATTAAGTATTGTGTTTACTGAGAATTACATGTGTTAATAGTATAAATAGGTTGTTTCATGCTGTAAATAATAGCATGTGTATTTTTATATCATATAAATAACTTTTAAAAATTAAATTTAGTTATATTTATATTAAGACCTCCATCCCCCATGAACTATGATACACCCCTGGCAACTTGTAACAGTATTCAGCATTTCATCAAATTCCACCATGTTTTTAATTTTGAGTTATTTCACATTTAGTTTATGACTGGACAGTGCATTACATTAATTATTTTATATTATTCTCTATATGGTAGTACATGAAGTTGAAAATAATTTTATTGTTTCATTTGTATGCCTTGTATCCATGCATAGCCCTGCAAAACAGTACCCTGTTGGCCCTGGCCCAGTCCGATACTTGGATAGGTACGGCCTGGCCCGACCACTGTATGTAGTACTTGAGGGCCAGCCGGGACCGAGAATAAATAGGGTTACAAAGTGGGCCGAGCCGTAGTTCTACCGGGCCGGGTCTAATTGCTATGGGTAGCAGGCAGTTATCAGGTACGCCCAACCCGATATAGCAGGGTATCGTTGGCATCAGCCCTCATATGAATGATCTGCGAGTATATCCCATTTGGACATAGTAAACGTAGGTTGGTTGGAACTACATTAGTCTCAAAAAGTACATAGGATGGATATTATTTAACTGTATTACTATGTAAATGGCAAAGATTTAGCTAACACTCCTGCAATACAACCAATAGAACACACAGTACATGGCATTCTTTCCAATATCACGGTATCATACTAAATGTCTCTGTAACAAAAACATGACAACAGTAGCTATAACCTGTTGCATAAAACGTAATCGCCAATGATTTACCATTCTGTATACTGAATTGGCTTGAAACTATGCAATGTTGAAACATCACTGTTCACTATACACAAACATTATCTTATTTCTACAGTTACCTGTCACACATTGCAGTATGCTGTGTTCTTAATAAAGGGGCAAAGTAATCAATACCACTTTGACAGAGTGCTTGACTTCCTATGCTTGTTTGTCGGTTCACTGAAGTAGTCGACTACTTCTTATTTATGTGCATTTCGACGTCCCTGTATAATGTATCCAGTGATACTGAATACATGTTCATTGGATCTTGTGGATGCTGGAATGACTTAGATTCATTTAGTTAAATGTGCCATCAGTGGCAGGATTGTTGTATTTTCTTTCCACCACTCAAAAACTATACACTTTGTTTTACTATTTGGTAATTTAAGATATGTTGTGACCGCGTCACAATTCCAGTCTTCATCATCAGTCTTCCCAGCCTTGCAGTTTGCTTCTCTTAGCCAGTATCTCTTTGTTTATTGCTGGTTTGGTATCCTTCACTGAATTACAATCTGAAAGTAGCTTATGCACTGTGTCTCTGCCACTGTCACTCAGCTTGCGGAGTCTACGATGGCCACGACTCCAAAATGTAGCATTTTTGTGCCTCATTGCAACTTTGCACTTGTCAAGAAGGTACTGTTTGGCACAATTCTTTGTGACCTATTTCAGGGAAGTCATCACCACTTACATTGCAGCATTCAACGAGGGTATGCAACGATAGTACAATTAACTGAATGGTGACAGTGCTCTCTGCCACGAGATCTTTTGTGGCTTCATAAAAATCCTCCAGGAACAATATCAAATCACCCATAAGAGTTTCCTCCAGTCAAGACTATGTTCATTACTGTTATTTCCTAGCCCATCATGAACTACTTCCAGCTGGGAATGCAATGATTGCGGCATTATAAACTTTGAGTTCCATCTCGATCTGACATCGTGTTTCACATAATGGGGAAATTTGTTGCCAAGAGCGGATCTTTTCAGATAGGACACTCTCTCTGCAGTCTGGTAGAGAATGTCCTTCACGCTGGGAAGGGTCTTTTCCAAGCACGTATATTGAAATGTATTCTGCAACATCATGTTAGGATATGAATGGTGCAATTATAATGCTTGTTTTGTCCCAATGCTTAACAATGTTATTCCCTTCTGTCACAAAAATAGCACTTCTACAGTCGCCAGTTAAATTACTAGTGGTCACCAGCAGTTTGAATATACACATATACATACACTCGCAATTGGGCTACCGCCCGGTGGCGAGCTCTCTCACCTCTCCTTCACCCAGCCAACTCCTTTTCCACTCCCTTCCTGAATTTACCAACTCCTCTCACAGATACCAATTCCTTCCTCAACACATTCCATTCCCTCACAGACCTCACAAGCATGGACTGCCTACCTCGCTCTGTTCTCCTCCACACCCTCTGAAGCTTCACACTGTTGTTTCCTCTTCCTCTAAACACCTCCTCACTTAGCTTTCAGTGTAGCTCTCCCCATCCTCCCTCTTCATTCACCACCCTGTACATCCTGACTAACCGTTCAACTTCCCTCCTGTCCTTCAATGAGCTCCACCCCATTTCTTTCATCATCACTGATGGCCTATAGGTTCCTTCTTCCTCACCATCTTGCCCCTGCCTTCTCCACCTACCCTTCACCCATCTTGCTGCCTTTCTCTGCACCTTTTCCAGTTCTCGCACCTCCACCTCCACGTCCCATACTGCTGGAGCATAGTCTAATATTGGCCGTAACATTGTGCCATACGCCTTCTCCTTCACCTCACAGCTGACTCCATTCAACACCCTTCCCAGCATACCCAGAGCCCTTCTTCCCTTTGCAACCCCCCTCTCTACCTGTTTATTCCACCTGAGGTCTCCCTGCAGTACAATCCCTAGATACTTATATTCTGCTGCTTCTATCTCTTGTCCCTCCCATCTGTACATGCCCCTGCTTATCATCTTCTTCCTTGTGAACCTCACTACCTTAGCTTTTCTTACATTTATATTCATTTTATTTTTCCTGGTCCACAACCATATTTTATCAATGTCCGCCTGCAAATTCGCCCCCCCCCCCCCCCCCTCATCCACCTCAGCATATACAACACAATTGTCTGCAAACAATCTGATTTTTCCCCTAATCCCCAAACCCATGTAATTTACCATCATGGTAAATAACAAAGGACCCAGAACGCTTCCCTGTGGTACCCCTGACGTAACCTCCTCTTCCTCCGATATTGCCTCCCCCACTTTCACCCTCTGCCTTCGTCCCCTGAGAAATTCCCCTATCCATTCCACTACCCTCCTGTCTGGTATCAGTGCCTCCACGTCCCTTATCAATGTCCCATGAGGCACCTTATCAAATGCCTTCTCAAAATCTATGAAGCAGGCATCCATCTGTTTCCCCTCATTAGCTACCCGCACCAAATCCTCTAATAACCCAGTCAGCTGAGACTCACATGAGTATTCCCGTCCTGAAACCATGCTGGGACTCCTCCAACCATTTCCTATTGTTCATAACCCTCACCACATACTGCACAACCAGCCTCTCCATTACTTTTCGTGTACGTGATGTGAGACTCACTGGTCTGTAGCTGCCAGGCCTCCCTCTATCCTCTCCCTTCTTGTGTATAGGTACCACCATAGCATCCTTCTAATCTTGTGGTAACTTACCCTCTCCTAAGGACTTTTTAAACAGTACTTCTAAATATTTCGCCAACTCCCTGCCACCAAACTTTAGTGCTGTTATTCCTATCCCATCTGGACTTCCTGCCTTACTGCTCTCCAAACACCTAATTACCTTTTCTATCTCCCATTCCCTCATCTTAAACTCACTAAACACCCCCCCGAACCCTGTTTGCCCCCCTATTCCAACCCTTCTTTGCCTCAAACTGTGACAAGTACTGTCCTTGCAGCATCTCCGATTTTTCTTGGTCATTTGTCGCATGCCTACCATCCCTTCCTGTTAGCAGAGGGATCCCTTCTTCTCCTCCCCTTAACCTCCTAACATACCTAAACAATTTCCCCCATTCCTTGCCTTTTCCTTCTTCTTCCATGTTCCCCAGAAATATATTCTTTGCCTGTTTGATCTTCCATTCAAGCTCCCTACCCATTTGTTTCATCATTTCTTTAGATCTTATCATCCCTTAATTTCTCCACTTGGCATGTAATTTTCTGCTCTTTTTCATTTTCAAAATCTCCTGTCTATAATATGGCGGATCTCCCCCAGTCTGTAACCTTTTCATTGTAATAAATTTCTCCAACATAACCTCCATTTATCATCTAAACTCCCTCCACAACCTCTCTATACCTTCCTCCATAGACCATTTTTTAAACCTGTCTCAGGAATATTTCTGCCCCCTTCTTGTCTCCTCTCCCAGCCATACTGCCACACCAACCTTTCTGCCATTTGCACTTCCCTCATCCTGCCAATCCCATTTTCCACAACCGGGATATGATGGTCGCTTATACCATCCAATACTATTGCACCAACTACAGTATGTCTGACCAACACCTCATCCAGCACTGACCCAACACCCTCCTCATTCCATCTCGTAGGTGTTTCTACTACCTGGATTATTCCTCTGTTGACTAACTGTGCTGCAATTCTCTGCATCATGCTACCCATTCCTTCTGCACCCTCTACCCATTTCACCAGCAAAGTAATACTCCTAATAACCTTTTCCTCCATCCTCTCAATCCTATGCATCATTTCCCTCTCTTTCCTGCTCATCAAATCTACCATCTCCTTCTTAGCCACTTCCATCGTTGTCACTGGCACACCCTCTACAAAGCTTCCCCTCAGCATATCCCAAATCGAGTTTCCACCTTCTCCACTTATTTGTGTTTCCTTCTCTCCAGTTAATTTGTTCCCTACCACCGCCACTAAACCCTTTCCCTCAGCATATTCATCACGCCTCCACTCATGTTCCTGTAGTGATCCCAGTTCCTCCTCCCTGATCCCTATATAGTCAACACGGTACCAGCCGCCACACTGGTTGCACTGCACACCACTATCTAACCTTCTCCACACCTTACCACAGCCCCTACACTTACACCTCCCTACCATTTTTTTACCCTCTTTAAAAAAAAATAATTTAACTAACTTATAACTAAAACTACTCTCCCTTATTAAATACACAAAATACCTACATATACACACACTTTCTTAACTATCCTAACTTACACCATACACCCTTTACCCTCGTACAATAACGAAGGCCTCGGCCTCGTGCACACAATCGGACACTACTCCCTCCTTATAACTAATTACCACATAAAACACTAATCTTAACTCTAATTATACCTCAAACTACCATTCCACCTATATTTAAACCTATTGCTAGAACTAATCACAAGCCAAAACAACCTTAAATACGGAACAACACAACCTGTAGTCCGTCTGTGGCGGCCATCTCTACACCCTCCTCCATAGACCATTTCACCAGTTTGTTTTTTTGTTGTGCAGGAAACCGCATGTAAAGAGCACTCTGCTGATTAGATCCCAGTCTTTAAGGTACTATATGGTTATATCGTCGCAGGCATGTTTTGTCATGTCATCCGCCCACGTCTATAGTGAATGCCAAATTGCTACACAGTAATATTTGGACAAACTGTGGCTGATATTCCTCACGTAGAATGTTGGCTCTGTCAACTGTATGCCAAGAAACAGCTGTAGGATGGGGCAGAATGCTTCTAGCTTCCACGTAGCCATAAAATGCTCCCAATTTAATTAGGGTCTGGGCTAAATTCATAAAACCCATTCCAGCAACAGTCTCAAGGGGTCATACATCCATAGCACAGAAATCAAACACACTTATCCGGTACAGATAAGTTCACTTTACTGTAATTTAAATGGTGATAATTAGTATATTCCGTAACAGATGTAGTACCGTAAACATGGTGTCAATTTCTTTACTACTGCAACCTGCGTTGTTTACAACTGTAAAGTACAGTTGTGCATGATGGTAAAAAAGGTTAGTGCCATTCTTAGCATTATACGCTAAGTATATAAGTAACATTTAATATATAAATACTTAATATTTTTCAACAATTATAAGAACTGTAATTATAATTGATATTAAATATTGTGTTTACTAAGAATTCTTAGCGTTATACGTTAACTGTTTCTCACACTTTTTACAAGCCACAAAACCTTGCTTTCTCCATTATCATTGACGGCAGCACTAAACCTCGTCCAGCAAAATGCAGTGTGCCAATCACTCCATTTCTTGTTCACGAGCCTTCACACATGACTTGCAAATTTTGTTTTCACATCCTTATAATTTTCCGTTTCACCAGGAATAATATACTACTCAGGTTAGGAAAAAAACTAGTTTTCTTGTGGGAGAGTGTGGCGTAGGAAAAATTCACGCCACTAGGCACGCAGTGTTCCAAAGAGGTCACTTGTAATTAAAATTTTAAGCTACATGAATAATAAAAGAGAAATATTTTACTAAGTTACGTAGTTATTTTATATTTTATTTATGAATAATGCAGTTATGTCGGTTTTTAATGTAAAAAATACAGCAAATCTGGTACACGAGACACTAGCACTTACATAGTGGCGAGAAATTTTAGTCACTAAACTAAAAGCGTTGAGCATCTTAACTTGAGTAGAACTAACCTTATCGGGAATAACTATGCTCACAATACCTCACTGTTAAGATGAATATACATAGTAGGACTACAGCTCACAGGTTATGAAGCGTTATGCGAGTATCAGCTCGCCCACTGCCTGGCCCAAACCTTATACATGGAAGGACCACCTGACCCAGCCCAACCTGATAATAGCATGGTTTCTGTTTGGATAATACTCTGGTATGGTGAGCGTGCGCGCCCCATGCAGAGCACTGTGTGTTATTTCCCGCTTTCTCAGTGGATTCTCAGGAAATCATTGTAAGCTCTGTGTAGTTATTTTCAGTATGTGCCTTTTAATTAATTATGAGAGGCCAGAGTTATGGAACAATCTAATTTTAGAACAGCACAGGCTTGCCTCTCCCTACCATCCATCTTGTCAGCTGTGACATCTGCTGTTTGCGTGTTTTTATTTGTTTAAATACCACAGAAGTCGTGTTTCTCTCTCTCTCATCCTCGAACAATATTCATTTTTAAAAGCCCAAGGAGGAGGAGAAAGACTCTTGCCATACTATCAACAGCTCTTTATATTCTTGCCTCATTTAAAGAATCCAATTATTCAAACTCTCCTTAAAATCCTTGTAAATTTGCTAGTGGAGTGGACTTTTAACTTTGAAAAGACAGAATTCTAAGTTGAGACCAGCCCAACCACAAGTAAAAACCTGACTCAACGGACTTGCATTATTTCACTTCCATATAATTATTTAAATACAAAGAAAATGACACTGATCTTTTGCTACAAAGAAAACCAGCAGAATGGAATGTACTGTATTTTGTAAGTAAAGTCAGTCTTAATTGTTACATTACTGCCAGATTTTATTTATCCTTTTTTATGTCTTAATGCACAATTTACTTTTACTCCAATTTGTTTATATTTAAATTCTAACTAAAACATTTATCATCATTTCAGAAGAGATAAAATTTGTAAAACTTTAATAGCTTGGCCTAAGACATGTTGACTAGAGTTGCAGTTTTAAAATGATTTAGGTGATCAATTAAAATACCTAAAATGTCTCTTTGGCACTTATTTAAACCATTTTGGTTGTAATTAATGAACATTTCCAGAAATATATTATAAAAGCCTAAATTTTCGTGAGAGAATAAGTTACCTCTCAAAACATATGAAAAAGGATAGTACTAACAAGTGAATTATGTAATTATCTTATTTACTCCAAATATGCTGGTTTGAGTCAGTGTACAAAAAATATAAAGCCACTATTTTGAAAGTGAATACATATCTATTACATCAGCATCCAGTGTCTAAAAGCTGGAGTCACTATGCCCCGACAAATTCGAGACAGCCTCTATACTACCCCAGGCCTCCAGAAACCATGTTGCGGCCCTGCACAGTTGCATGTATGCAATAAAAAACAGAATAAATCTCAAAGATTCAGGATTCATGATATCCTGTTTGAGACCAAGTATGATGAATTTGCCCGTCTAATACCAGATTTGCTTAAAGACAAACAAAAGTTATTTAATTATTTTCAAATCTCTATGGATGTCCTTTGAGTTGGTGAATACAATTACAGAATCATAAAACACATTTAAAGAAATGAATTTTCCCTGTACAGCATTTAGCAGTGAAACACTAGTAGTAGGTACATAAAAAAAATGTGAAATAATTTTCACTGTACCAAAAAAATTCATATTTTACCTTCTGAATAGTTTGTTACTAAATATGTTTTATATAAAATGCATTATTATATCATTATAATTCTTACTCATTTTAAAACACAACTTTGTTCAATATATGGGTCTCTCATATATTTATAAGTATACATCACATTCATGTGCTTTCTTGTATTGCCTATTATCATTAGAATTAAATGCTGTGTCAGTTTCATCCTACTCATTGTTCTTCATTTTCGCATTGTGGAGTAGTTCTCATTATAGTCCATTCACGGTTTCGTCTGCCTTTTTGAATCAAACCTTTGAAAAATCTCCCCATGTATGACGTGGTTAGTTATTTCCTAAATATGCTCTGTATCACAAGCATTTTATACTTTGTGTTCATAAAAGTTACTTTTTTTCTTTTAAATTGATTTATTCATATTTTATCTCTAAATTATAATGCTTCATTTATAAATAATCTGAATGAAAAACAGGGCGAAAATAGATATGTTGGTAATTCCTAGTGAGAAATAGTTCTTATACAAAATACTGTTACACTGAGTGCCCACGAATGTGGTGTGTTGACCTCTGGTGTAATTCTCCAGGCTTAGTTAAGCTTAGTTTTCACACGAGGCAGAGGAATATCCTGGAAGTATAACTTTAGCAGGGCTTCAGAAAAGGGTGAAGTAACCGTGAATGGACTATACTTGGGTCATAAGTGTTAAAGAAATTGTACATGAGAAAAAAAAAACTACTCTAATTTAAATGTCAGTTTTTTTTTGCACCAGACTAAGATGTTTGTGAGGAATCAATCATCATCCATGACTCACTGTTGAACCAGTGTGTGTTTGCATGCAGCTGTGTGAGTCGGTCACCAGAAATCATAAATTACCTGTTTCATGGATGTGGTCAGTACAGTTCATTCAGGGGTCAGTATGGTTCATTCAGGTGTGCTTGCTGGAAAATGGCAAGAGCTTAATATACGAGACATTTTCAGCCCATGTTGAAGTCATACATGTATAGCCCAGTGTCTTTGAGAAAATTGTCATCTCTGATAACCCAGAGTTACTTTGTGGTCATAATTATAAAACTTGTATAATTTTTTCATTTATTCAGCTTGGTATGTGACACTCCATTATTTTTTGTTTGCAGTAAATGGCACAGGAGAGCTTCTCATCCACCATGCTCCAAAGTCGACTACATTTGTAGGCAAGAAGCCATTAGATGTTAAGAGTCTGAGTAATGTCCTCGCCCTTACTCTGGGATTCACCCCATCCAAGGTCACATTTATGTGCTACAATTTTATATCAAGTAACAAGAAAAATGCTATGTAACTTTTGGTTCCTTTCTTTGTGTACCCATACAGTGTTTTATTTAATAATTGTTGCAGTGTTTATTTTAATAATGGAGTCATTTTAAAAGATTTGTATGTAGTTTATCTTTTACTTTAGCTGTCACATATTTTCTATTGCAGTATATTTAATTTGTAAAAATCATTTTTATAAAGGTTGGTTGTTAGTCCATTAAGTGTTTGTATGTTACTGAATAATACAAAATAACACATATTAAATGGTGATTTTAAAATAAGTGCAGTGCTGATCCCACAACTAAAGTTCTGCAACTAAATAGTACCATGAGGAATTTTCTTAATATGTTTTTTAATGAATAATGAAACAAGATTGTGGTTGTTGCTTAGTTTATGCAGAAGTTGGCTCCTATAAAGGCAGTGTTGCTGCAATGAATTTGTAAAAAATTCTCGTCATGTCAGTTTCTGTTAGAGAAACTATTTCTGTTGACCTGTTTCTGTAGAGCCCTCGTCCAAGTTCATATGTTAACACCAATATTTGGGCAAAAACATTTTATATGCATTATTTGCGTATTACAAAATTATTTATTCTTATTTAAGGATTTGACTAGTTCCCTAGTTATCTATAAATAGGGATGTAGATTTTTTTATTTGCATTACATGGTAATGAAAAACCTCATCTCATAAAATTTTTATCCTTAAAAAATGAGCAAAAATCCAAAACAGGAAGTTTCTGCCTCTTTAAAGGTTGTTGTTACAACAGGGTTCCAGTTGGGATGGCTTGGTGATCTCGGACCCATTTCATTTTGCGGAGGCTGTGGTGATGGTCATACGGGATGGGGTCCTGACCTCTGACACCAAGGGCAGCCACGTGATTTTAAAGGGCGACGTTGATGATGAAGATATATGGACGGACATTAGTCGGCGTGTGACGGAGAGAGACTCTGATGGAGCCAGCAAACTGCTGCAGCTCAACCTGGCCAATGGAAAAGTGAGTTCCTGCCTCTGATGTTTTATGTGTAGGACCATTGCTCGGGTTGATGAAAACAGGGGCCATTAGACCAAGTACATTGTGTGTGTTATTTGTGTCTTTGACTGGCAGCACACCAACACAGTAATGAGGGTACACTGACTTTCTATTAAGGTTCAGCATCACCCACTATATTGAATTCTTTCATTTAATGCTGATTTAAATCTTTGTAAAGTAAAATTTAAAAAAAAAATTACTGTAGAAGTGGAACTACTTTCCTTACCCCGTAGTACAAGCATGAAATCTGAACTATCATTGTAATATTTGGTCACAAATAGAGTATAAGTTGGCTTTTAAATATTAATATGTTCCAACCTTTATACAACAAGTATGTAGTAGAAATGAAGTACAAAAATTTTAAACAACTTGTTAAGTATAAATTTTCTATGAGTTCAAGAAGTATTTAAAACAGGGTGTTTACCAGTCAGGAAAGTCCCGAAAAAGTCACAATTTCAAAAGAGTAGTCACGTAAAGTTACTAAAACAAATCAGTGTAAAGTCACGAATTTCAGTATCACTGCTTTATGGACGTGCCAGTTTTCCGTGCAGAAAATAATAACAATTCTAAAATGTACATATTTTCCAAACTAAATGTGTTTTTGAAATAATATTTGTGTGGAAAGAGACGTGATTGTGCATGCAAATGAAGTAGAAAATGTGGGGGTGTCACACACCTACAATATTCGCTCATAGTGGAGTAAAATCTGATAGACAATGTGACCAACCTACACACTATGTAAACAGTAAATGCTCTTGTTTGTAAAGTACTGGATCAGCTGATGAATTGCTACGGGATGCATTTTGTTAAGTTGGCGATTTTGATGATGGCTTAGGGAGAAAATAGTACTCTGAACTAAAAGTTATAATTTAAAATTTTGTTTATACTTACAACATTTAAGGTTTGAATGATGTTTTTAAAGCAATATTAAATTTTTTGGCTTTTATTGAATGGTCTTTAAAAATATGTTTAACAATTATGTGACAGCATGTCGACACGTACGAACAGTAAACTTTTCAGCCAATGGCTACACATGTTTATATTCCCAGTTTCCAGACCGGGAATGGTGTTGTTCATGTGCTTTTATCTCATGTTTATGAGTATCTCAGAATATTTTACCGGTTGTTAATAATTTTTTTATTTCCTTTCTTTAAGCATAGTTGGTTGTAGGTACCGTTGTGCATTTTCTGGAGTGAAATGTAATATGAGCACATGTTAACCGCTCTGTAAAACTGGCAACTTCTCGCTCTGCCCTTTTCAGCAGTGTTGCCAATGACTGGTAGTTACCCAAATTTAGGGTATTTTACATACTCATTGGTAAATTTGTGGGTATTTACTAGGCACCTGCGAGTACTCGAAATTCGAGTTTCAAGTCGAGTTTTTTTTGTAATAGTCAAGCTGGGCTCAACAAATATTGAAACTCATAATTTGAACATGTCACATTAAAGGCACTCATAATTCCCAGGAAGAAGAGGTTTTTTTAACAGAAAAGGAATAGAAAAAATGAGGGGTCATGTACAGTTCCGAATCACCTTCAATTCAAAACCTAGGTAATTTTGACACATACTTTTCATGCATAAATACAGTGTTTCCCATGGTTGGAGGTATTTTTGTAGTTCTGAGACTATACCTGTCAACATTGACAAGGGTCCCTTTGTCTGATAAAGTGCTTTGCTGGGAAGCAAAATGGCTCAAGTCACGAATAGGTATATAACACCCACAAAAGTGTTACAGTTTAAGAAAAATGCTGCTACCATACAACCAGGTTACACACACCTATTTCATTGTGATTTAGCTTTTATTTAAAAGTAAATCAAATATATAATATAATTCATATAAGAGCATTTCTTCTTGAAGGGTTTATCATAAATTCATGCAAAAATACTTCAACCTAAATTATTTTTTCAGCACTTCACAGGTGTAGTCTTGAATTCAGGTTTAAATATTTTTCCCTCAAAAATATTTTTTTAGGAAGGGGTCACCTTAGATTCAGGGTCGTCTTCCTTTCGAGTAAATACGGTAATGGATGTTTAATATTTTGTATTTATTTTGGTAAAAAACTCGCTCAGTTTCCATTTTCTATTTGCTTAGCATAATAATAATAATGTTTAGGAGACCATCCAATAGCAAGCAAAAAAGTACTGTAACAAAAGTTTTCCCAAAAAGATTCTTTTGTCTCCACCAGAAATATAATTTGCAATAAAAATCTGATATTTTACTCACTACTTCAAAGTCGACACCATTCTTCTTCATTTAAAATATATTATTCCCAAATATAATGTTGTACACAGTTGTGCCAGTAACCTAAAACACGGAGAACTTGTAATCAGTTATAATTGTAAGCGATATTCATATAAGCATGTCAGCGACCATGTCTTAATATTGATTTTTAAACATCTAAATAATATTACATTAGAACGGATTTGAGCTGATTTGTGCTTCTACGTTATATTCCTTAATTTATTGATTCCCGCCATTCGTACTTTGTGGACATGGATCATCCATTGCCATGTTTACCCAAATAGTTTGTTGTAGTTTATTCAATGTGGATAGGTCGATATATTGATAGTCTACATCAATCAATAATTGTTTGTAGTCATGGTTGCAGCTCAAAAAGAATGAAATGTATTTGTCAGCCTTCACGTAAGCATACTTTAAAAAATGAAATGGGCGACTTAATATTATTTCAACCACATCCTGTACTCCAAAATCGTCGTCTTGCTAACCCATCAACTGCAACCATAACCTAGTTTGTTCACAACTGACGTTGATTTTTCAATTACGACGACTAACCGATTACAGTATCACATTGCAGGCAATGATCAAATACTAATAATAAATGTATGGCAACGGCACATAAAAAGTGTACTGTAAAATAGTGTGTATTTGAACAAATGTACTAAGATGTTGGCAGAGACATCTTCCTCGACTCTGCTCAATATGTGAGTTTTTCAAAAAACTCGACTCGAACTTGACTCGCCTGGAAAAACTATAACTCACCGGGGTCTAGTATTTACCATTTTTGGGTAAAATAAGGGTATTCTTCTCCGACACAAACAAAGTTTCAAAATCAGGGAAAAATATAAATTGACCATTACTTGACCCATTTAAATTTCTTAGTGTTTCTAAGTTTAATGCATTGTGTGTCAGTGAATTGCAACAAATGCTGTATTTGATTCCAGCACAAAAGATACATATAGGCTTGACGCCGTTGGGTGAGACACGAGACGAACGATGACACAAATACTTACTGGTAATTTGGGCACCAGCGGTGCTACCCAATAACAACACTATTAAGACTCAGGGATCTCAGGGATGTTGTGGGTTCTGTGTGTCCGTCTCACCTGTGCTTACTTATAGATGTTGGCAATACTAAACTTTTAATAAATATCACTGAAAATAAGCAGTGGTTAAAACATATATGGCTAGGACACTGTCACTACTGAATAAAAGAATTGAGTTCACTGTAGACTTGTTTTATTGATATTATTCATACACATCAACGTGCCAATGAAATGATTATCTCGGTCATGACTAGCCAATTCTGCTTGGGTGCTTCCCAGCCCGTAATTAATCTACCACACACCTAAATGGATGATCTCACTGAGGTGTGTGAAAGCACAGCCTTTACAAGGGAAGAGGGCTGACAGCCGCTAGGGTGGACTGACGTTTTTTCCCTGAAGACAGGGCATGGTGCATTACAAATGAAAACCCTTAATACATATTAACACGTGTGATTACTCGGCATCACTAACGCAAACTTGTCTGGGCTCGCCCTCCAGCATGTGGGCAGTGTGGTGACGGCCTATACACAGAGCTGGCTAGGACAGGAATAATTGCACCGTACACTAATTACAACGTTACGTAGACCCTTGAATGATACATGAAATAAGATGGGACACGAGATGAATATTCACAATAAACACATGTGTGAAAACAAGTTTAGATGCCGCGGATGCCGCTGGATGAAGTTCGTAGCGGACAACGTGGTGCAGGTGAATTTGCAATATTTATACGTGGAAACTGCAAACTTAATTCAGGTAAAATATTATTCTTGTTGAGAAAGTGATTCTCTTTACGATTAGAGTGGTTACAGGCTTGTAACATGCCTGATGGTGGTAAAATCAAACATTAACGTGACCGCATGGTCAAGTACAAAAAGCATCAATTTACATGAAAAATGCATTGAACCGTGAATAAAATTTACATAGACCCTGAAATAAAATATTGAACATACGATATTACATAAATAAGCTCTTAAAACGCAATGATGGCGTGTACAAAGACTTGTCTTCGGTCGGCCACATGGTTATACATGATGTTGCCGTAAAATATTCAAATACGAAAGTTACCCTCAAATACATACATAAAAATAAAGCTATTAAAATTGTGTGTAGCAGTAATGTAGAAGTTACAATGAAACACCATAAACAAAGGTGGATGGCACCTGATTCAAAATGTGCGGTTCGCGTGACATCTTTCTCCTCCTTCTCCTCAATTAAGTTACAAATGCTGCAAGGACGCAAGAAATTAATAAAGCGGAAGCATAATGCTGGGGAAAATGTCTGGCAACAACGTACGCAAGCAAAGGCGTAAACTAAATTGACTATGGAAACCTAAATCAGTGAACAAAAGTTGTAGTGCTTATGTGACAGTGTCTTACCTTGCCAGCTCTCCTCGACAGACTGTCCAGATACAAGCGTCACATGGACCTACCATAGCCACCTACGGTGTTCACATAAGCGGAAGTGCTATGCACACAGAGTGAAATATTTTATATTGAAAATAAAATGGCAGAAATTAAATTAAATATTGTTTTACATTTCTATCATTTTCTTATGAATTTCAATATTATTTTAGTGTCACTTTGTGATGACGTTCATGCCGGAATATTAAGGGTTCTTAATCTCGGTGCCGCGGGCACTTTGAATTTTTGTAACCAAATAATTAAAATTAGTACAAACTCTTTAAAACATTTTAAGACATATTAAACACTGCAAAGCCAATATAACACATTTTACACTGCGAATAACATTTATATGAAAGTTCAAAATTATTGGCCTCTCTGCACACATGCAGAACACGTGACACGTGAGCGCTGTCATGGGCTCTAGCGCTGCTGGCTGTTAGCCGGCGTCAGGTTGTTCAAGATAAAATGAGCACTTTTGAAAGCCCTGCTTAAGATCTACCTGTACGCACGTTGTGTGTTCTTCCACCTTATTTAAGTTATCTCAAATTATTACTTAGCAGTTTTTATTCGACGTTAAGATATGGAACTACTTTTCCCTCAATCGCTACTAACGTCACTGGGTGCATGTCACTCAATGAGCCCGTTCAAATATATGCCACGTAGGAGTAATAACATTATTCTAAGGTTAATTTCAAAAGTGCTCAATTTATCGTGAACAGCCTTTACACACATACTTACCAAATTAACATGCTTACTTCGTGTTATCTAGGGTTAAATTGGTTGATTGGTATTTGTCCCAATAATTCCAGGATTTTACAGGATTTTTATGTACAAGAACCAGGATTTCAGCTTCAGGGCTGGTGGTAGCCATGCATTAAACATAAAATATATAAGGGAAACATTCTGTGCGTAAACTCTGCCAGAACATTGTCATTTCAAATCAACTTTAGATAAGCCGATTTACTGTTTCATAAGAAAAGGGAATATGGCTTCACTGTACACCGCCATAATGTTTCTGAGATCATAGCATTAGTTTATTTAAATAACTGAGAATTTTAATTCTTAATAACAAATACAAATAATACAGTAGAACCATTTTTTTTTTTACACCATTCAGGGAATCCAGCAAAAATTATGTAAAATGTGGGAAATTCAGTAAAGTGTTTCAAATTTAATGAAGTTGTAATAAATCAACATTGACATACCATTAATACTATACAAAAGTTTTTTTATGAAAAAAATTGTGGAACATTGAAAGCGCTACCAAAATATAATCCAGTACATCTAAAAATTGATTTTTAAAAAATCTTCATAGTAAGTGAAAGTATGTAACATTGACAAATATTAAAGATAGAACAAATAAACTGACAAATAAACATACTTATAAATTTTGCCTACAGCGTTCTTGAAAATTTCTGTCGCAACTGGGAATTTTCATAGTAAAGCACATCAAAATAAAAATCGAGGTACTATAATTTTAGAATGATTATTTACTAATGCTCTAAAACAGTTCACACTTCCCATTTAATTAGGCTTTGAAAATAAGTATTTTTGTCTGCATCAGCTGATCGAAAATACTATCCTCGCATTTGAATCTCGAGAAGTAGGACCTCGCAGTTGATAGAGCTTGTAATGAATCATGCTTGGTGGGCATACGTACTTCTCCCTCTTCACAAGTTTCAATATCTTCTTGGTCTTGACTTTCCATGACATGGGAACTTACAATCTCTTCAACTTTTGCTCAATTGGCTTCATCTTCATTGCCAACCACTGAACATGGAAAATCACCCTTTCTGAAGCAGTTCGCAATTATTTTCTGTGTAACTTCCATCCATGCCTAATAAATAATGTGGACTGCATTCAACACACTCATCTTCTTGTAGTGGATTTTGTACACTATCAGTAATGTAAATAAAAAGTATAAATAGCGGGAAACGAAAATATAGTGTGTTGTAATTAGCAGGAAAGATGTACATAGAATCAAATGGAGATAAAATAGGACCAAAAATAAATGGTGTAATTTACGGGAAAATGTAAAAAGCTGTGATAAAAATGGGGTTCTACTCTGTGAAGTAGCAAATAAAAACTATTTGCTGTACGTATCAGAGCTTCTGCTGTATGTTCTTACGAATACCTAGTCATTTTCTTTCGTAAACAAGTTACAGAAACCGCATATAAGGTGCCATTTTTATAAAACAAACATAATCTGAAACCAATATTAGCTTACAGTTTTTCAACTAAGTTGATTTTGAGCTGTGTTTTGTTTAGTGACCAAGTGCTGCTAGGTTTTTTCTTTTTCTTTCTTTCCCCTCCATAGCCACATGGGAATACATAAATTATGTTAGGTGAGTGGGCTAAAATGTATATTGCAAAATAAAATAAAATATTTTGCCTCGGAGCCTAGCCTGTAAGAATACATCAGCATAATTAGCCAAGTAAAATAATAATAAAAAAAACAGACATGTATCGTACTGGAACAAAATGTAAATATATCGAAGGTTGACTCTGCTAATGCCAGCAAACTATCGCCTGAAGCTAGTAGTAGTATATATTTTCTCTATGGCCCGAGGCCCGTGGCAGTAGACACTCTAAAGCGAGCTTGCAACGCTGTTCAAATACATTGCAAGCACAGTCCTTGTAGTTCCATTGTGTCATGCAGAGCACAGCAGTAAAAAGAGCTATCTTTATGGCAAACAATATGAAATCTGCGACTATATCGTTGTTGGCGCAGTTGTAATGTTTAATTGCACAGCTTGGTGTTCGTTACCAATCACATAAATGAGGAATTTGTCAGCTCATATGATTTCTAGAAACATGGCAGAATGCTACAATGGGTGACTACAGTATTAAAATTATTTATGTGACTGTTACTACTCCCAAGTAAAATGTTTATGTCTTAGCAGAGTTTATATCTCATCTGAACCTTTGGCATTTTTTTTTGTTAAAGAATAAGCAGCAGTGTTGTTTATACTGATTTATAATGAAACTAAAAAAACATTAATTTTAAGGTTTCCCATTTTTTAAATTATTTTTACATGAAATACTTGGATCTTATCTGTAATATTGTAAGCATAAATTAGCAGAACTAGAACTCGGCACATATCTATCACTCCCCCTTAACATTCAACTCCAATATATGTGAAATTATTGGTAATAAATAGTGTAGTGCTGCCTGCTGACTGCAATATCGTTGTTCCAGTCAGAAGCACTGGAGAGTGTGCTGGGGTCTTTGGACTCTGCCAGCCCTCCACCCTTGCTCTCGGAGCTCAATCTGAATGTTACGGAGGACAGAGAGTTTGTGGACCAACTGATGCTGCTGCAGGAGCTTGCACACAAGGTAACTGCTGTCGGCAACTCTGTACTCCTTAGACTAAGATACTTAGTCTTTTTGTTTTACATTCAATTGATATACGTTTAATTTAAAAAATGACCTATGTTTTCACAATATAAATGAACACGAATGTAATGTGTTGCTTCATAACTACTTGTGTGTGTAACAGTTGTGTAGATTGTGCATTTCAGTTGCCTGCAGCTGTTTTGTATGTCCGAGGCCTCAAAATGTGTGAGCTCACTAAACCTTTTATTCTTACTCACTCGTCACTTGCCTTATCGCCTCTACACCAATGCACTTGACTGACAAGTGCTCTTTCCATTTGTGACCCACCTCAACGTGACGCTAAGCGGTGACCCTATATTTTTATGGCACACTAATGGAAGATATGATGTGTGTCAAAGACTACTTTGAAGTTTGTTTGTAAAAAATTTAGCAGCTTATGAATATGTCTTTTTTAGCCTTTTTCCGGCAAATAAATAATTCTTAGAGCGATATTGAGAACTTTACAATGGTCTTTGGACATGAAATGTTTCTTAAATGCTTTTTGTGTTTTGACACAACTACAAACTATATAACCACTTTTGATCAGTGAACTTCATGCACCAGCCGGGTGGATCCCATAAGACTGTATTAATTTTTACATTCTATACCTACCAAGAAATGAATTAACTAGGGATGGGTCGAATACCAAAAAAATCGGTTCGGATTCCAATAATGGTTCCACTAATTTATTCAGTTCTATTTTTCGGTACTGGTTCTACTGAAATTGAAGAAATTTAGTAATGTAAGGAGGAAAAGTGCCAATATAACATTTAATCAGTAAAATCAATTAGACCCCTACTTTATTTAATGCTTTCTTTTTGAAAAAAATAAACAATTAAGTACTGAACACAAAACAAGACAGTGATAACTAAATATATAGAACTAATATGATATGACAAAGTTTCATGCTTTAGTGAAAATGTAATTGTACTGGGTACAGTGGTCCTTTAAACAGTTGTTGGGACACGTCAGTTTTAGTCAAGGTGGTGGCGGCCATGTTGGTGACATCAGGGGCAGCATGCTTGTGTCTGCCATGTTAGTACCTTGCTTACTCCGGTCGGGAATGGTTGTGTCCGGTCGTCAAAGTCGGGAAAATAGGGTGTTCGGGATATTGCAAATGCTACATCGACCGAGTGTGGACTACCTTGGACATTTACGGTAGGTGTTTCATGCATTGGTGCTGTGAATTCCTAATGAGTTTGTGAGGAGATATGTACATGCATCGGGTGTGTAACGACCTGTGAACAAGTGACTAATCTCTTTTCTATGCAAGTGAGTCAAAACAACAAGCAATGACTGTACAACTTTGAAAAATAATTGCATACAGATTTGTTTATGTTACAGGGCGTATTTTGTCCTGATTTGGAGTTAAACTTTTTTGGGTGCTTTCACATGTTTAGCAGGTTAGATGTAGATTTTGACAAACCTCGGGATAAACGATGCCTACAATAATTATAATATGCTTATTTATTGTCTCTGTACAATCAACCGAAAAGTGTTCCTACACGGAAGATGATATTGTTACTACTGGTCACAATTCACAGTCTACCAACTTTAAAAAAAAAAAAAAAAAAAAAATCCTTTATTTTTTTTTTATTTTTATTTTTTTTTTTTTTTTTTTTTTTTTTCCCCCAGAACATTTACGTTAAAATGGGACATAAAGTGAATAGAGACGTGATACAAACAAAATAAGTTTATTTTATAAAACTACCATGATCAGTTTTGTCCAAAAGAAACCGAGATCAAAATACTGACCATGCTTCGTAAAAGGCTACAACTGTGTTTTTGATATATCAATTCTTTGTTCGAATCGACTTCTCGACTACTACTTGCAACAATATATTGAAAAAGAGTTGTATACAAATGTATTACAAGACCCGGAATGTCTGATATTTGAATATTCGTACTGACCCATCCCTAGTATTAATGTAAATATGTGTAAAATTTGTAAATTCGGTTTGATAAAACAAATCAATGATGCTCAACATGGCATCCACCATTCACAGCAACATAGTTTTGCACCAGATGTAAACAGTACCATACAGCAAAAGAAACCATCGCATGGGGGTACATGTTTGAAAATTCCAATGTTCCCTTTGTTAGCATTTAGAGTAAAATAGTTGCAAAAATGTTGGGACAACCAGATATATGCCCCTAATATCACAAAATACATCACATGTTACACTTGTTGATCAGCCATTTTTTTAAACACTTTTTTTAGAATTCCTAAGTCGAAATTCTTATGCCCAAGTGTCGTGAGTACTTCCGCTATACAATTCACATTATGTACATGAACAGTGTATCCAGCAACGTGGAAACCGGGAAAAGTCAGGGAAATTTGGTAGTCAGGGAATTGTAAGGGAATTTTGTGAAAATTATAGAAATTGCCCAAGTCCCATAATTACCTGCCAACTTTTAAGGTTCTTCTGTAAGTTTTGCCGAAAGCATGCAAGTCTTACTGTTTTACAGAAGCAACTCAAATTTAATGGTTTTACTTTATGCCAATTTTCTGTAACACCATGTTTCTGCTGTGGATTAGAATGTCTGTAAATACCATATACGACATGCTTACCATACGTTTGACCTAAGTACCACACACTATGTTTTAAAGTAAGCAAATTATACCGTAGTTTCCAAAATAGTGCCCTATATTTATTGCTAGTATGCCACATTTTTTGCTAGGATACCATATTTTGATAGTAATTGAGAATAGCTGATTGACGCGTGGCCACTACCAGAGTTGTTGGCAGAAATCAAACACATGTATGAAGGCAGTGATGGAGTTTTTATTCAGGAACTATGCCAAGCGTTCCTGTATCTGGTACGGAATGTGCTGTGGTGTTGGTTTGGTCAGTGGTGAAATAGGCCATGGAAGCAGTATATCCTGTATTCTGTAAGCAACTGCTGGAGTTTGGTCAAGGGCTGTATATCTAGTGAGCTTGGTGATCCAGTGAGAAATCTCAGATGGGCCAACTCATGTAGGTGATGCAAACAAATGGGTAAGTATTACTGGCTCCTTAGGTACTTGTAGGTGGCGAAGGGTTTGTGCTTGGTCCCGTGGCTGCAGACTGGTGATGGCATGGACCAGTGCTGGAGTGTACTCGCCATGATGACCAGCTGCAAGAAGGGTCAGCTTAATCTTTTCCTTTAGCCCACTCCTTTTGGAATAAGGCATTGTATAACAGAAGCACTCTATCCGTCGAGGATAGGAAGGCCGGCACCTTGTCTCTCCCACCTCCTATTACAATTCAATCACACACCATCTCTAGCGCAGTGGTCACCCTTACTTCTGTACTATGAGTACTGAAAGCTGGGCTGCACTGACAGAGACAGATGTCCGGGTGTCTCCCCAAGCCAGTGAAATGTTTAACAGTCCTGGCAACAGGTTCCATGGTGGAGACTCCATGTGACACCAACTGGCAAGCCGACGCAAGGACAGAGTACCTGTGTGGCACCTTGTTCCACACTGGGATAGAACGGTTAGCCTACTTAGGTGTGTGTGGGTAATGAAAGGGAGTCTGTATTAGCAAGTGAACCAACAATACCCGAGTTACTTGTGTTCCTTCCTACTGGGATAGCACAACTGGAATAATGTACTATGTTATAGGAATGGTGGACCCAAGGTTTTGATTCGGCTCTTGCATTTATTACGAAATAGGTTAAAAAGTGATGACATTCTCGCCTCTGGCTGTCGGTCCAAGTACGTGGCCGGTAGCTGGGGGAACGTTGTGTACCGGGAGAGGTATCCTGTGGTGCAGGGTGTGTAGCGTAGCGTGGCCTAGCTAATGTAGATTTATCCTTATTGTTACTGTAGTTCCCTGAAATAATGTGCAGGTAACTAAGCAAGGAGACGGTAGGAGTAGTCCTGAAAAGGACCGTATGATAGTGTTTCCCAGTGCCCGAAGACGTCCGTTTTGAGGTGGGGAGATTGAAATTAGCAGGGATCTCGTGGAGAGCATCAACCTACCTAACATGACCAAATGCTTAACTTAAGTTGTCCTGAACAGAGAAATAATAAATTAAATTCATAACTCAGCAATGCTAATAGCACGACTAAGCTGAGGTCTTCTGAATACACATATCTGGGAAACGCGTCATAACATCACAATGTTTACCGAACCGCCTGTGGCCATATCAACAATACCAGCATAATAACAAATGGATGTCTCTTGTTTAGCAGCCATAACAATACGTCAAGGAAATATATTTAGGAAACTGTTATGCTTAAAATAACGGGGTCAGCTCTGATAAACAACCAGAAGAAATAAGTGCCTGCTTGAGCTTCTCCTTAAGACCACTCCCTTTGGAGTAAGGCATCTGGAGTCACACACCCCTCATGGTCATGAGACGAGACACAGAGATTTGTAGTACTCCACCATGTAGAGCCACATGAGCGGCTGCAGGAGATTAGAATTCCAGCCTCAGTGCTCGGCGCTGATGCTTGGTGAACAGAGAAAGTTAGGCTTCGCTAACTACCGCTTCAGCACGTGGGTGTTAGGTTTTGTCCGTGTCTTCCCAGCCTAGGGAACGCCCCTTTCCTGCACTAAGGTGCGATGGAAAAGGCTGAGCACCAAACCGCCAAGCGAGTCCTGAAACTATGTGGGCTCCGCCTTTCTACCTATCTAATTATGCAGAAAGGTTGGCCAGGTGAATGCTTGTGGGTAGCAAAAAATGTGTACTGGCTCGATTGAGAAACAATTCCTGGGATCACCTGTTTTTTCCCTTACGTGTGAGGTCATCTGGGAAAAGGTACTAGGTCTACAGGAACATGGAACTCAAGGATCAGTTTCAACCAATGTTTATTACTTTTTACTGGAAATAAACGTGTGGTGATGTACTCCCGCTGGCGTTTATCGAGAGCTTGACGGAAAGCTAACATGCATAGTACGGGTAGAGGCGACCCGGTTCTGAACTAGCAAGAGAAGGGGCAGAATAACATTGCTAAAACAACTAAAATTGAGACTGACTCCCTAATGCATTGTTGCACAAAAGGGGCCACTGTGTCTAGTGTATAGCCGACGATTAGGCATGTTGCTAGGAAAACTAAGCAAGGTGTTGATGGGATAAGTCCAACAATGGAGCTTAGGAGAGACGATCATTTTGGCACAAAGGTGCGGTGAAGGGACGGTAGGAATAGCGAAGATAGAATCTGGTGAATGCTTCTGTGCCTAGCGCGGTGAAGACTGTCAGGCAGGCTGGTCAGTCCCAGCAATGTGTAAAGACTGGTCCTCATTGTAGCGCGTAGACAAGCCGATAAATGACTAGTATCTGTGGGGTGTAACCCGCTATTTATATTCTGCCGGGCGGATACTCTGTGCCCATTGACTGGTGTCTTGAGGTCAAGGGGTGGTCGCTGAGTGGGGGGGGGGGGAGGGTGGCGAAAAGCATAGCTCTCTGGCGTGATTTTACTGGCGGTTGGAAGAAGGTGAATAAACATACTTATGGTGTCATCTAGCAATGATAAGTAGTACTCGTTGCCTTAAGATGCATAGCTGGAACAGCCATTCTTGCATGGTAAACAGTACAAACTTCTGACATCACGTGATGATTAATGATAATGCAAACTTCATAGAAATCAGATGCGCTGCAGGCTATGTTGATGAGCTGAAGTCATTAAGATTACCATTGTTGAGAATGCTTCATACGTCAGCATAATTCGGTATATGCAATCGTAAATAGGATGTCATGCCTAAAAAGTTCCTTAGTTCTTTTATATTCCCTGGTAGTGCCATTTGTTGTATACTTTTGTTTTCTGTTTGGTAACAATTCCTTCTGGTGTTATATAGTGACCTAAAATTTGTGTTTCTTGTTGCATGAATGAACATTTTTTTGCATATGTTTTGACACTCAATTCACGTAATCTTTTTAGTTCTTTACATATATGCTATATGTTCTCTAAAAGTGTTGCCTATTGCCTATATGTCGTCTGTATATGCTATTGCAGTGTTCACCTAAGTGCTCCTAACAATATGAAAATAAATTTTTGGAAATATTCAGGTGATGTGCTCAATCCCATTGGCATTCTTTTATGTTGATAAAGTCCTACTCCGTATATCATAAATGCAAGTTTGTGTCTATCTTGCTTCCTAACTGGGATAGCGTGGAATCCTGAAAATAAGTCCAAATTAGGTAATGTATTTTGCACTTTGTAACATGTTTAGAATGTCTTCTGTTCTAGGTAGTGGATATTGTACCTTTTTTAAATACTGATTTAGAAAGTCCGTGAGGAACCTAAAACCACCCTGTTTCTTTCTGAGTACAAGGCTAGGTGCAGAATAGGGTTAGTCCGATTGTTCTGTAATCCCTACCACTTGCTGGTCATTCGTTAATTGGTTTTAATAACTCTTCCCATATTTTTGGGCTAATTTTATACTGTCTTGTATGTATGGGTTTTTCTGTTGACATATCTAATTTAATTTGATAATTCTTAGTCCCTGATAATTCTAATATGCTGTTAGCAAATCTGCCCTGGAATTCATTGATAAATTTTGCAAGTTCTCCTTTCTGGTATTCATCTAAATTTTTGTTTATCTTGCAGATGACATTCTTTTCTATATCTCCTATTGTATCAATTCTTCTATTTATAGTATCAGTTTGTTTGTTTGTTGCTACCAATGTGTGTAGTGGTACTTGTTATATTTTATCACTATTATTACTGTTTATAAACATCATATTGTGTTTGAGAAATGGTATTATATTGTATGGTTTGATAAAGTCTACTAACATGACATCCATTTTTAAATTATCAATGACTAAATAGTCTTGTGAAAAGATATTTCCTACTATGCTCAATTTTATATTTTGGTTGTTCTATTTCTTCTAAGGAAAATATTTCTGTTACTGGCTTCGGTTTTTGGTGTGTAATAATATTTCTCGCAGCACAGCTGCAGCTACAACCTGTGTCCGGTAACACGTAGTATTCTTTCACCCTAATTTTCACCCTTTCAGTAACACGTGGTGGTGGTTCCACACTAACTGTTTGCAACCCTGTCACTGCGGGCGTGATATTTCCTGGTTTCATGTTTGGAACTTTTGTTGACTCAGCAAGCCTGGTTGTGGCCTTGTATCATCATTGCCATCTTGTTTCGTGTATTTGTTTTGCTTACGTCCGTAACAATGGATGTCGGGTCCAGTGTTTACTGTATATGCAGTTTGCCTGGGTTGTATTCCGAATAGTGCTGAGCCGATACAGGTTTTTACCGATACCGGTACGAACTGATACTTCCTGCCAATACCGATACAATAGACATATGAGTAATGGACTGAAAGACTTCTACTAGCACAAAAATATTTTGAGAATCTGTTGGGAATCTGATGAAAATAGGTGTTAGTCAGTGTCGCACAATATACTATTAGATGTTTAAAACCTTAGGGAAATTAATTTTGCATTAATTCTTCAAAATCAGGAATTAAAAGCAGCACTCAAGATATACTTTAGTAAATTATTTTTAAATTTAGGTCAAGGTAATTTAAGCAATTTATGTTTTAAACAAATAAAATTTAAAATATTAAATTCCCAAGGTAGTTTATCACAATTCTCAGCATAATTTAACTTTTTTCATATTCAGAAAATTAAATAATATGTTTAGTTTTTAAATTCCGCACTCACTTATTTTACTGAGAGTAAAATTGAAGCACTGCCAGTTCCTGGGTTATGAATGTCAGAATCGTTGCTTTTAAAAAATTTTAAATACTGATATGACAAGGGGAAGCAGTTATGCAACCCCTGCAAACCTGGTAATTCGGCAACCGACCCGACCCACAATACCAGCTGTAGTGATTATCTCCTAAAGTGCCTGTCACACAGGCGGCCACAGTGGAGCTGCATTTCTCTCTCTTCCTCACTCTTTCCTATTCCTGTAGATGATTATCTCACAGCAGGGAGGCATGTCCCTTCCTCCCTTTGCCATCCTGGAGTGACTATCTGTCAGTTTAGTGCTTGGAATAACAACTGCAACTACTGACTAAAAAGGCAGTTCCTCTTACACCAACATTGCCACCCTATCATCCACTGGTTTAACCCGAAAATATCGAATATCAGGTCTCAATATCTGCTAAAAAATAAAATTTGTTCGTGTGGGCCGATATTACTATCGGCAGATTTTTGACATTGGTATCCGCTCAGCACTAATTCCGAATATGTTTTTAAAATGTTTGAATCTCACTGCAATATTTGTTTAAATTAAAATTCTTGATTTGGGAGTAGGTAGCAGTGTTTTGAATGATGCCCTGAATAAAAACAGTGTTTGTATGTTTGCTGTGCTTTGCTTCACAGCCCGATAAACTTCCTGGTTGGTGTCTTTCCTGATATTTTGTTACCTTGCATTTTGCAATTGCCGCGCTTGTGTTTGTCAAGGTCTTTTACACGTGCCTGTCGTATTTCCTGTTTAACATTTTGGCTTTCTATCCTTACATTACTTTTAGAACTTTTATGCGCTTGTGGTTTACTTTTATCTTGAGTCCTCATGCTCACATTATTTCTTGGACTTACTTTACCAAACTGTATTTCGAATTTTACTTATCTTTTGTCTAACAATATTTTATTTGGCCAGTTTTTTTGTGTTTGTTTTATCAATATACATTTGCCGTCAGGTTGTGAGTTTTGAACCAAAATTTCTGTGTATAGTCTGCCTGCTACTCTTTTACTGAATATATTTTTGCACACATTTTTACCTGTGTAGTCAAAGGGGTAACAATTTTTTCCCCCCTCGTTACCTTGTTTTTTTGGTTATGTGTCTATTCTGGCTGCCTAATATTTTTCTTTGAGTTGGCTACCTGATACCCCTGTCTGAAATAGTTATTCCATGTCCTGTTGTTATTGTTATGTTCTGGTGTTGTCCTGCCCTTTGCTTTCTATTCCTGGCCTAAAGAGGAAGCGGTTTGTTGGGAAGCAGAATGGCTCAAGTCACGAATATATAACACCCACAAAAAAGTTTTACAGTGTAAGAAAGACGCTGCTACCATACAGCCAGGTTAGACATGCTTATGTCATTGTGATTAGCTTGTCTTTTAATAGTAAATTAAATATATCATATTATTCATGTAATAGCATTTCTTCTTGATGGATTTGTCATAAATTCATGCAAAAATACTTTCAACCTAAATAATTTTTCCAGCGCTTCACAAGGGTACTCTTGAATTCAGGTTTAAATATTTTTTTTAGGAAGGGGTCATCTTAGATTCAGGGTCGTCTTCCTTTCGGGTAAACACGGTATATTGAATATTAAAATTATGTTTTTGTAGATTTCTTTACTCTCTACATCTATTTGATTTGGCACCAATCCTTTGTTGACAATCTTTGCCACTAAACCCCTTGTTAATCTTGTTGATCTACCATCTAGTTCTGAAATAAGATTAGGATTTTCTTGTATTAATCTATCTGCTGTTTCTATTAACGAATTATATTTCACCACAGTGTCTAACTCTGTGTGTTCTAAAGCCTGCCTAACCTCAGATAAATCTGTATTTGCAGTTTTTTAATATTTTTTTCGCTGATGACAGAAAAGGTTTGTTCTTTTCGGAACTCATAAAACTTTCATATTTCTACTTTATTGTAGTGAGACTTATGCTTTAATTAATATCTAGTGTTTTGCTTACTCTGTTGAGGCAAAATGAATTTGTGTAGTATAGTTATGTGAACGTGGCGTGTGCAAAACGTGCCTTGTGGTTGCCCACGCACTGTTTTTGCTGATACTTTCATACGTATTTACTGCACTACTCACTACTAAAGCTGATGTGTCCACTTTCCATGCATCATCACACGCATGCACACAATGCTTACTAATGAGCAAGTGATAGACAGCTTTTCCTACTAGAAATATAAATGAAATGCTCTTCCAGTAATATTGCATGCACTACTATGCTACAAGCACCAAGCATTCTAATAAGCAAAATTTATTGAAACAAGAATCATCAGAGGCCACACGCAAAATGCACTACAGCAAAATCGTAACACTGTTATGTAAGCATGGTTGTTCACTTCTATCATAATGACAGCAATTCATACTTCTAGCGCTGTCTTAGTTCACTTGTGCATACTATAGGAGGTCTTTGTGTCTACTATATTTCTGACTTTAACAGAATTTTATTACTATAGTGTGCAAACAAGAGTTTATATTAACCTTTGGCTGTACATTTTGTTTCATTGCATAGCACAAGTAGTTATATCAAATGATGCCTGCGCCAATTTTAACAATTTAGAAAAGCTGTATTATCTCACTTGCATACAAGCGATTGAATTAGACCGGCGCCTCCACTAATGATACCTCCCTTAGTTTCACCTGAAACTTAAGGTGGTACAAGAAGTAGTACTCTAATGAATTACTTTAATTACAAGGGCTTTGCTTGGACAAAGACTAGTTATTCAAGAAATAAGACACTTTAATTATCTCCTCATTTATGAGATATACAAGTTAACATTATCTTTACATTCAACTCAGTAAGCAATGCAAGTTACAATACTGTGATTCTGCAGTGCTACTAGCAGTGTGAATGACTTTAATACTGACTATGACCTCCATGTCCTAAGCCCCGTCTCACGTTCAAGTAGGCGTTGCACTCATCGCGGAGACTTCTGTAATGCAGCTCGACTGACGTACGAGGGCTCCGCCAAGGCCTCGCTTGCAGACATAAGATTGCTGGCTCTGACAACCCGGTGGCGTATTGGGGACGCGACCTTGTGGTTTCCTGCCAAATATATCCTCCTGCTGGCCTGATTTACCTCATGAAGGCTCTACTATTTATTTTGTGCTTCCCAAGCTCTGTACCTCAGCTGCTTCCCTGCTGTCACTGCAGCATCTCATAACTAAATGCTCAAAATAATTATCAGGCTATCATAAAAAGTTCTTGTAATGTAAATTTTGAGAAGTTTTTTTCACAGTTGTGTTTTGTGGCAGTACCATAGTAATGCGCAGCTAATATGTGATGTTCAAAACTCGTGTTTGACAGGTGCGGTCCAGGGTGACTACTGATGGGGCTCCTGATGTTTGGTGGGTGGAGTTCCCAGGACTGCGGCCGCTTATTGATTTGCACGGCAGAGACTCACCCGCAACAGAAGAGGCGGAAGAGCTGGCAGCTGCTGGCATGAGCTCTCTGGAGAAGGCATTCATCAAAGCCTACAAGGGCCGGGTGAGTGTTTACTTTCACTGTCCATGTTTAAGCACCATGTTGACCTGACACAGTTGTGCATTTTAAGTTTTGTTTAGTAACTTATGAGAATGGATGCAAATTTAACTGATAGGCGTGTTTGGTTATGGAGTTTGCAAACCAGACATTCATTGAGGACGTTGCAGGCTATGTCTGATCTGACTGTGATGGTAGTAATTTCACCTTGTGATGTTTCATCTTCACTTGATACAAGTACTGTCAAAGTTACGTACAACTTCTTTTCCTATTTTCACTTCCATTGATTTATGTAACTTTGTAAAACAAATTGAATAAAAGGCCAATGGCATCGGTTGAACACATTTGTTTAATTTCACAAAGATAAGCATTTTTGTTTCTAACTAAATTTTAAAGCAGTATGTAGTATTTTATCTCTGAAAAAAGTAGTTTGTAGAATATTTATTTTCATTTTATTTCTTTGATTACTTAATACAGATTTCTCATTAACATATCAATCAAAATAGAATCTAAATGCGAGAATTCCATGCTGTTGATGTCTGAATATTATATATGCAGTTAATCATTTTTGTATTTGCATATTTCATTAAGTGTAGCTCGTTGTAGGTGCCTTTGTTAGAACAGTCTCCTCAGTGGAATGAATTATCGACGCGTGTCTGCCGCTTTGTAGAAGGGTTTGTTGTGTGCTGTGGTCCGCCATTTTCTGTGGCCAACGTGACGTGCGAGTGAAAAAATATTTATGTTGTGAAGTTTAAATTTTTTTTTTCGAGAAATAGCTCGTGTGTTTTGTATATTGCATAAGTCAGCAAATAAGTTATTTTGTATCAGTGGCCGACAAGTGATTTTAGTGAAGTAATCGTCCAAAGTTCGGCATGTGTTTAGTGATTATGAAGTGAACAGTAAGTTTGTGTGTTTTATAAGTAATGTTTTCTTAAATTGTTGTTAGAAAATTTTTAATGTATTTGGTCTTTAAAGAAACTTGGTTTTACCCCAATTTATTTTATAGAATTTCCAAAGATTTTTATGTGGAAAGTTAAATTTGTTGAACAAGTTTAATGATATTTATGTGTTCAAGTCTCTCTCGCATCTGTACGAACAGCGACACATTTATTGCAGTTAGGTCTTTCGATGAAATTAAAACTTTAGGGTTATAATAAATTGAATACTATTTCCGTACTAATAAAAATTTTCCATTGCATTGACGCATGACAGACATAGATGATTAACTGCCCTTGTCTCTGGGTTACTTACTTGATGCTAGGCGAGTCACATCTCTGGGTGGTTACTCGTCTTGGGGCACTGGTGCCCGACCAGATTACAGTACTGGCCTAGTAGGTCATCGGCTTGGCACAAAGTCTGGCTCAGTTTCACCCTGCGTGGTGCAAGCTTAGGTGGGGGTACAGCAGGACAGCATGTCTGTCCTTTGGATAGTTTTACTGCCCCTTTTGCCATGGCCCTGGTGGCACGCCACTGGGAGTTGCGGTTTGCGTGCGGGGTGCTTGGATTTGTTTCTAGCCTGGAGATACTAATTACAGCTGGCGTGCTGGTGGACCCTTCACTAAACAGTACTCCCTGCACTATTGGGTGGTATCCTTCCGCAACACGGGTTGATGGCTCAAGCAAGTTGACAGGCGTGACGGTGGGTACTGGTGTGGTGAGCTGTCGTAGCAAAGCCGCCTGTTCACGCACTCTGTAACCCGAACCTGCTGGGAATAATGCGAAGCCCCTGTGGATTCTTAGATATAGCCCTTTCCCTTTTTATCCTACCACCCCTACGGGTGTAAGGCATTTGGCGCTAACCTAAGATTGGGTCTGCAGGAGGTAGGAAGTTGATGTGAGAGTGTCCAAGTGTAGGTGCCAATTACTACCGTCAACACAGCACCTCACTCTTGACTTCCCCACCGAAGATGGGGAGACTCAACCTGCAAAGTGTTCATTGTAGGAACCGCAAGGTGTTTTCCCAATGGGTTGGTCTCCCCTGCACCAGAGTGTAACCCTCTCAGCACCACGAAGGGAGCGGTAAGAAAAGTTCAACCTAGCTGGCAAACCAATCCCACTAGGAGCGAGTGTTATGGCTCTACTTTTCCTCCCACCTGGGTGTAAGGAACAAGTGGCCTTCCAATATTGGTGAGGTGAGTGTCCAATGGTAGGTTCGGTACGATTAAATCCGGTATTCTGCTGGCTCAGTCAGCTCCGATGATAAGAGGAATGAGGTTGAAGTGATACTCAAAAGGTTGGGTAAGATCAGTGTTTATTTACCAAGAAGGAAATAAACAAAGATGGTGGAAGTACTACCTCCTAATCCACACAGGCTTGACTGAAGGTACACACCCTAGCGTTAACAGGGGAAGGGGCCCTTTGCAAAGCTACAGGAGTAGGCAGTAGCTGGTGCATGTAACGTATTCCTTGGGGTAAGCTCTACTCTCTGTTGTCCATAAGGGACCGAACATATCTCGGTGGGCTTCTGTTGACGCCACAGGTTCTTCCTTAGGTGCACGTAGGAGAGGATCTTTGGCCCCGCGAGGAAGTGGTGAAGTATACATGAGTGGTGCGGGCCTCTGCACCAATTGCTTGCGCGGTGAGCGCTCAGGAGAGGAGTCAGAAGACTTGATCGAGAACTGAAACAGATCCGACGATCCGGCCTTCACTGTCATAGGGGTCTGGAGAGGCGGTTAGCAGGTGCAAGCCCAGCACCTAAATCCTTGGTGCGAGTGGCGTAGTGAAGAGCTGTGGGATCTAGACTGTATCTTACTTGGGCGGTATCCCGCAGCAACCTGCCGTACTAGCCCCGGACCTCTTGCATGGTCCCGGTGGCTTATCGGGCAAAATTATCTTTTGTTATTGGGACGTCTGTCCTGGCCCGGTAGGTACAACTATCTTGTAGGTGGCAGTAACTCAACTCTGTAGACAACTGCCAGGTATGTAGTTGCACTGATGAGTAGCAGTCGTTTATTAATATTTATGAAAGATGTCATGCATCAGCCTCATCAAAACTATGTAAGTTCCAATTGCCACTCTCATAAGAAACACCAAAAGTATATTTGTTGAATCTCTGAGTTTAGGGACAAGTTATTCTGTTGTTATAAAAGCAATTGCAATGGTAACACCATGTGCATGTGTGCATACATACACACACACCCACACATATTCACACACTTTCTCTTCTCTCTCTTTCCCTCCCTCTGTTCCCCCGTTTCTCTTTTCATTCATTATGGCTTGAATCTGAAATTATTTTATGAAAATTTTTCTAGCGGAAACAGCTAGATATTGAAACTTTTGGTGAAATGACATGGCTGCCCAGTGCTAAGTGTGGTTACAAGCAAGGTACTGGACTAGTAGTGAGCAGTTATAACATATATTGCTTGAGTGAATGTGAGAATGTGGGTTTTTTGTTGCAGGTGGTGTTCGGGAGTCTATTGGTCTCTATGGATGACAGAGTGCGCAAGACTCGCAGTCTCATGGTTGCAGATGAGGCCGCAACCACCTCTACAGAGGTATGCCATATTTCAGTTGCATGTTCTCTTTGTTAGCTCATTTATCAGGTAACATGCACTTTTTGATATTGCGTATGTAAAGAAAACATGTTTAGTACACCATCTTTGTAATACCTTTCTCTCCTAGCATTGTCTTGATCTTTATGGTTGAAGTCACTGCACATTAATTTGCAAACACGTGAGATGTCCTAGCTTCTAACCATGACTTACCATGGGCGACGTTTTCCCAATCTAGCCTCACCGCAGCTGCCCTCTCCTTCCCTCATGAAGAAAGTTGAGCTGTATGTGCCATGGGTGCTCACCACTTTGATGCAAGAGACATGCATGCAAATTGGCTACTGCCTCCTGCTAGTCAGCATCTTGCATTGCGCCCAGGGGCTCATCACCCCTTTAGCCTTTGGCCATGCAAGGAAATTGCAACCCAGTGCTTGGCCACCTTTGCCCATGTTTGCCTTGCTCTCTCCCCACCACCCCTTTTGCTGGCCCTGCGCTCCAGGTATAAAATAGGACCCGCAGTCACGGGTTCAGAGTTGACTCTCACAGTTCTTGTGTGGAATGTCACACTATCTGGACACGCTCTGATGCCAGAGCTTACCCAGCTTTTCTAAGCTTTAGTTACCCATCTATCACATCTTCTTATCGCCTTATTATCCCCCAGTACTAGAGTGAAGAGTAAAGAGATTTGGGCAACTCTTAACATCGAGGTCTTGAGAGCTGATGAGGATCATTGAGACGAGTATGGAGCAGCACCGGAAGAAGGGGCGGAGGAAACTGGAGATTTCCGAGAAAACTCGCCGACCAACAGCATCGTCCGGCATGAACCCGGATTGTTTTGGTGGTAGGAGAGCAGGCTAACCGCTCAGCCACCATGGCCCCCCAGTACTAGAGTTAGTGGGAACAGTTCAAGGAGTAACTTTCACAGTGGTACAAATTGTTGGCACCTTAAATATTGCCCTTCAGGTCTCGGTCAGTGTACAGGCTGGATGTATATGTTTTATTTCACAGTCAATAAACAAACACATTTGGAGTTGGCTTGCTCATTTCGCCCACAGCCCACAACCGGCTTTTTGACTATACTTCCTTTTTGGCAGTGTTCCATTAACATTTTCCAGGAGTATTATATTTAGTATTCAATCATAAAAGTCAAATAAGCCCATACTTATGTTTACTCTTTATTTCTTGGTGCATAGGAGGAGTTGAACCTGTCCAAGGATTACGACGAGAACTACCCAGTCATATTTAACATCCTGTTTTGGTTCAATATTGCATTCTTCTACTCCGTCATTGCAGTTGCAGGTAAGCACACGCTGTGGTACAATATTGTTTGCTATAAGGTGCTGACGAGTATCCTACCTCAAGGGGTAGGTGGTTAAGATGCTGACTACCCTTCCTAGTTCATCAGGTAAGCCTACCACGGCATGTTGGCAAATGTGTTGGCCGATGGGTCGTGGTGATTTTAGATTCCATGGCTGGCCGCTTAATGGGAGGGTACCGTCAGAAAAGAGGGGAGTCAAATCCCAGAGTGAGGTGGAATGAGATAGTTTCCCACCCAGGGAGTTCTATTTTCCTCACTACTACGGTTGCCAAAAAGCAGGACGCCAGTTGTCCCGAGGTGTATAAGGTGTGATGAGGTTTAAGCAATTGTGTGGGTGGGAGTAGATGGTCTGGCTGGAGAGATTGAGGTTATTCATATGGGTTGAATAGGCCAACGTGCTGGAACATAATTCGTGAGAGACAATACTACGCGGGACTTGGAGACTACCTTAGGCGAGAGTCAAACCTGAACCTTCTTCCCTGAAGCCAGCTTAATTAAGCGCATGTTTGATTCGTCCTTCGGAGGAGCAACCTTGGTTGGGGTGACTCTTGCTACCGGTGGTGAGGGCTCCGGCTGAGTAGGGTGAGTTCCCTCCGGGTCGTATTGTGGCCAACAGGCACCTAAATACTTGTTTAAAGGTGACCAGTGATCTATTAGGACGAAAGGTATTATCGACCTAGGTACTGCTTCAGGTTCCGAAAGAGAGGGTTAGACCTTGCTTGTGACTTCGTTAGTGGGGTTGGATTTGAGAGCTCTCTCTAAGGCACTGCGTTCTCTATGTCGTCTATGACACTGAACCTCACCCTTCTTATGATGCATCTGTTCTGTCCCCTGACCCTTCCGCAGACGTCCAGTCCTGGGGGCGTGGCTTGTGCAGTCACACCCAAGGCCCTGACGTGTAGAAGTGCAGTTCGGTATTGGGACGTCACTGAAGGTAAGCCCAAGAACACTGGAAACCCAGGAGCTGCGGCGTGTCTTGTGCAGACTAAGGCGTTCTGCAAGCTCCGTCTTCTGTAGAGTTCTGTGCGCCTCACGGCTAGTCTCTAAGCAGGATTTAATTATTGTACCTGTTACAAGATTTACTAATACACGTGAAAATATTTAATTTACAAGTGACTCAGGAATTAACCTTAAAATGACAGTAAGTAAACCATTTGGATTCACATAAGTTTTATTACGTTACTTAAGAAATGGGGAAAGTCCCGGCTAATTGATATAAAATTTATTAACTAGTTTAATAGTAATTAAAATGACTTACGTATTGGAACAGGTGAGGTTGAGCCTGAAAATTAACTAATAAAAATATGCAGAAATTATTTTACCTTTGAATTATGCAATTTACAGCATCTCCCAATGAACAGGGATTACCCTGACACATGCCTGATTAGACTGACTTGGCACGTTGGTCGAGGGTTTTGTCCGCTAGATCAAAAGCGGGGTAGTTTGGTTTAGATAGTAGGCGTGAGGCGAGGGGTGTTGGTTAGCACTTACTTCAAGCTTCTTGGGCGTTGTGGTTGGGGTAGGTTTCATCTAGATGCAGCGAGTTTGGTCTACGCCGGATCGGAGATTCCACAGGTGTGCTTCGTTGGTCCAGAAGTTGAGGATACAAGGTGGGAAGTCAATTACCAGAACCAGAGCAGACGCGACTGCCTGACGTCATAAGTTTGGTGGCACGGTTCCGTTCCACCTGCCCCTTCTGCATAGGACATGGTAGTGCGATCCATGGTTTGAGAGCAGTGTGAGCCAGGTATTGTTCCCTACATTTTCTACCACTCCTCTTATGAGGCATAGGGTAAACAGTTTGACAGTCTACGTGATGCACTTAGACAAGAAGGTTTGACAGTGTAACCCAATAGTGACTTGCCGGCACGAGCTCGATAGAGTCCCCACTGATCCCCCACAGTATGTGGGCCGATCGGGGACGTGGAGCCGGTGGGACCACCAAGCCTCTACTAGTTGTGCGTTCACACTAGGTTGAATGGCAAAACTTCAGGCTATGGTCACCGCACACTGAATTAATGTGAATGGTGAGAAATAACCGGAGTCTGCCACCCCTCCCGGTGTGAAGGTGTTTCTTGTGGTGGTGGCGTTGCTGTTCCCCCCCCCCCCCCCCCCCCCCGCAACCACGTACTTAGTGCTATTGTGTGACGGAATAAACAGGTAGCCGTCTAATATGTACGTCTTCTGACGTGCTGACACGTGAAATTAGCACTGAGTTTTTGTATTCCTGTACATATTGTTAAATCACAATTCCGTACAAACACAACAAATTCCGACTTAATTTCTCCCTTACAAAACATTTGAGACAGAAAATTTGTATTATGGTTCAGTGTTTACTAACACATACGTAGCGCGATTACTATTCTACAGATGGTAACATGACCTTAGAAAGCTAAACCATGGCAACGTGTTATACAAAATGGTGTCCATCAATGTGCACTTGTGGCACGGTGGCGGATGTGCAAATTACGTACGATGTCTTTCTCTTTTACAGCAGCGAAATTATTTTCTCATGTATGGCAACTATGGTGGGGCTCCGTGTTTACATTTTACGTGTGCGGGAAGGTTATTTTGTTTACAAACGTAAGTAAACAGTTTATTGCATGAGTAAAAAGCTATTCATTTGTTTTATATATATATATATATATATATATATATATATATATATATATATATATATATATATATATATTATATATATATATATATATATACATATACATATATATATAGACACACACACTTTCTTAGAAATTAAGGCCGTACTCCATTTCCTACTTCCTACACAATGCGAAATATGCGTAGCGAAGTAGTTCCGATCCCCTTATGAATTTGGAGGTTAGCATTGGTGGTGACCCACCAAAGGGCAAGTTTGTTGGTTTTAGGAAACATGCGCAGTGATGATTTTACTGAGTGATTCTACAAATAAATTATATAATGCTACTGACGAACAAATGTGATTTTGATGAAGTAAACTTGTAAGGATTTCCATAGGAAAACACATGTTCAAAAGATTGTGAATTCAACTAACAGCAAGTTTGCTGTTTTGTAAATAATGTATTTGCAAACCGTTACTTTAGTTATTGAAATGCCCATGGCCTAAAAAAGTTGCATGTTTAACATTTTTGTAGTGTGTAAATAATATTTGTTTCTTTTCTCATATCTAGGGCCCCACTTTTATGGTAAATTGAATAAGCTGATTTCGTCATTAAAACTACATTATTTTGTTTAAAAAAATGATTACATTTCGTTAAATAATTTTATAGAAAAAGAAAGGTGCGATTTATTATTAGAACACGAATTTGTTGGTTTTTGTAATAATTTCACTCAAGCTTAATGGAATATGTTATTCATTCTTTTAATCAGTACATATTTAAGTGAAAAAAATTCAAAAATATTTAATGATAAGGATGAAAGGACAACAAGAGCACACTTGTCATGAAACAAACATTTTCACGTCACAGTAATTTTTGTGTGATAAATCTTGCACTTTATCGAGACATCTAAAACTGCCTAAGAAAATTCGCTAGAGTTTGAGTTTTAAAAGATATTTACTTCTTCCACATTCAGCTTTTGTTCATGTGTAGATAACAGTATTTTAATGAAATCCAGTTCAGTTCAATATTACTCCAACACAAATTCACAACGTAACTACAAAATACTAGTAAAGAATTTATTATTGCTACAATAAAAACACTCCTTACGTGTAGAAAAAATGTTTCTAAAAAGAAGTGGCAGAAACCTATTTGGTTTTGTTTTCATGGTTTTGCCTTCAATGCAGTTGTCTTTTTATTTTTTATGTACTCCACTATCACAAAATCACTGTGCATATGGCACGGCTGTGTTTGACTGTTTTGTTTCCCGCCGACTCAATGTTTACATCACAGTTTTGCACTTTGGTCAGTTTGTAAAAAAAAACTTCACTTTCAATTTCTTGGGCACAATCTAAGAACCAGCAACTATTTTTTTCATTTTTAACTGGTTTTGCGACATAAGCGGCAGTCTACAATCAGTACCCTTGCTCAATAGTTTCAAATGCAATGTTTGCTAGTTGTCAAGAACCTAACCACAAAGCACAGTCAAGTCGGCAGTGTTTACAAAATACAGTGTGAACGTTTATTGAGTAATTATTACATTCGACAAAAAAAATATTCCTCTGTGTTATATAAATATACATACTATTTATTTTCGTTGTGTGACCGGAAAGGTCAGTGTTACACCAAACTCGGACAGTGAAGGGCCGTTAAACGAAGTGAAAGCAAATGCCAGTATCCCTCGTAGATGTCAAAGGGCGCCATATCAGCATGTGAGTGAGTTCAAATGGGGCAGAATAATGGGTCTCTGAGAAACGGGTTTGTCATCCAGTGACATTTTGTATTGTATAGGGCATACTGCTACGACAATGATGCATATGTGAAACCAGTGAATAGATCGTACGCAGCGATGAGCAGGTACTGGACCATGTAATATGACCACAGGATGGGATGACTCCCATTTTGTCCGCATGGCAATAATGGACCATACAGCCTCGTCCACAGTGTTGGCTCAACACTGGAGCACTGCAACGGGTGTGGACCTGTATGCATCTATGGTTCGACGCTGTCTACTGTGGGCTGGACTGGTGGCACGCATGCCATTGTGTCTGCTTACAATGTCCAGAAACCACAAATGCCAGAGACTGCAATGGGCACTTGAATGTAGTTGCTGGCATGCTGATTGGCAAAATGTAGAGTTTTCGGATGAGTCCCGCTTCAACCTGTCCTGCAGTGATGGCAGCATACTTATCGTGGTGACTGCAATCTGACAGCGTGCAGTTTGGAACGACGTAGCAGACAACACCAAGTGTGATGGTGTGGGGTTCCATTGGATACAACATGCAATCTCGACTCTACGTGTTGAGGGCAATCTGAACAGCAACCGCTACATCAGGGAGATTCTAGAACCCGAGGTACTGTTCCTCCTTCAGGCAACTCCACATGCCATATTTCAGCAGGACAATGCCTGGCCACATGTGGCAAGAAATGTGCAAGCCTTCTTCAGTGAACTACATTTACCAGTTCTTCCCCGGTCTGCACGTTCATCTGACATGTTGCCCATCAAACATGTCTGGGATATGTTTGGTCGGCGACTTGTTCATCATAGTCTTCCAGCAACCACTGTTGATGCTTTGTGGACTCGCATACAAACTGCGTGGTGCAAGATTCCCCAGGAACATATCCAGATCCTCTTTGATTCCAAGCCACAATGTTTAGGGGTTCTGATTGCAGCATGTGGGGGCTTCAGTCCATACTGAATGCTCAAGGACAGAGACGTGTACAGTTCTGTAATCCTAATAAATTGTGTATTGTCATGTACCTAATCTGTAGTTTGAAGTTCATTTCAATCATATGTATCCTTCTTAATAGTGTGCCACCACAGCTGTTACATATATCCTCAACCATCTAACTTCACTTCAGCCTGTTTTTCTCTCAATACTTTGTAAATCATGGCAATTTTCATTGTATGTACAGTATTTTGTTTTATTGTGCTAACTGTGTCTCTAGTAACAGACTGTTATTTGTGTTACTCAGTGATTTTTTTTTTCAAAGACTAGAGAATAAAGTGAAAAAAACATTTGTGTCATTATCTTTGTTTCATAAACTTACTCTCTCTTTGTAGTGTTCATTGCGGACATGGACCCTGGAAGGGACTCCATCATTTACCGTATGACCAGCAACCGCATGAAGAAAGATAACTGAACTTTTTGTAATGCTGTGTGTATGTAGTTTGTGATGTGTGTAGCCATTTGTATTTAACTGTAAATATTGTAATATGGTGTCTGTAAATATAGTGAGGTCATAATGTAGAAATATCCCTAGAGTGGTATTGGTTGGTAATCAGTATTATGAAATAGCTCCAATTGAGGCAAGACACCTGCATTTCCTGGATGTGTTAACACTCTCTTAAATAACAGGGTCGAAACATGTTTCCATGGATGAAGATGGTGATTAAATATTATGAATATCAGAAAAGTTTAATGTTCCAATTTGTATGCTATTGATACTTGCACTATAAAAGAAACTGTTTCAACCTAATCTTTACATGTTATTATTTTACTTCATTTTTATATACTAAAATTTATAGGACAGTTCAGAAACTATATTGTTTCAAAGGGTGAATAGTAATTAATACTACTGTAAACTGCTGTATGTCATAAAATTTGTTCAGGTAGCAGGGTACTGGTATCCTTGCTTAGAAACCAGATTCTACTATTATAAATTTAATATTATGTAAAATAATTTCAGTTCAATGAAGTAACAAATGTATTATAAATGTAGTTTGTGGCTAAGTATTTGTATATTTGTAACTGCCACTTTTTAAGACCAGCAGTATGTGTAACATTAAAAGAACTTTATTCAGTTTTTTAGTCAAATTGTGTTCAGTGTACGCACTAAAAGAAATAGCCATCTCACAAAACTTGTCAAGATTTTCAGAAACGTGAGGCATAATCTAATCACTTTTAAACCCTACTCTTTGTTTGTAAATATAGTGTTATAAATTTACGTACAAATAAAGTAATTGTTTTTGGTAACTGCTGTCAAGTTGATATTCGGGTTTAAAAAAAAATTGTTTTTATTGTTACTTGGTTGTTTGAATATGAGAGGAATATTGAGATGCTGTGGAATGAAAATGAATACAATTCTGAAATCAATTATGAGATTAAATGTGTGGTGAAAACAGAATGTGTAGAAGATGAACAGCAGCTTGCTTTGCACAAAACTGATGACCATAATTGGGAAGAGTAAAATTATTGTAAACAATTTTGCATGGACATGCTCCATATGTATATAACAAATTTTTATGTTCATACTGTATTTACCTGTGTACAACCCACAAATTATTTCTCAGAAACGAGTTTTAAAAGTAGGAGTGTGGTAGTACACAACTGAAAGTAGTCTAGTTCATCATAACATAGACTGCTATCTTCTCCTGCCAATGAGTGCATGGCTACAGGATGGTGTTGTCAGCCCATGTGATTGATGTTTATAGAACCAAGACTAATATTTGTTGTGGGAGATGGTTTTCAGGCTGGTCTGCAAGCACATGGCCAGTCCTGCGGACAGCTAGTCCACATTTTAAGTTTTTGTTACCTTTTTTAAGAGGCTAGTGTGTTCATTGCTCTGCAGCTCTCAAACAATACTTTAGTAATACATATATTTTTTATCTTAGGTCGGGGCATCTTAAACAATTCAAATAGCTGTACATGCCAAATACACCAACAACCTCCAGTACTTACATTTTGAGTGCTACCACCCATATCCTGCTAAAAAAAATCCCTACCCTACAGTTTCACCACAAGAGCTAAACGTATTTGCTCCACCAACAGTGATCTCGACAAACAGTGTGAACAAATGGCCAGAACATTCTTCGACAGGGTCTACTACAGGCACCTCGCCCACAAGCAGATTCAGCAAGCCGTCTCAAATACCGGAACGCAAACCCAAGTCAACTCTGATATACCCCTGGTGGTCTCATATCATGAAGGCCTGAGTAAACTCGGAAACATTCTCTAATCTGGATACAAAATTTTGGCTTCCTTACCACAAACACAAGACCGACTCTCCACCATCCAGATTAGTCTTTAAAAGGTTATCTAACCTCCCCAACAAATTGGTTTGTCCAAAGCGCAATCCACCACAAATGCCAACCAAACTATCTCTCCCAAAGGATCCCACCCATGCAATAGCTCACACTGTGGCACTTGTGCTATCCACCAACCCTTAACTCCTGTCAATGACAGACTTGCTAGCCGTACATACCCCATCCAAGGTAACTACAACTGTGCAACACAAAATCTGTTTTATCAGCTGCAGTGCCAACACTGCAATGCAGAATACATCGGCCTCATCACCAACACACTTGGGCAAAGAATGAATAGCGACAGAGTAGATACCAAACAAGCCATAGCTGGTCACATCAATAACGTACAGGACAAACAAATTGCAGCACATGCTGTATCACACAACAAAGATTTTGATTCCTGCTACAGTATCAGAGTTATGAGAGCCCTACCACCTTCAAGCAATAGCTCAGAACTCAGATGCTGGAAATTGGCTCACCAATTTATAACAAAATCCAGGCAGCCGCCAGCCCTCAACATTAAGATAATCACAGCTCCTACCACACTCATCAGCTATACGGACAATTTTTCAATTTTCCCGCTGTACCCTAGTTCATTACCAGGCCGCTAGGTTTACCACTAACAGCACCCTTCCACCAATGTAACGTTGCAAACGCATGGAAAATGTAATCTTGGTGTGTGCGTAGGGGTGCGTTCATCCAAATTCCTATCTTTTTTTATATAATTTTGGTAGTGTAGCGGCCTTTTACATAATGGTTTAAGTAACTCACAAAAGATATAGATTAGCATAAAACACATCTATTATAAGAACATCAGATCTACATTACAAACGACGACGCATTTTGTCAACCTTTAAAACTTAAAACGTATGAGTCACACTTCTCTAGTGCCAACTTCCTAAAACCAAATATCACCACAGAAACACAATATTCCACACACTCACCCTCTTCTCAATAAAGCAGTGTAGGCCTACTTTACCTTAACCGTCCTTGATCAATCTCTTGGGAGGCACAACCACCCTGGAGCTCCTGCGTAATCCTGACGTGTACACACTGCACGAAACCGGTGAATCACTAACACTGGCTGATGTACCAACAGATTTAGTTGGGTCAGGGTCAGAAACAGGTGTATCATTAATATTGACTGATGTGCCAACAGATTTGGTAGGGTCAGTTGCTTCCCCATTACATAACGCTTGATTTGGTATACTGGACATATTTCCTTCTCCCGAAACCCTGTACTTTTCCACGCTTGGTAATTCTTTATTTAGCTTACTGTATTCTTCCATGGATGTCGAATCAAAACTTATATTATTTTTAGTATTAGGCATGAGGACCAAAGTTCTACGCTCTGGTATATCCCTCAAGCACCCAAGTTGACTAAGATGTGCCTATTGTGTAATGCCGTCTATAGTTACTAGGGACAGTGAAATCCTGTTAAGAAGTTTTCCTACTTAATAAGGTGAATAATTTTGCACCTTGTCTATATGCACATGTGTAATTTGACCCTTTCAAGAAGTGTTCCTGGTTAATAAGAATTTTTTTTTCAATCCCTTCAAACCATCTTGACAGCGTTTTACTGTATGTTGACCTGCTTAGTTGTTTTTTTTTTCTTTATAACGGCATCTCTAGGAAGCTGTTAAGTCCGAAATCTCACCAATACTCTTATTACCTGGTTGCAATACAACTACTTAAAGGTTTAAAGTTAACCAACTGACATGCTTCACACAGTCTGACTTTTTTTTCAATCTCCTCATTCATTTTAGGCTACCACGTGTATGACCTAGCAAGCATTTTCATACGTAACGTACCAGGATGTTGTTCGTGTAATAAATTCAACATTTTTGCCTCAAATTACATGGTATGAAAATTCTTACCAAACAGTACACAACTATTTTCAGTAGATAGCAGGGTTCTTTGAATGAAATACTGCTTCAAGGTTACATCAGATATATGAATAGGCAAACCGAACTTAACAAATGACAACAGTTTAGCTAACACATCTTCCCTTTGTGTTTCTCTGGCTATTTCCAGGTGTGTTATGGGAAGAAAGTCAAGACTAGCTGCAAAAGCTTGTACTTCATCTACTCCAACTGGACTGGGTGCAGGTAAATGTGACATAGCATCTGCTGTCCCCATACTAGTTCCCTTTTGCTGGCCCCATACTAGTTCCCCTTGCAGTACTGAATTTGGTAGGTGTAAGCCTACAATATTGTTGCCCACTGCTGTAGTCTTGAAGCTGCTAAGGTAGGAATACCTTTGTCAGGAGAGAAAATAGTTTTCAAGGGTTGATGATCAGTTTTAAACAGGAATTTCCTTCCATAGAAATATTTATGAAAGTATTTTACTCCAAAAGTGATGGCCAGAGCATCCCTTTCTAGTTGGAGGTAGTTCTGTTCACTTGAAGTTAAAGCAATGGAAGCAAATAACCCTGGTCTCTCATTGTCAATTATGTGACTCAACACGGCACCCACCCCATAAGAGCTAGCATTTGCAAGATGACACAGGGCAGTTTAGGATCAAAGTGCACTACGTTGTGGTTCAAAGCATTTGTTTTGATCTTGCAAAGGCCTCCTGGCTTGAGTGCCACTCCCATGGAACATTTTTCTTGGCCAAGTCATACAATGGCTGCAAAATAGTTTAAATGTTTGGTATGAACTTGCAATATAAATTTATTAACCCCAGAAAAGATTTAAGTTGTTTTAAAATAACAAGACAGGCGTTTTTAGTACACCCACTGTTTTAGCTCTAGTGGGGTGAATACCCACAGCATCAATAGTATGACTCAAGTAGTCAAATGATATCACCAAATATAGACAGTTTTCTACATTTAGCTGTACTCTATACTAGAGTTGTTCTGATAACAAGTACTGGAATAGGCCGATGCATTAATATAGGTCGTAGACAATGAAGTCGGGTTATTACTTTCTTTTAACACAAAAATTACCATATTTTGGTGTGTATGCACCACACACTTACAAAAATAAATATGAAAAAATTAATTGCATCCACTAACAAGTGATTCTGTATGCTCTTAGCTAATAGTGCGTGCGGGAAATTTAAAATTTGACTTGCATTTGGTGTCATTTTCAGAGGGTTTGAAAGTTTTTGGTCAGCTTGCATTTTGTCTGGTACAATAAATTATATACAGTATTTTAAGATGTTATTTTCTTAATTTATACGAGTCTAGAACAATGTTTTCTAATGTGTTATTAACAGTATACGTTTTCTAAAATTCAGTGCGAAAAGCATTGGTATTGGAAAACATGCTATCGGAACAACTCTACTCTATACATATTTGACCTCTTCAAAACCTCGTTCGCCTTTTACTTACAATCCTCCTCATCAGTGCCTACAACTAATAAATCATTTAAATAACATGTAACCATTGGCATATTGCCAATAATTTGGTCCATGGTGGCCTGAAATACAGATGGAGCACTTTAGACACCATGTTGGAGGTGCTTAAAACAAAAAAGCCCCAGGAGAGTGTTAATTGTAAGCAAATGTTGATATTAGTCAGGTACTTCAAACTGCTGATAAGCATTTCTTAAGTTTAAACAATGTAAACACCTTTCCCCCAACAAGAGTATGCAAACATATTATCAATTCTTGGAAAAGAATAATGGTCTACATGAAGCACCTTGTTTAAAGTTAATTTAAAGTTCACAGACAGTCTCAATGCCCATTTTTTTCTGGCACTTCTACCACAGGTGATGCCCAGTCAAAATGCTTCACAGGAAATATAACATTCTGAAACTGCAATTAAGATTAGGGAGGCCTGAAACCCTTGCATAGTTCGACTTGTATCATTTCAAAAAACAAATGTAGAAATTTTACCAAAATATCTCACCGGGTCTTTACTCTTGCTTTTGGCATGACTTCCGCAATTAGTGGGAGCTTCTTCCTCTTCACTCACAAGCTGAATCATCTTGCACCATTGCTGTCTCCAGGATGGAAACAGAGCATCCAGCCAAGAACGACCCAGCGAAGGAACAAAACTGCTTCCTAGATTAGGACTGCCGACCAACATCAAACAGCGCATCTTGCCATTGTTATCTTGAACCTCCACATTTATTTGTCCCGCTGCACACAAACCTGAAACCATTTTCAACTTCACACTGCAATTAACAAATCTTTCGTGCTGAAAATAACCTCCACTTCTCATAATGTATGATTGACACACTAGCACCTGTGTCCACTTCAGTCTCTCTTATTAATTATACTCCCTTCACCCTCACTGTCGGAACTTTCGCTTCCTGCCTAAACGCTACGTTAGAGTAAATGTATGCATTTTTGGGTCTTTTGTACATGGCTGGTTTGAAAAAGGCCCAACATCTAAACTTACAAGAACTTTGGGTTCACGATGGGACAGCCCCAAATTGTTTTAGAGTCACCTTGTCGATAAGAGGTTTGCCACGCTCCATAGGGTCCTCAGGTTCGACACTCGAGAGGCTCTAAAGAAAGTTTAAATTTGGCTCCCATTAGAAACATTTTTGAAGAATTTGTCACTAAATGCAGCAGTTATTATCCAGTTGGGGAATATGTAATAATTGATGAAATGCATGAGGCCTTATGTGGTCGTTGCAAATTCCGTCAATATATTGCAAATAAACCTGGAAAATATGGCATTAATATTTATGCCCTAGTCGATGCTAGGATGTTCTACACATGCATACTGGAGATATATGGTTGTAAACAGCCTGAAGGTCCATGCAGAACTGACAACCAAGCTAGTAGAGTGGTGAAACACCTAATTACTTCCATTGCAAACACTGGGCATAATATTACAATGGATAACTATTTTACATGAGTTGGACTAGCAGAAGAACTTTTGAGGGACCACAAACTGACAATCGTTGGGAACTTCGTAAAAATAAATCAGAAATCCCACCATTGTTCCTGGACACAAAGGAAATGCCAGTTCACAGCAGTGTGTTTGGTTTCTGAGAAAAATGCCTTCTAGTTTCATATGTACCAAAGAACGAAAAAAAAAAAAAAAACTGATATCTACAATGCACAACAGTGACATGTTGATGAATCAACAGGCAGCACGTATAAACCAAAGGTCGTAACATTCTACAACCTTACCAAGGGAGGTGTAGATGTCCTGGATGAGATGAAGGCATCTTATTCAGTGTCAAGAATCTCTAACTGCTGGCAACTCACTGTGTTCTTTACTATAATGAATATAGCGTGCATAAACAGTCTTATAATTTACACAAGTGCAAAACAAATGATCAAATATATTGCCATACATACATGCATGCGTGCACACACACACTTGTGTGTGTGTGTGTGTGTATGCTATTTGGGGCTGAGTGAAAAAATTTACACATTTTCAAATGTTTATGTTGAATTTCTAGTGTTTTAGAACAAGTTTTATGATAATAAATCTTCCAATTTGGCAGAATAGGCATTATTGTAACTGATGTGAGCAAAATGCTCAATGTGCGCCCTATCATGCAACTTTTCATAGTTCGCCTGATCACTGGGTAAATTCAGCATATCCTTACTTTACTGAATTAAAATTAAAGCGCTGCCAGTGGCCAGGTAATGAATGTCAAATTTCATATTGCTTTTAAAAGTACTTCAAATACTGACATTACAAGGTGGCGCTGCAGTGTGGTGCCTGCAAAGCTGGTAATTCGGCAACCAGCATACAGGCTGTATATGATTATCTCTTACAGCACCTGTCGCAGCAGGCCACAGTGGGGTGGCATCTTCACCCTCTCCCTCACACATCCCGTAGATTATTATCTCACAGCAGGGTAGTTTCTCCCGCCAACCCTTCCTCCTTGTTAAGTGACAGTCTATCAGTTTAGTTCTTAGATTGAGAACAGCAACTGTAGCCTCAAAACAGCAGCAGTTGAGCCTGCCGTACTCCATAGTCACCACTCGATTATTCTTTGGTGTTATGGCCAAGCATAGTTAAACTGTGATATCAGTGCCGAGTATCTGAATTTACTTTCAGATTTTTTTTACTATACTGATACTATAAATATTGGTTAGTATATTTACCATGTTTATGCAAATTTATGCTGAGTGTGACGTGTCATGAAATAGGTGACCTTGTGTTTAAATATTGTCTTTTACTTGCATTGTATTCCGACTGCGTCTGTTGAGTGACAGCTTCCCCGCATATTATTGATTACCCAGCCAGCAAAATGGCTTGTGTCACATCCAATGTCAGTCCTTTTTCAGAGATGCCAATTTTTCAAAAAAATTGGAGCCATGTATTTTGAGCACATAGTTGCTGGTGCAACACAAAATGTTAGAACCGAGTAGTTAACTCTTGAGACAAGATCCCGGTAATGGCGATGCCCTGAAAATAGATTTTTTTGGCGGGGGGGGGGGAGGGTATTTGTAAAAAATTTAATGGAACCTTATGAAAACGATCCCTCGTGATTTCCAGAAATACGGTCAGTTGCATTAAAAATGTAACAGGCGAACAAAAACAATGACAGTAACACTTGACTGCATTGTTGAACAATAATGTAGCCAAAACAGGCGACACACACAAGTAATCAGCTTACCTACAATGCCATCTTAACTGTTTGTGGTAGAGAAGCCGGCTGGCCAACCTAGGCAGTAAGAAGTTCCTTGCTGCATGCATATCTCCAAAAATCCATTAACCAATTAAGTTCATGTGGAGTACATTCCAAACAGCATGTCCATCTTGAAATGAAGATTTCAATTGTCGGTAAGGTGTGAGCACAGCTTCAAAGTTGGATGCTTAGCCCATGAAGTGTGCACTGTAGCTATTTGCAACACCACCACTTCGTAGGTGGAGCTCGGCTACATGCCTTAGGCACCACTGCAGTGGCAGGATGCTATCCTCCTCAATTAAAACAAGCTGGTTAGGGCTAAGCTGGGGTTCTTGGATCGCTGCTCGAGTGTGTGAAGGTAGTCATGTACCAATAGTGCCAAAAATCTTGATGCAAGCATTCTATTAGTTGCCAACACTGTAGCCTGTTCAGGTTGACTTCACAGAGATCTGGCTCTGGCAAGGTGTCGATAGGTTAAAGAATCAGAAAATGTCCTGGAGTTAGAGCACAGAAATCATTACCATTGGAACTGAGACGGCACAGAGACCTTGAGTTCGAAACAGCTTCATACTAGCTCCACATCCACTGCCATATTGGCACAACAAACAAAAAGGCATAAAGTAGCCTTCAAAACAGTAGCCTTACAAGTTTTATTGATAGGGAAGGACCCTGCATTCTCAGTGCTGGCTGTTCATCTGTAACCTGTACACATGGGAATTGGTCTCACCTTTCAGCACTATAAGCAATGACGTAAAAGCTGGCAAATAATAGTATGTCTGATAGTATCCAAAATTGCTCCTAGAGTATATCTTGCAGAGTACGAAGACCAGGGTAGTTCGTCTTGTGATAGTGGTGAATAATATATGTCAGTGGATGTGATTCAGACAACAATGCATTGTTCCAGGGTGCTTTTGCTCTAACAGCAGGTCAGATTTGTGGTGTCTGCCGCCTACCCTAAGAAAATCAACTTCAGCAATGAAAGAGGAACGTTTCTGGATTCAATAAGAAGAGCTTTGAAACTTTTTTCAAAGCAACCAGCTCATCCTGGAAGGCACACATAACTGTCGTGCTGCCAGGTGCAAAGCAAATCGCTCAACAGGGTAGAGACCCTGCAGTGAACAACGCACCCAACAGCATCACAAACCGAACACCCCCCCCCCCCCCCCAACCCCCATAGATGTGGCTTTGGCGAGTGTGCAATGCCAGGGTCAGTGAACACAAAAACAAATGGCCGAACCCAAGTTCAGCTCAGCAATTCTAACCAAGTTGCTTAACACCATCTGTGAACACGACTGTTGAAACACTTTCCATTAAAATAGTATAATGAACACCATAAATTCGAATAAGGTATTTAATACCATAGGCGCTACAGAGGTAACTAAATTAATTATAAGTGAAATTATTATTTTTTCAAATACATCTTGATCTTTGCTTGAATTTCCCTTTTTCGTTTTATTCTTATCAAGAACAGTAACACATTAACTGGAGCAATAAAAATTACCATTAAAAATCCCATTGATAATACCATACAGCACTTAGTTGGATCACACAAATTACATTATCTGTTTCAGTCTACTAAAATACACACACACACATTATATATATATATATATATGCTACCGGGATCCCGTGAGATATCATGTGAAATACTAGTTCACTGATTACTAGTAACGGACATTTGGCAGACATGCTTTAACATTTCAAGTACATTAAAAATTTTCAGAAGGTTATAATATTACATAATTTGCTTAGAGGTGACCTGAATACTTTTCAAAATTCAACTCGATGGTTTTGTGAACACCCCTCAAAAATTTTAACTAACAGACAGAAACAAAATCATCTTAAGGTGGTTAATAGCAGTCTATGTACATACGACAAAATTAGGTATTCATTTGGCCTGGAACTCGTCTGCAGTTGGGACGTTCCTGGAGTAGCTGGAACTTATTTAATTACGAACTTCGAGCAGCAAATCCCCAAGTGGGATGCCACACCCCAACACAAAGTTGGAAGACAAGGGAAATGAATGCTGCATCTTTGTGGCAGGTCCCGCTAAATTACAATTTAACGGCGACGAACAAAATATACCACAAAAACTCGCCAGTAGCAACTAAAATGAAGAACTTATCACATGGATAGCGATTCGGCCTTGTTTCATCAGGGTACAATTTAGTTTTTTTCTGCCTGCCGCGGCGCACAGAGCACACTTGCCTCGTACACCTTCCTCTCTTGCACCTCTCTTGACGCCGCATTGCATGCCCACGTGTTACCAGAACAGAATTTCGTCAAGGAACCTACAGATTGAACAGGTATTCACTAATCCAACAAATTCAACAGTTTTTCTAGAACCGCTTGAATACTGAATTGAATAACTGAGACACTTAGCAGATTTGATGCCTGCCTCCCAGAGTCCTTCAAAGTGTGGGGCTAATGGTAAATTACAATTCCAAGTTTCCTTGCCTTCCGTTAGTGTGTTAGTACGACACTTGTCAGCCGAGAAATCTTGCAGCTTTGACAAGTGACGATTAGCCACTACAATGTTTGTACCACAGTCACTATACAAGTGAGTGCACTGTCCACGTATCTCTTCTGTCCGTTGGTTCCATCGCAGACACATCAACCATACAGCAACACTCGACCGATCGACATTAGGTCGTGGTCGCGATCAGTGCAGGTCGACAAGAACGGCATTACATTTTTCTTGTCGCCTTGTAATTTGTGGCCGCGGGTCATAATATTTAACATCCACCACAAGAATTAACTCTCGTGACGAATGGACGTAATGAATGGATATGTGACCTAAACGAGTGTGTCCCGTGAAGCCATGACCGTTAGACACATCAGCCACTGGAGGGAACACCGTGGTAAGTGGCGCCTTTTATTCCCACGACTTTCCGATGTGCGCAATCTTGACATGCCCCATGGCCAAATCCGGAGTGCGACGTGGCTCCGAGTGGTTTCAAAAGATGGGGAATCAAATTCCCGCTGGAAGTGAGAAGTGGCGAGTGGTTCCCTAGCAACATTAATTAATAGGAGCATTTTAAAGCATAATGCACAGTAATTGCACCATAACTCACTAGGGAATCCGCCCGCACCAGCATAGAGAGTCGATTACATTCCATAGAAAACAGGGTGTAACTCTGCCCTTAGTTGCGAAATCCGTGTGTTGGCACATCCATACACATTCCTAAAATTAATTACATAACGACATACATTGATTCTAAAATGTTAATTATAAGATTGTGCATGTAATAATCTATCGAGAATCAGCCACCTGAGGAATCGTTTCATTTAATATCACACTTCAAGTGCAGTGACATTCTCGTGACGTCACATTCTTAGCCATATCTGGAGCTTTGGCGTTCTCGAGTATGTCACCAATGTGTTTTAGTTTAACAATCGTAATTATGTACAACATCAATTTCACTTATCATGTTATTCATTAAGTTCAGTTTTTTTCATGTTTTCATTTTGGCGCTGGATTCGCTGGACGTGCGGAGAAACCGACGCCATGTTGTTAGTCAGACTTCAGCGCTCCAGACACCGGCAGGGGAGACGATGGTAAGCTCCGCATACCACCCTCGGCAATTCAATATAGGCTGCATTTTTCTTCATATCCATAGTTAATGTAACTCAAGAACCTTTAAGTACTTTTATTTAGCCGAGGGGAGGTCTCTCTGCATCCTGGCATAACATACCAGGACTTCATGCGCGGGACGTGTTTCACGTAATTACAATCCAAGGCCCACACGTTATTTTCCAGCAATAGCGACCACCGACAGGTCCAGAGCGCCGGGTTCGCTTAACTAAGGTATGCATTAACAAGTGCAGTAACATTCCGTTGTACCTTTATGGTAATAAAACAGTCCTACCATAATTAGACATGTTTTATTGCATTTAACTCTCCTGAGTTCATCAAGCACTGCGCCCTAATAGCAGCCTTCAAATTTACAAGTGTATATCAGTATGTTTTGCATTTACAGGACCTGCCTCCCTTCAGCAGGGTAACTTCAGTGGTAATATAGGCATGTGAAGTGGCCCACAGCTTCGCCTACAGGCAATAATTTACCTTTACGTAATATAATGGACAAATTCACTCAGCTCTCCTTCATATTGACCGCGTATCCAGAGTCGCTGTCGGCCGTACGACACCTATCAACAATCGTTTTCTATACCGAACGTGGCGCTGGGCACATCATCAGTTCCTGCTCCCCACCTGCTCTCAGGCAGGACACGCACACACCACCAGCACCTCTGGAGGTGCAGCGCGTCAATGTGCAATGAAATGTCAGAATGCACCAAGAAATATGTCAGACGACAAATCAGAAGCAAGCTCTAAATGCACTGCCTTTGTGGCAAAGCATACGAAAAGACAAATTTATGCCTGCAGTATGTGAGGTTTCCTTGTTTGCATCATAGTAATTGGGGCTGGACCACATATTCAACACCAGATGTGAGGAAGCTTGACACACAATACTGGCTGGAAGGTTTGCCATTACAGGATTGTGATTTGTCAGGCGAGCACGAAAGAACGAATACACTTAGGAAGATGACCTTGAATCACATTTTGTGCACCCAGTAACCAAAATTCACATTGTAGTAATAATGGAATTGTACTGGGTCCAGGATGAAGGAAATTTTCATGGCGCTAATCAATTATATGTTCTGCAAGGCGAATTATATGTTCTGCAAGGCGACTGCATTTTCGAAGGAGAATCGGAAGTTTCTTATCATACACTAGGTCTATGAATGATGATCTGCCACCTACACGAAGATCCTTCTTCATCAACAAAGGGGAGATAATTTTGTTGTGGCAGGTGAGCAGAGTTGCTGGTCAGCCAAGCTTTACATTTCAACTTCAAATGTCTGGTTCTGTGTAGCCTTGATAAGGAGCATTAATGCATGCTGCATTCTATCACGCAAGACTGAGCCATAAATTGCAACAATTCGTTGAACCCTTTTTAACTTGGGAGATACATTCAAGTAATTCTAAAAGGCATGACTTTTATAAGATTACTGACAGGACAAGGGTTTTGCGTTCTTTATTAACAATTGGTCTGTGAATGACATGATTGCTTTGTGGCCTTTCACTCTTTTTTGTTGATGCAACCATGATGGTCTGTTAGCTGTCCAAGTGTAAGGCCTCCAGACGCACAGTCAGCAGGACTATATTCACTTGTCACGTGATGGCACCAGTCCACCGCAGTGCATTATTTTATCTGAGTGGCCCGGTTTGGATAAATGTCTACACAACATGGGGGGGTCGTCTTTATCCAGGAGAGTGCAACAGATGAATCAGAGCAAACATATATGCTGTCTAATATGTAAGTCAGATGTACGGGTGTCGAGCAGAAAACGTAAACATCTAGAAAGCAAAACAGCAGCACACAACTCCAACCTGGGAAGAGTAGCTCGCTTCAGTGGAGCTACCTTTGTTTTGGCCGGTAGTAAATGAATGGTGATCGTACCGGAGTTAAATGTGGCTCAAATATACACAACAGCAGTGTAGCCCTTCTCCGTCCGAGCTGTCAGTGAATTCATGCAATTTAAAAGTGGCATCCGAGAGGTTGTAGGCGATGCAACGCTCGATAGAGATGGTTGAACTGCAATGTAACTCTGTTTGAAACTTATTCCATCTGGCAATTATATCAGGAGGCACTGGAGAAATTCCATTCTACTTGAGCGAGTAGCTGAATAAGGTGTTTTGTAAATAATGTCAATGGTACAAGCCATTCCAATGGGTCAAAGATTGACAATATCTGATAAAATACCTTGTTTTGTGTACACTGGAGAATTGGGTTGCAAGTAACATGAAAAGAAATCAGTGTTGGAGCTCCAGCATAAGCCTAACTTAATGCAGGAGTCTTCGCTAAAAAAAAAGTTTGCTTCACCAGAAGAATGGACATCCTGCGGCAGCAAGTCATCGAGCAAAGCTGGACAATAACTTGCAAATTTTCGAAGCTGAAAACACCCAGTCCTGCAGTTGCTGAAGGCCTCGTCTAAGCACGAGGGTAGTTGCTAGGTCATTGGCACCAGTAACATCATAATCAACATAAGTCCTCGTTAAAAGAGTTTTAGAAGCATCTGGAAAATTGGTCATCTCAACTTGCGACAGCTATCTCACTGTCCTAATTACTTAGCATGGAGCTGAGCAGAATCCGTAAGTGAAAGTTTTAAGCCGATAAATCCCAACTGGTTGCTCCTCTGACTCTCTCCAAAAGATTCGTTGATAGTCATGCTACTCTGGATGTACCATGATCTGCCGATACATTTGCTTAATATCTGCAGTGGAAACAATGTGTGTAATTCTGTAACTAAGTAAAACAGTAACAATGTCTGTCTGCAATTTTGGACTAGTTAAAAGGACATCATTAAGACACACACCCAAGTCTGTTTTTGACAAAGCATCAAAAACTATGTGTAGCTTGGTGGTAGTGTGGTCTGGCCTTTGCACACAATGGTGTAGAATATAGTATGCTTTCATACTTTCCAGATCACCTTTTACATGGCCCATGTCAGGCAGCCAGGTAGTCTTGCATGAAGGCAATGTAATCTGCCTTCACCACTGGTTGTTTTCTCAGCCGGTGCTCTAAAGAGTGAAAATGTAGCATATCAGAAGAGGCTGAATCTCCTAATATTGGCTCGGGAGATTCAATGGTAAAGCTACACTATTCCTATCAGCTTGAGTGCAGCATTCAATGAACTTCTTTTCACATAACACATCATCTGGGGCTGGTAGTAATGTGACCGCAAGCAGTTCAATTTTCCAAAAATGTGTCAACACTATCCAAGGTGAGTTGCTGTACATTTGAGACGGACGAGATACCTGGCTGAAATCTGCATTGATTTGGGAACATCTCATAAGCACTCAACCCAGCAACGGAACAAAAGCAGTTGGTGTTCCCGGGGACTTGTAACTTTCATCCCTATCAGAAGCTGAGGCAATATTTCTGCACACAGCAAATGTCAATTTCTCCTGGTGCAGCAAAGGTGTGATAAGCCAGTTGCAGCTATGTGATATGTTCCCAAGCATCTGGCTTAAGAAATTTTGAAGGAAAACGTGAGGTAATTTGTGGCAAAACTAAGGCCTCAATGAGCAGATACGGATATACGAGGCAACACCTTTCACACTGGTAAGCGGGTTATGGGCAAGTCCATGAAGTGGAATTGATAGGTTTTAATGCTCGATAATTCATCGAGACAGGCATGGTTCAGTAATGAAAATGGCTTGGCTGCCAGAGTCAAGCAAAACTCTAACAGGCCGGCAGTTTCCACAAACATCCTAAACACAAGCAAAAGCTGTGGATAACATTACAGCAGATGGCTGCGAATCTTTGGAAAAAGAAGACAACACTAAAGGTGCTGTCCTCATTTGAAGGTATATCAACACACATCATCCTGCACCACTGAGGTGGTAGGTTTATCTAGTGGGAAATGCAGCATTATGTTATGACAAGCATTACAAAATCAACAAGATTTAGTCGATGGGCAACTCTTGAGCGGCTTAAAGACAACTTACACACAATCATTTTCTTTGGCACTGAAAAACGTGCCCGAGGTGCCTTTTGCATAAATTCAGAGCATCGATGGATGGTATGATCACCCTACTTGATGAAGTACAGTAGAATCTCTCTATTATGATCCCTCACGGTTCTCGTGAATAGTTCCGGGCGGTTGGGGGGTCCTAATACAAAATTTAGAAAATTTTGGGCAGATTTTGACCCACCCCTATGCCCCCAAACTTGCCATTTTTATCATGAAGTTCATGTTCAATCTTCTCTAGCGCATAAAAAACACTTTTTAAATTATATATATAAATAGCTCAACGTCTCCAAATTAATTTGATACCCAAGGAAGGCATACTTAACCATTGGTTGTAAAAAAAGAATGCCCAAACACAGTACGATATGGTCGTTGAAAGTGTGTGAAAAAATTAGACTAAATATTATTAAAATGTAACTAAACACTGTTAGAGATGCTTTATGTTTGAAACAAAACACAGAACTTTATTTATTGATAATATATATGAAGATAAATACATTGGATCACTCGTGTGCTGGGGCTAGCAGCGATTACAATGTTGTGCACATCTAGCTGGGCGAGCGCCTAGATCCTCAGCAGCGCAGCCGGACGCGGCGATTCACATCCGTCGATTAGTCCTAGATCCTCGGGACTGGGCAGCTGTCGGCCGGTCGCTACAAGCTGGCGGGCAGCGCAGCCGGCCGCCGCCCGCTACAATATTATTAAATATACCATATTTGAGATTATTCTGGCGGGCGGGGGTCAATCGGCGGTGGTCGCCGCCGCCAGTGCCGTTGTTACAGGGCCGGTTCGCTTCGTAACAGCGGCCCGGAGTTTATTAAACATGCTGATAGATGCGATTCACGCTAATTTGTTGAATTCATACGAAATGTAGGCAGCATGTTGGCCCCTGCACTGGCACGATGAGGTCCGGCAATGTTTACTGGAATATAAAAATTTAGCGTAGTCTACTTGAAATATTAATTATCCGTGACGTATACACCCACACGGCCTTGCTCGCCAAAATATGGTAACATAAGAGCACATTTTGTTTGCAGGCACTTACCTATTGGCTATTCACGGTAAAGCGAGCACTTTTGAAAGCTCTCTCATTTGGCATAATAGTCAATAAATACATTTTATTTTAGCCTTAGGCGTTAACTTCCGAGTGTGGTGAAATATACACACTGTGCTTATTACTTACATGGCAATATTTATTTTTAAAAGTTGGTTAAAGGATAAAAACTGGCTGAAAGGAACAAGTAACTACGGCTTCAAAAGTGCTCACTTTAGTCGCGAACAGCGGACACCTTTACTCACCTTTAAAAAAAAAAAAAAGCATATTTTGTAGGCATGGGCGCACATAAACTTAAAGAAATAAAAAAAAAAAAAAAATAAAGAAAAAGGGACATTGAATTAAATTTGAGTTATACATACATTAAGAAACTAGTCTGTAATGTGCCACTGTTTTACAGCAAAAGAGGAGGGATAGTGGAAGCGAAAAAAGGCAAGGAGGGTAAGACAGAAGCGGCGGCATGTGACTTGGACAAAGAATCCTCACTGACACGACCTGCAGCTCCCCCCCCCCCCCCTTATACCGGGGGAATGCACAATACACCAGTGTGCCCTTTACCCTTCTGGCATTAAGTAATTTATTGCTTCACGCTGCTTGCGACAACAAATATCAAAGTCTATGACTGAGAAATGCACGACCACTAACGTCAGTAAAGGCTAGTAGTTGCCCCATCGAATGAAAACCGTGGATAATAGAAATTTGTACCGCGGTTGGAGAAAAGGTTTACAAAAACAAATCCTCGCATAACTGATACTGCGGTTGGCGAGGGATTACTGTATTTATTTTTAGATGTGCCTCAAATTGTCGACTTTTCGACCCAAACTTTTCACGGTCCCACTCCACGGGATAGGGTTGTAATAGAGATATGGTTGTAATAAATGGGGGCGTAATGGAAGGGTTTTACTGCGTGATGCTGTTCAGATACTTCGTGATTATTAATTGATTTAGGTTGGCTATACTTCTGAGATGTACCGACTATGACTTCCCTCCATGTGCAGTTTTTTTTCCCCAAGAAAATCTGTAATGTAGGGATGCCAAGTTCACGAACCCCTAATTCCCATTTGTTCTCTTAATGCCTGGTCCATGTATTTCTCCAACTAATGCAGCGGCAACATATCCCATTGATCTAATGGCAGGTTCAATGCCTTCAAAGCAGATACATTTCCAGTGATATCAGATAACAAGCCTTGCGAGGATTGGGCTGAATCTGTAGTAGCCACAGAAGCTTACAAAAAAAAAGTGTCTATAAGATTTGCAGTGACGACCCATTTGTTATGATACAGTTTAATCAACAGATTCCAAACAATGTCACAATTATTAGAGGTCATTGGAAGTGACTAAGAGATAATGATTCTCCAGAAAGCGAAGATTTTAAGTTAATGAAATGCTCTAAAATACTGAGGTCCTTGTCTTTAATCAAGATCGTGAACAAATTGCAACAATTTGACCAAACTTTGATTTCTCCAGAAACTGCAAGAAGCTCGATGACTGGAAGGGCGACTCGAGTATGCGACTGGGTGGTTGTTTGCTGTTCTGATGAAACTGATAGCTACTTTAGCCACTCAGAAACACACATAACCTTATAATAAACATCAAATTTTTCAAGCTGCTTGCTGTGTTCCACCTTGTTGAAAGATGTGTCATCACCATGTGCTTCGATTAGATGATCATCCTCGTAACTTGTTTTGATGGACGGCAGATCCCAGCAGGCGACTTGGAACAACAGTAGTTGTGAGGGATCATTGAGGACTTGATCTGCCAACAGGGAGGCTCTGTGCAGAGAATTTTTTGCTCATTGCAGTCGCAAGTGTGCTGTATCTATAGCATCCATTGTTCGTGCGGAGTTTCAGAATTTCACAAAATTTTCTAAATAGTAGTTCATTACAACAACATTAAAACAATTGTGCATAATTAACACTTTTTTCTTTTTATTAATTTGTCTGTTTAGTCAACATGGCAGACAAGATGGTGTCCATAAAGAGTGGGCTGGAAAAACAAATTTAAATTTTGTCTACAATGCACACCACACAAAATACACACATCTAAACAGTCTCATATATATATATATTTTTTTTTTTCGTTATGTTATTATTAATGTAGTTTTTGACTGTGTATTAATTTTAATTTCTGTGCATTTTACAGAACTGAACTGAACTTTTGTCACTTGTATTATTTTGGCTCTAGATATTCTCGAGGCATGCAATTTGTTTGTCAAGGCACATAGTTCCAAATTGTAACGTTATAAGAAACTTATTATCACAAAATTTTGTGTTTCAGGCCATCACCAATTTTATGTCAATTTTTAGCGTATGTTTCAATTATGTAAATTTTCTCAATATCTCATACTTCTCTACTTGCAGTAATACCATATTTACAATAATCTAAGCTAACACTGATTCTAAGTAAGACCTAGATTTTTGGGGGAAATTCTGGGAAAAAATTATTGGTATACATATGAGGCCACAGGTTAAACCACCACCTCAGTAGGAAATTTAATTTATGAAGAAAGTTTGGAGTTAATTTTGCCTTTGAAAGAAATAGTTTTCCATTCAAACAAATATATTTCACTCTGTAAAATGTTTGTTGTGCTTTTGGAAGCAAATAATAGCATTGCCTGCTTCTCTCTAGCAGCCCAAGTTCGATTGATTGGTTTCAAATAGCTTGCCAGCCAATGTATTTTCATTATATTCTGCAAAAATAATCCCATTTGTTATTTTTAAAAATAAATGCTAATTTTTTTTAACCAAAAAATTTATGGCACTATTCAAAGCCACTCCCTTGTTTCACAAACATATTCTCAGAAAAAAATGTGCTGCTAAAAATAGCGTAAATACAGTATTTGTTTGCCAGTTTTATTTGAACAAAGTAAGAACACTTGGAACATTCAACATTTTACATAAAAAATTACTCACTTTATATCGCAAGGATTATAGAGAATGTTTTAATTTTAAGGGGTTTTGTTCAAATATCAGTGGCAGCCCTGTACTGCACTGTATGGAGTAATGTTCCACATCTTAAAGCAATTGTTTAGCTACACATCTGGAGCCATGTTTGGCTATCACCATTAGAATGCACAGATATACTCTAACATTCTGAATGTGAAAGAGAGTAATTTTCTTGTACAATACCAGTTTTTTTTTGTTGTCTGCATTTTGACTATAATTCAAATGGAATCTGGTTACAAACAATTTGTCACGTCACACTGCAGGAAATTTACTGCACTCTCAGGTAAGAGATAGCTATTCATGATCTGTTGGAAAAACATGTATTTGGAAATCATAAATTACACATGCCATAAAATTTTTTTACAGTTTCCAAGGGACACACCACAACAGCAAGTACACAAGATCATGTGACATCAATCAGAACATGGTTTTTACAGCACAAAACGTTAATTTGGTTAAACTTGTTCAACTGATGAGTATATCTGAAGGATGGAAGGAAGGGAAACAAAACAAAACTAGGATTCAAAAAATAAAATAATCATTTGTGTGTCCAAAATGTACTGAATGTCCAAACTGTACTGAACCCTGAACTACCTAAATTTAAATATACTGTAACTGTTGAAACTGATGCATGCCATGCTCACTACAGTGGATTCTCTATGTATCGAAAAATATCCACCAAACATTTCAAAGGTCCTCACAAAATTCCTACGTAATTATCAAATTATCTGCTTTTATCTTATGTCGGATACTGCATCAAACATTCTTTTAGTCTGGTCATTTTATTCCATGTACTGATAGTTTTTAAGCTGGTTGTTTATGCAAACCCTTAATATTGTAACTGGGTGTGAAATACATAAAGTGCTGTGTTCTCCAGTTCAACTGATGATTGAGAGTTAGGCAGTATGGTGTAACCTTGCTTTCTCCCCTTACATGCAAGGGGAAGCAGTCACCTAGCAATCAATGTGGCATCCTTGGATCCTTCTCTCCTACACACCAACACGTGGGGAAGCTATATTATATAAATATATAAAGCTTTGTCCTGTCTCTCTCTCTCTCTTCCTTTTTCTCTCTCTTTCACTGTCTCTTTCTTTTTATATTTCTCTCTATCTTTTACTCTCTCTCTTAATTTTTCTCTCTATTTTTCTATCTCTCACTTCCTCTCTCTCTCTCGTGCTCTCTCTCTCTCTACCATGTACTTGCCTCTTTCCCTTCCACATCTGGAAAGAGTGGAATCTGTAGATTACATGAAGCATCAAATTAAATTATCCATATGATTCCAATACTTAACAGCGCATGGTTATCCTCTCAAATGCTCTGCCAAGTATGTGATGGTAATCCGCTACAAAGTTGTGCCGTTCGTACATGTTTCCATCTCTATCCCAGGTAACAGATATTTTACTAAGGTTATTCGCTGCTCAAAATAGTTATCACTGTACTATTCAAAGAAAATTGTTTTGCCTGAAAATGCTGAACAAATTTTAACCAATAATTATACTTTTGCAAAGATGTTTTCTTTTACAGTTAAAGGTAGTTTATTCTCATAAAGTGTGTAATTAGTCACATCTGGTGTAAAACCAACTTGGTTTTAAAACAAAATATTAATTCAATAGGCTGTATCTAACAATAAAATGATACTCCCAGAAGCATGTGTGTACTTGACTTCCTCTTGTCACCAGAAATTGTTTAAACTCCAAACAACTTCTATTGCCAAGCATGAAGTTGATTTTCAATGGATTTATATTAAGTATTTCAATAGAGACATGTATTCTGAATAAACTGATATTGTGGAAGTGCCTATTTGACGCCATTTGTCGCCAAATAATATATAATCACAGAGCACTGCATAAATTGCAACAGGCGCAAATGAATGGTAAAATCAGAGGATGTATTGGATGTATTTTTAATAGTTTATTATTGAAAACCATATACAAATAAATAAATTTCATCACTTTATCATGCGTGACGTACCAGGAATACTTACTTGTCTCAGTAAAAGGCTATGTCCACCTCTTTGGTTAGGAGCCAAGATAGATGCTCCTATAAACTGGGAACTTAGACTTGACGGGTAACGGGAGCCTTCCCATTATATAGGACAGGCCTGGCAGCTATGCAGCAAGGCACGAAGACCAGGACAGGTAGGCTGATTTTCCGTTGTGCTACCGGTTTGGCAATGAACCCTGGGCGACGTGTCACAGGAGCTGGATTATTGTTGTGTGTAGTAGAGGTAGATACAGTAGCGTTAGAAGGCGTGTACAATGGTAATGGACGAGGTGTAAGTCATAGAATGGCTGGTGTGGGAGGCTGTTCAGGTGCTCTACTACCCACCAAGGGAACTCAGTCAGTCCTCGCTTCTCCGGAGTAGTGAACAGATCTCTAGGTATTTCAACCGCACTGGGTCCTGCAGGTGTCGAAGGTCCTGGGCCTGTGCTCTTTGCTCTAAACTGGCTAGATATGTGACCAAACTGGGCTTCAATTCGTGCTGACAACCAGAAGCAAAGAGAATCTGCCTCACCTTCTCCTTGAGTCCCCTCCGCTTGGAGTAGGGCATCAGGAGTTGGACTTACCCTACTACTACTACTACAATATGACAGGATCCGTGTGCTCATCGTACGTGTAAACACCACGTGCGGGCCGGAGACTGGCGGGCACCTTAATTCCTGCATCTAGCACAATGGTGCAGTACATGCCGGAGGTTCAGGAGTCACATGTTCAAGGTCGCACACGAGTGTGTGAGCTTGACAGAGTCTTCCCAGTTATGGGAACGTTTGTCTCTCTTGTCTCTCTCCCGCAGTAGTGAAGCAAACGGACACCGACCTGACAAGCTGTTTCAAGCAGTGCATGTAGTAAAAACTGTGTTTTGGTTCGTTAGAATAAATTCTCCCGGGATCACCTGTAGTATGATTACGTGAGGGTAACTACAGAAAGGTGATAGTCAACAGGAAAATAACTCAAGTTAAAAGCTGACCCACGGATATTTTCCATAAAGGAAAGACACATGGTGGATGCACACTACCGCCTGGGCAATGGCATGAGTCTCAGCCGGAAAACTAGCATACAGTTCACGAAAAGGCTGGTAGAGGCAACCGGTGTACACTGAGGTAATGCTGAGTGTGATACGTAGAATTTCTAAACAATCTTCTCGAGCAATATTGAGATGTGTAGTACGTGTGGAATGACATTGCGCTCAGGGATGACACCAAGTTAGGTAACCTAAGCAAGGCGTGTTCAGGATTAGTCATTAAAAGGATTTAAGGAAAGGTCAACCTGTAGATACATCTGCATACTACAGGGGTGAAAGGGTAAGCGAGGTATGAAGCTTCAGGAGAATCCCTAACTACGTAACTTAACTTACCAAGCGGCAAGCGCTGGAGACAAACACTATCGTAAACGAAGACTGAGTAGTCAGAACCAGAGTGACTAGCGCTTGAAACGTAGAAGGAACAATCTGGTCAGAATTTAAGAGGCTAGCACTAGAAATGAAGACTGGCATTCAGGCTAGTCAGTTCCAAGCTACGAGGGCTGGAAACGGAAGACTGGTGTTCAGGCTGGTCAGTTCCGAGCCACGAGGGCTGGAAAAGAATACTGGCATTCATGCTGGTCAGTTCCAAGCTACGAGGGCTGGAAACGGAAGACTGGTGTTCAGGCTGGTCAGTTCCGAGCCACGAGGGCTGGAAAAGAATACTGGCATTCAGGCTGGTCAGTTCCGAGCCATGGGGGCTGGAAAGGAAGACTGGCGTTCAGACTGGTCAGTTCCGAGCCACGAGGGCTGGAAAAGAAGACTGGCGTTCAGGCTGGTCAGTCCCGAGCCACGAGGGATGGAAATGAAGACTGGCGTTCAGGCTGGTCAATTCCAAGCCACGAGGGCTGGAAATGAAGACTGGCGTTCAGGCTGGTCAATTCCAAGCCACGAGGGCTGGAAAAGAAGCCTGGTGTTCAGGCTGGTCAGTTCAGAGCCACAGGGGCTGGAAAGGAAGACTGGCATTCAGGCTGGTCAGATCCGAGCCACGAGGGCTGAAAACAAATACTGGCATTCAGGCTGGTCAGTTCTGAGCCACTGGGAAAAGAAGACTGGCGTTCAGGCTGGTCAGTTCCGAGCCACGAGGGCTGGAAATGAAGACTGGCATTCATGCTGGTCAGTTCCAAGCCACGAGGGATGGAAACAAAGACCGGCATTCAGACTGGTCAGTTCCAAGCCATGAGGGCTGGAAAAGAAGACTGGCATTCAGACTGGTCAGTTCCAAGCCACGAGGGCTGGAAAAGAAGACTGGCATTCAGACTGGTCAGTTCCGAGCCACGAGGGCTCGAAAAGAAGACTGGCATTCAGACTGGTCAGTTTCGAGCCACGAGGGCTGGAAACGAAGACTGGCCAAGAGATGCGGGCTCTCTCTCCTTTTATACTAATTCGGCCGCTGCCCGCTGCTGATTAGCTGGTGCCAATAGGGCGAAGCGTGATCGTAGAGCCGGGGGGGGGGGGCAGCAAATGCATGTGACTGATGGCTGTGATGTCACTGGCCAGCTCGAAGGGTAGCAAAGCAAACACAAACAATTTTCCTACTAGTGCTATCTAGCGAGGAATAAAATAATTCGTTGCATCTAAGTATTGCCACGGTGGGTCGGTGAATAATAAGACAATCTACACGGTAGAGAGTACAAAATCAAATTACGTCAGGACAAATGAAAATGTTAACTTCCAACTTCGAAGCATACGGACCTAAGGATGAAGCGGAAATCGTTAAATCTCCATTACTGAAAAAACATCATGTATCAATCTATCTTAAAATCACCCATTATTTGAAACGAAATGGTATTAATCACTTCAAAAGGCAAACGTTTGCCATGTGTACATGTCATCAAGTGTAGATATGCAGCCTGAGCCAGGGGGGGGGGGGGGTAAGGGGGAGGGGGTTGTTAATTAAAAAATTGTTGAGGTGTATTTCCTGATTCTGAAATAATGATTATCACAATTTTAGTTCATCTCCTGGTTGTTAGGTGCACTGTTTGCCAACCACTACTCAGCGCGTGTTGAAGATGACCTAGCCAATGAAATGCTGAGACTGCGCATCTGTGTAGAAAATGTATTAGTCCAACGCATGTGCATGTGTGTGTGTGTGTGCGTGTGTGCACGTGTGTCCATCCAAGAGTACAATCCTGTGAGTATTTGTGCATTCTATTAATTTTTATAATGTAATCCACTATTACTCTTGTTATTCCCAGCAAGACCAATATTTTATGTCTATTCCAATTCTAATTATCATCCTTGTC